>CM067305.1:14052669-14370169 GCA_034231615.1 Meghimatium bilineatum
GTGGAACCTCATATTTTATGCGTTAAATGTGGCATGAATATGGTCAAGCACCAGTGGGGCAGAGTGTGGAGTGTGCTTACCATGAAAGTTATAGGAATCATCAGCATGCATACGTTTCAGTGAGGAGATAGAAGCCAGAGTAAACTATTACTAATGTTATTGTTATTATTATCTATTATTATTGTTGTAGAAAGCTTAACTCTCAGAAGGACCTCAGAGACTAAACATCTTCCAACTTCAGTTCACAATAAATAACCAATTCTTTTTCAATAATCAATAACTAACACCAATGCAAAGAAATAAAATACTGGGAATTAGAAATATCAACTAACATCCAAGTTAATGGTACAAAAATTAGAAGTTTCAAACCCTACATACTTTGGATAATAGATATGCAATGATGATGATTCCAGTGTCAAAATCAAGAAATACTTGAAATGGCTTGAATCCTGGTTTGAATGATCACTGCATGATTTTTCCCACACTTGTCCATATGATCAATAATAAGAATGTTTGGTATGCTTTATATGCACATGACTCCAATGTGGCACCCCTACAATCCTAACAGGTTATGGGTTTTTATTAGTATTTTTTTAAATTATTAACTACATATTACATGGAGTTACCTGCAAGGATAACCAAGTCTGCTTCTTGTAAGGCTTCCCGCCTTTTCTGGCGAGCTTGAATGTTACTCTGACGACCAAGCAGGCCACGAGACATTCCTCCAAGAAAACAAGGAACTCCCAAGGTCTAAGAAGCAAAATGTTAGATCATAAAAATTTAATTTGTAGTTAGTGAAATTGCATTTGTTACTAATTCAATGTTGTTATTGATAAGAGGCTATCCATAAAATACATCAACAAATTAGGGAGAGTCTGAAAAAAGAGTGACAGTTGTTGATAAGGTGGAAATATGATGAAAAGGTAATGGCAACAGCATTATATTTTTTACAACAATTAAATTCATAATTCTAAAATATATGAATTTTATAATGAAAATAATGGACATTTTACTTTTCGTACAACATCACATGATCCGGTCATGCTGCAGTCAAAGGCAACAAAATAGCTGATACATTGGCAGGCACTGCTATAGTGGATGGCACAGTGATGATGATGGTGTTCCTCCTTCACAAGCGAAGATGAGCATGTCATGAAAAACATTAAATGCGATGGAAAAAAATATTAAAATTGGTAATTAACTAATTTGGTTTGTGAGTTCGTAGATGCCCGATGAGTTTGATTCATGCACGGAAAGTTCTATTGCAGTGCATGCAGGAGTGCTGAAGATTCAGGGTAGAAGAATTTTTGGATTTGTCCTTCCGCTTCTTGCACTTGTGGATTACCCGCAGTGTTCTTTCTTTTTCAAATTTCATGATGCCAGCAGTGATCTGGGTGTGCCAGGCTGAGCAATCAAATGCTGTAGTCTCCCAGGAGCTAGGATCGATGCTGCAGTGCTTGAGAAAGCTTTTTAGGTGATCCTTGAAGCGCTTTTTAAATGTGTACATTGTGATAATAAAATTGTTCAATGGCACAGTGATAATAAGAGACAGAGCTGAGTTAATTAGGGCAGTTATGGGTGCATTACAAAGTGATGAGGAGGAAGCTGAAGAGACAATGTACACGTTCAGAGAATGATAGGAGTGACCAGGGGAGACTGGAATGACTAGTGAAGCTTGGAGTGACCAGGGGAGATTGGAGAAATTGCATTCTATTTGGAAAGAGCTGAAAAACTAACAATTGAGTAGGATATTGTGATTATACACCCTTAGATGACTGATAGACTAGCACTCGTGATGCTGTGTCATGGTGCTGGTTTCTAATCAATAATCAAGATCAGATGACTTCAATACCAGTACTAGGACTGACTAACCTAATGACAACAGGTCAGTTTAGTCACATAATCTGATGACCACCAGTACTAGGACTGACTAACCTAATGAGAACAGGTCAGTTTAGTCACATAATCAGATGACCACCAGTACTAGGACTGGCTAATCTAATGAGAACAGGTCAGTTTAGTCACATAATCAGATGACCACCAGTACTAGGACTGGCTAACCTAATGAGAACAGGTCAGTTTAGTCACATAATCTGATGACCACCAGTACTAGGACTGGCTAACCTTACGACAACAGGTCAGTTTAGTCACATAATCAGATGACCACCAGTACTAGGACTGGCTAACCTTACGACAACAGGTCAGTTTAGTCACATAATCAGATGACCACCAGTACTAGGACTGACTAACCTAATGAGAACAGGTCAGTTTAGCCACATAATCAGATGACCACCAGTACTATGACTGGCTAACCTAATGACAACAGGAAATAATGGAATGACATGATCAGACAACTTCAATACCAGTCTTTGGACAAACTAACCATTTAAGACCAGAAGACTGTATATTCATTCACATGATCTGAGAGAGAACTTTGATACAAGGCTGTCACATTAACCATTTTCTAGCCGGATTATATAATTTGGCCATTTCTTAAGACTGCTGACCATTAACTATATTTTGGCCATTCTTAATACATATATTCTTGGTTAAATGTGGCTAAAAAAAAGTCTGTTGTAGCCTTTTGTACATAATAACTAATTTGTATTCACGGTTTGCTCTTGTCATATATAAAGGTAGAATGAAGAGTACATGTTATAAACAGGTATTTGATACTACTTTTCTCAAGATGTCTAAGTGGAACCTTTGTTACTATAGTGAGATCTGAAACAGCAAAAAATGAAAACATAAGTTTTCATGGCAGCAATAATCTCTGGATAATAGTACGGTCAATAATTAAATGTAAATTCAGTTACTACATAGTAAAAAGTAAAATATATAATTTTACTATGCACAAAACTTGTAAGTACATCATTGTTTTCTTGTCTAGAGAAAGCTCTGCCTCTTTGAATAATATTAGAACTAAAAGCAAATTAGCAATAGTCTATTTTTGTAATTTTGCAATGAATGAATGTTGATAAAATTAGAGAGAGGTAATACAAGTTTATAGAAAACATTCTTGAAAAAACAGCATGTTTTTAGTAGTTTATACACAATTGTGAAATGTGACCATTTTTTTGGTAATAACCAGTTTCAACTATCTGGCAACCCTGATTTGACACTGTTCCTAAAACTTACTAACCTGATAAGAACCGAGGACCCTAAACATAATTAGACAACTTCAACACCAGTTCTAGAACTAAATAACTGGTGTCGATAACATACAAATAATTAAGATAAATAAAGAATCTACCTCCAAAGATTTCCTCAAATCGTCTACAGGAGTCGGAGGTAAAGTTGCCTGGCTACCTAGAAGTATGATTGGCTTCTTGGCTCTGGATATCAGTTCTATACACTTTTGAACTGAAAAATATATATATAGAAAAATCGGCTTGACAAACCTCACAGTGAAATGTTGTTACACAAGAATGGATATTCTTCTTCCGAATTCACTCTTAAACTCTTGAAGATTTGCAGGATGTAGTACAGATAATGGAATGTGTTATCATAGTTTACAGCTTGGCTGCAATATCTATGCTTTTTAGCCTGACACATCTGATACAGCAAGACTTTTGATTACTTTGACCCTATATGGGATAGCCAACTCTACCCCAATAAATCTCCGTAGCCGCTCTTGCAACATATATGGCAGAGAAAGTGTCAATACTTTTTGCTTTACTTTCAGGTCGCGGCATAACAGGATTGGGGGGGGGGGGGCGCTAGTGTAGCGCAGTGGTTAGTGCACTGGCTTCGCATATAAGTGGTCCTGGGTTCATGGCCCAGTTGAGGTGGAAATATTTTTCAGATAGCAACGGCTCCCGGGTCAACCCTGCCTCAAATGGGTACCGGATTAATCCGGGAAGTAAAGACTGCGATGGAGAGGAGATGGCTACCGTCCTCATATAGCAGAACCACTGTAATGTGAGACTGCTAACATCTCACTCCCCTACGGAATTAATAAATGCTATTGGTAACTTTACTTTTTTTTACTATAACAGGTGGATGTCTAATCTAAAACAAAAAAGTATTTCGGTAGTTTAGTTTCGTTTTCTGAACTTATGTTGACACATTACAAGCAAACCCATAGGTATTGAGGCCTACCCAGCACACAATGAAGAGTATGCATGCTGATTTCTACAGCTACTTATATAATAAACTAATTTACTAAAGATAAAGGTATATCCCATGACTGCAACCTATCATTGGGGATGAAGATAACTCTTCATGTACTAAGCCACAGCAACTATTAGGTGGGGTGGTCAGTTCACTTTCTTGCTGTTAAATTTGCTAATAAACCACAACATACAAGTCCTAAAATTGAAGTGTTGGGTAGTTTTTTTATGAGTCTAATCCCTTACGTCTGTGGGCAGATAATTTTGTGGTTAACAATTGTTCTTAAACTACCACTGACTCTCTCTCTCTTATGGCAGCACTAAAGTCCTACTAGATTTCCAACAGAATAAAGTCCATAGAAAGGAGATGCAATGTATCACTGTATTTCTTATAGTGGGACAATGTTCCTACTAGATTTCCAACAGAATATATAGAAAGGAGATGCGATGTATCACTGTATTTCTTATAGTGGGACAATGTTCCTACTAGATTTTTTCCAACATAATATATAAATTATTGAGACTAACGGGAATTGAACCAATCCGTTCAACGGCACCAAATCGTTCACCAAATGATTCAATTCCCGTTAGTCTCAAGAATTTTTAAAAATTTTCCTCTGGCTTCCTACTTAAATTTACTTGTATAAACAGAATATATAGAAAGGAGATGCGATGTGTCACTGTTTTTTTCCACCTTCAGTGGTGGTAATTAATATATTCAGTGTTTTTAACCACCTCCACTGAGCTGTGGATGTCTGTAGCAATATCTTTTGTGCAACAACAGTATGTAGCAACGTGTTTATAAGCATTAATCCTACTGCAAGCTGGTCACTAATCATATTGTTATCCATGGTAAAATTTACTTGACCTTTTTCTGCTGTCTGTGTTGTTTTGACGACTTCACCACAGACACTCATACACAAGAATTATTTTGGCCATGTAAATTACAAATACTAGGCTTTCGTGGTGATATATCACTATCTGATTAAATAAAGTCCTGATGGTGATGGACACCATATTGAGGTCCAATACAACACATTAAATGTAGGTGAGAAAATTTGTATCTCTACTTACACATAAACAATTTAACAAACCTCACCATAACACCTTGTACACTTCCCATGTATCAGCATTATTTACTATACAAATATACTTTACTGTCTCAACATAGCCCCACAAAAATATACTTTACTGTCTCAACATAGCCCCACAAAAATATACTTTACTGTCTCAACATGACTCCACAAGACATAACCTCACAAACAAATTATTAACTGTCTCAACATGATTTAGAAGCAAATATACTTTCCTGTCTCAATATGATTCAACATAAATAATTTCCTGTCTTAACATGAATCCAGATACAAGCATATATTTCTGTCTCACAATGACCTACGATATACAAACATTTTACCAAATCTCAACAATACTTGACACTAACAATTATTACCTTGGCTGGAACTAGCCTTAGGAACATCTACAAACAGCGGCTCGATATCTCTTTTTTCCCATGCTCCAGCAAATATATTCTGCAAATGATTCTCTAAATACCTAAAAGAAATACGTAGATACTGTCACACATTATCCAAATTCATTACAATAAAAAGTCACGTTTCCCTTTCTTCACACCATCGAAGAATATTGGAGAATACTTTTTAGACAAGTATTTTTAAATGACCAACTGCATACCTGGGAATTATGTGCCCAGCATAATGCCCACCTCCTTTACTTTCCCAGTACATCTAGTACTAATTTCCTTAGACTGGGTCAAATCAGGACTCATAATTCAAGCTCCAGTCTTGTCTTTGCAATTCACTTGATGTGTCTTTTCAGCAGGACCAATTTTCAGTTGTTTGTAATATCGTGCGTGCGATTTTGCCAGAAAAAATGATCTTAGTCATTAGGTCTGCTTCCATTCACAACATCGTAACACAGCCCCTAAGAATTTGATACAAATATTTGAACAGGAAATTAAAATGGGGGCTAATCTAGCTAATCTGATGCAACTAGTTAGGTAGCTGATGGATACTGGACCCAAGTGTTGATACTATTTGATTGTACACAACTGTTAATAAGTTTCCAGACTGATTTTTCTGGAAAACCACTATACTTATAGACTTGTTGATTCTACCTACCTCAAAGTAATTCACTTTTGATTGTATATATTTATTCCAGTGCTCCTACCACTGCAGGAAGCTCCCTTAGATGACACTTTTAGAATAATCCTAATTTTTCTTATCAGATTGGCTTTAATCTTATCAATGTCACAGAATCAGCAACCTTTCATTGTTCTCTAAGTTGCGGAAACAAGAAAATTCACATGGAAGAAGATTGGGCGAGTATGATGGTTGCAGAAACAAAGGAATTTTGTCTAGGTCACCTTCGCTTATAGGATATCACACAGTGCATGCACAAAGTTGCAAACTTCTAGTTTTGTAAATGCAATTGCACATGGTCATAACATGTGCTTAGCAATGATCTACATATAACACTTTTCCAAAGAAAAAAAAGCTCTCCAGAAACTTATTGAAGAGCCCTCATATATTTTGAAGATATTCATCTTCTTCTTCTGTGTTCATTCCAAAACCCCTGCAGATTAGCAGGGTGTAAGCCAAATAATATAATGTGTTGTGTCATGGTTTCTGGGTTATTTGATCTTCCACAAAATGGGACAGCCAACTTCTCTTCATAGCCTCCTGAATCACCTCATACAACATTATACTAGAGAATCCAAAAATGCAGGTCAACAGGAAAATGTTCTGCAGGTCAACAGGAACATCTCCTGGCAGTGGTTAAACAACACAAACTTGTGTGTTTGGGTCATGTGATGAGGCACGATTTTCTTTCCAACACTATTCTTCAGGGGACAGTTGAGGGTGAAAGAAGAGGACAAAGGAAAGTTGGGATTGATAATATTAAAGACTAGACAGGGGATTAGGATTCTCCAGACTTAGAGTAAGGAACTGAGAACAGAGAGGAATGGTGGGATTTTTGTGTGTTGATTATGCAGAGCGGCACCCGAAGATCGTTACGGTTTATGAGTTTAATGATGAAATTACCTACCATTTAATGATGCGTTGTATGAAGCTACCAGCGCCACCTTTCATTCCTATTTCTTTCTTCACTATGTGGTAAGAATAGAGTACATCTATTGGAAACTCTACAAAAACAGGACCTGTAAAAATAATAATTTTATTCTAAGTACACTAAATACTCCAACTGGATCTCTCATGTACCAGGACAAATTGTGCTAGATTTCCACCAGGATGTAATCAGAGAATGATGAGTTATGTCTCAATTCTACTACATCAATAGTTCAGCACATCTGACATCCACCAGTAGTATGCATGAGTAGTTCTAAATTCTATTGACTATGGGTGTCTTCTATCAAATTTCTAGTAGGCAGCCTGTGTATTACAACCAGTTTATCAGCATCTCTATTTAATTAGAGGATCGTTCCCTCTGGTACTCATTCAGAAAATAGAACATTTATCCTTACGTTTTTTTAATCTTATATCTGGAGGATTTTAATTTGTCTTCTGCATTCGTTCGTAAACTTCTGAAGGTTAGCGGGATACAGTGTTATGATTTACAACTTTTCTACTATATCGATGCTATGGAATGGGACAGGCAGCTGCACACAAAACCTATTTAGCTGCCTCGTAGGATATGCATGGCAGGTTGTAATTCTTTGCTTCCCTTTCGGGCACTAGCAATATACAAACAACAATATAACAAAACATGTTAATTTGATCCATTACTTCCTGGTTCATCTAATTTTAGAAATATAGACATGAAGGTGATACTGAAGTTCCTGAAAAACATCTTGACAGAGCGGGTCTGTAATGTTCGCTCAAGGTTTTATTACACTATTTTGTCTAGTTTCTCTTTAGTCACGCTGCTACTTTTCTGAGTGCATCATACAACATGGCAACTTTATAGTGTTGAAGATCAAAGGTTTGATAAATAAAAACCATTAAATAATGCAAACTTAATTTTATTTTTAAATCCCGCTGACTCAAAAGTGTGTAAAGTATTGACTTAATTGCACTCGAGTTTCCCCATATGTACTCTGCCTATGTTAGTGAAGTAGCATACCAGCTGCCAGGGGCTCCACTCATAGAATGGCGACACAACGGATAATCATTCCTGGTACTGCATCCTGCTGAAAATCTAGTATCACCCTTGTCTTGGTAGGAGTTTGCAAACGTTTTTAAAAATATCTGAATTTTACAAACTGTTTACGAAGCAAATCACTTGTACAACATCTTTCCACGTGTCACAATTTTTTGGCAATCAGTAGTCTGGCATAAGAACTAACAATCTACCAGGGAAGTATGAGACTATATCAGAGCCTTTTCAATGCAAGTTCTATTAGCTCTGTCAAAATAGAACATCTGAGTAATCTATTGATAAAGAAACTCCTGCCCCTTATCTGCATCTATTATCAATGCACATAAGTCTCATTATAGCATCTGAAAACCATATTTCTTCAGGCCTTTCCATGAAAGTCCAAAACATTTTGCTCTTAGCAGACTGAATGTAAAAGTAAAAGACACGTTATGAGCTAGTGTCTTCTTCTGCGTTCGTTCTCAAACTCAAAAGGTGTTATTTAATGGATTCTATAAACCTGAGCTAATTCAAATATATCATCATGCCAACCAGCTGTTTATATCTCATGTAGTCAGTAATGTTATGCATTTGATTCCTGGCTACTCACACTTGGCAATGATGAGGCAGATAGACTAGCAAATAAGGGAGCAAGATAAGAACAGCCATCCACACAGTTAAATAGTGAACAAAAAGATTTTCACTGAACAAAATGGCAATGGGAAATACTTAGAGAGAGAAATTTACAAATATATGAGCCCATGGACTACTGGATCAGCAACAAATCAACTACATTTCAACGTTGCAAACATTGGAAAAGGGGTTGTTATATTCTACTTCTTCTTTCGTTCACTTGAAACATGTCTATATCTGTGGTTGTTATATAATTCATTCTCTGATGCAAGTCTCAAAATTTCCTTAAGGATTTATCACCACCAATCTGTAACTGTTTCCTATATTTCAGCCTTAGACTCACCAGTCCGTCGTAGATGGATGTGTCAGGTCATTGGTGCAAATAAAACGGCAACACAACGCATTTCCATTCTCTGGACTACATCCTGCTGGAAATCTAGTAGGATCATGGTCCTGCTACAAGAGATCCAGCAGGAGTTTGAGAATGAACGATAAGATTCACCAGTCACTTCATGCCACCTTTGAGAGAGCCATTAAGATTAAATTGTAAATTGAACAAACAGAATCTACTACACAATTACAAACCTGGTGTCCCAGACTGAGCAATCTGTAAGGCTTTCCGCAGAGTTGGTACTATGTCCCTCACTGTTGTGACTGTTGCACAGAATTTGCATAAAGGTTTGAACAAAGACATCTGGTCAATGTCTTGTAAAGCTCCACGGCCCTGAAATACATTTTTGGTAGTTATACAATCCTGAGAATCAAATGAAAGTGTCAAAATAGCAGGCAAAACTCAGGATTTCATAATAGCAGGCAAAACTCAGGATATCATAATAGCAGGCAAAACTCAGGATTTCATAATAGCAGGCAAAACTCAGGATTTCTTAATAGCAGGCAAAACTCAGGATTTCATAATAGCAGGCAAAACTCAAGATTTCATAATAGCAGGCAAAACTCAGGATTTCATAATAGAGACTAAATTCAGGATTTCATAATAGCAGATAAAAATCAGGATTTCATAAACAAGAACCATTACACAATCGGCATAAATAGACACACTTCCGGGTGTAATCGACTCAATGCCGTGGGTCACAGAATTGCAACCATCTATAGGCCATTTTGTAACTGATAAAAAAGTTTTAATTTTGCTTTTTCTTTCAGAAAAAAAAAGCCAACACTGCTTGAAAATCTAGCTTCCTTTTCTCAAGTAGGTACAAAATCATTTTTAGTGAAATTCTTATGGATTGAGTTTGTAATCATGAGGAGTTGTTGGGAATTACATTTGTTTTCACAGAAGAATGAACATGTTATTTTCGCTATGAAATGATATTGGAAGGAATATGCCTAGATTACATTAGACATCAGGCTGTCCACTTCTGATTTACTATAAGATCTATATTCCTCCTTCTGCATTTATTCAACTCCTGCAGGTTAGCAGATTGTAGTCCCGAGAACGGAATGCATTGTGCCATAGTTTACAGCTTAGCTGCAATTTGGTAGGTCTGGATTCTTCTCATAACAAAGTAATGTGCGGCTTGAATATAACTAATTTTGAAATCATTTCTTTTTCCGTTCATTCTCAAACTTCCACTAGATCTCTCTTATAGAAGGACAATGGTCTTGCAAGATGACGTCCAAATAATGGAAATGCACTGTACCACCGTTTTGTGTGAGCTAATGGTCAGACACATCCGACTACAGTGTAGGTGACTAATAAATTCAATGTTTATATTATATCCACTGAACAGTAGACGTATGCAACCATATCGATAGTATAAGTCAGTCAGCCGTACAAGAGAACTGAATCCAGTACCTACAAACTGGTCACTACACTAATGGACGCTTAACATTTTATCACTGTCTTGTATCTCTATAATCACAGGCACAGACACCCACAAGATTTGTGTTTGCTGCTTTCAGGTTTATAATTAAAGCCGAAAGGGCTATAGGATGATAAGAGGAATTTTATAACTGCTTACAACTTTCTCCTATTAAGAGATTGAAATTGCTCAAACAGACATGCTGAAGTCGGATGTGTCAGGCTGAAAGGCGCAGATATCGCAGCAATGCTGTAAACCATGACACAACGCATTCCATTCTCCGGACTACATCCTGCTAATCTGCAGGAGTTTGAGAATGAACGCAGAAGAAGAAGAAGGAGCTCAAACAGATATATAAAAAATAAGGTATAGCTCGTAGAGGAGGATGATTGACTGGTATGATTAGGAAAATACTATCAGTGCGCCACAGGAAATATCAGCTTACATACCCTTCGCCATCTGCTGAAAGAAACAGAACTCCTATAATAATGTCCAGAGTGTACTGCTATTTGTTCAGATGACTAATCACAAGCCAACTTTCTGGTATCACACAGAACGACTTACACCGACTAGCTGGTATTCATAGTAATCATAGACTTGGATAGAATGCAGGTGTAATCTGAATTTGAGATGGTTAAGGAGAAATATGCTGAAACTGCTTAGTAAGTGCTTGTGGACAAATGATGCACTTAGGCTGCAATTGAGGTAATGAGGCAGGTGTCTTAAATAATTAATTTTGTCTCAAATAAGTAATTAATTGGAAACTTGCAGTGGTTTATTTGATTAAATAGAAAATATGGTGACGTAACCATCTTTCAACTGTGGATGTTAATACAATGAGATTTTATCCAAGCTTTTAACCATAAAAAATAGTGGAGGTCACGGTTCTGGTAATCCAGACATCACGACCTTTGGAAGTGAAACTTGCAGTGAAAGATTGAGGTGTATATTTAACCATCAACTTTGCTCATCTGCTGGGAGAAACAGAGCACCCATAGAAAATCAAGGGATAAAAGTTCAAGTGTCGGGTCTATCTATCTCTATCCTGTGGCCCTTGTTTGCCTTGCGGCGTCAGGGGTGGAAGAGTTCTCTGGAGATGGCCTTCTTGTGCGCTGTTTGTAAGCTTGTTCCTGTGACTTCTTTGATCCATTTTTTACATGGTCTGCCTCTGGCTTTATAACCGTTATGTCTATGTGTCATGGCCATTTGTGGCATGCTATCTATCGGAAGTCTGGAGGTGTGTGAAAACCACTTGATCTGTTGTCTTTTGATGTGTATCAATACTGGTATTGTCGGGTAACACCCTAAAATAGGAAATGGGTGGCTGGGGTAACACAGGGCAAATATCAAAATGAACAAAAATAGGTATTAGTGTTACCAAAACAAATACTGTGTCTCGTTGTTAGGTTGTTTTATCAACTTCTTTTGGTAACACTAATACCTATTTTTATTCATTTTGAGTACTTATAGGTTTGTCAGGAGTGCAATCACATTACCATATATACGAGGGGTGGGGGGTGTGTATGTATGTATGTCATCAGCTGGTTTATGAACAGGTGATCTTATTATTCTATATATAGTCTACAATTTGTATACTGCTAATTTTGACAGCGTACAACAACTGATGCCACATAGGGAGCACTAACTTACTGGTATATTCCTGTTTCTGTGCAGATACAATGTGCACTCGTTTGTCAATCGTTTACCGCCATTGTTTATGAAAGAACCAATGTAAGAAATAGCATTATACCGTAATTTTGAAAATGAATAGTGAAATAGTTCAACGTAAAAGAAAGAGATCTGCTCATGGTTTATTATTTAAACTGAAGGCTTAACTTTGATGTAGTTCTTCACTGTGACCTTTGTTCTAGTTTCATTGTGCGGAGAGGTATTCCCTAACTTTTGCAGTGTGATTGCGCATGTGAAGCGTGTGATTACATTAGGGTTAAGGTTAGATGTAGTATTTAGAATTAGGGTAGAAGTAGCATGCGCAGCAGTTGTTATTTTTTAACCTACTTATGCTAAGTTTTCTCAAAATTCTAGTCTGAGTCTGGAAATGTGATGTCACAGCATCAATCGATTTGATTGGCGGAATTTCATCATGTATGTCAGTTAGAAATGTAAACAATTTGCTATTTATAGTGCACTAAAATAGAAATGATGTACTTTCACTTTTTGTTTTTTTCACTTTCACTTCCAAAATGGGGGGGGGGGTGTGGGCTTATGATTGGGTGGACACTGTTTAGTTTTTTTTTCTCCTTCCATAATCAGGGGGTCGGCGTGTGATCGAATAGGCTTTAGAGCAAGTATATAAGGTAGTTCTAAACTAAGAGGGAAAAATACTGCTTAGTAACAAATGATGGTTATAATAATGTTTAGTATATTTTTTTTTTACTTTCAATAGTGTGGCTGCTGCTCCTCCTATTAACAAAACAGGAGACTCTGCCATCTGAGCATTTTTAATAGCAGTGACAGTATTTGTCACACCTGAAAATATATATATATATATATATAAAACAAATAATTAATATACTGTATTGGACATAACTTGTAAACTATTGTTTAATTTTTTTTAGGCACTACTAATACATTTAACCATATTTTGAGTACAATGTGGAAGATCAGCTTTCAACCTGCAAGCAAATTTGAGCAAGTTTAATTTGTGAGTCAGTCCTACTATCCACAAATATATATGCTAGCATCTTTCTGTCTTTCTCTTGGTCTTCGCTTTTTGTTTTTGGTCATCTGGTGTCCATTTTAATGCTTGCAGTGGCAATTTATTTCCATTCATTCTAAGTACACACCCATCACACCATTTTCTTCTTATTTTTGTAAGAACATATTGCTGTTTTCTCTTGCTTGCTTGTTTGACATGCCTTCTTCAAAGCAATTATTAAAAATGTATCGAAGATATTTATTTTTAAACAAATTTAATTTCTTCTTCTGTGCTTTTGTGACTTTCCAGAATTTACAACCATATGTTCACTCTGTTTTTCAACATTCTATATTACACAGTGTAGTTTTTATTTTTAGAACAAATCAATTTGACTCAAATATCTTCATCATTTTGTGTTCACAACTTTAATGGTTATTTCCCTTTAAAGCCAGATTTTTTTAATGGATGCATGAAATTTTATAACGATACATGATTTTTATGATATTCTTCATGAATTTAAATATATAAAAGCAATTTTTGCCCAAAAATTGTGTAAATAAAACTTTTTGTTCATTTATACAAGATATATATATATATATATATATAATTTTTGTTCCCACTGTAGTTAAGTTTTCTAACATGAAATATTCAGCATTGATAACACTTTAGTTTTTTTCCGCATTCAGGTTTTGTAAGAATAAACTCCTCCAAAAATCACATTATCGAGAAAAGGATACCGCGCCCATGGAAACATTAATATACAACTTTCCATATTTTTAAAACATATTAAGCATACCTGAACCTAATACACTTGAAATATTTAGTAATCATATTTTTATCAAGGAAAACCTTAAATGGTGTAATAGAGGGTATAAATAAATGGTTTAACAGATATTACATTGGAGTTAAACAGTTTTAGATTAATCTATGCATAAATTGAAGGTGAGACGTATGATTGGAGTTAGCTTGAGAGACAAAATCAGAAATGAAGCACTAAGAAAACAATTAGGGATCACGTCAACAATAGAATACATCCAGAAACAACAAGTTAAATGGTACGGCCACATAACCAGACAGAAAGAGCAAAGTATTATCCAAAAAACACTTAACAAACGATATTTAAACAGTTGACCTATTGGACGCCCTCGTAAAAGATGGATAAATAGTGTATTAGAGACACTCGGAAATATAACAACGGAAGAGGCAAATAGAAGGGCAAAAGACTGTACACTCACTCTCCCCTCAACACTGAAAGGTACATGAGGACAGGAAGAAGAAGAAGTTAATTGAAACAAGCATGATTTAACAATGTAATGAAAAAAACTTAAAATTATTTGATGAGTTTTCATTACTACTCAGCATCATTGTACTCACCGGGTCCAGCAGTAACTGCAGCAACACCAACTGTTCCGGACATTCTAGCCACAGCATCAGCTGCAAACACAGCAGTCACCTGGCAACAGATGCAGAAAGTTTAAAACCACAACATTACATTTGTAATACTAGATTAAAGATATTACACTGTTTAATGCATTCATTTCATCTCTTTCATTTACTCTTAGTCAACTTCTGCATTTATTCTCAAACTCCTGTCAATTAGCAGCACAAAGTCCATCTTTTAGTATTCTTTTTCAATTTTCACCAGTTTCTAATGTGTTTAAACATTGCTCAGTGACTTTTTCAATTTTCACCAGTTTCTAATGTGTTTAAACATTGCTCCGTGACATTTTCAATTTTCACCAGTTTCTCGTGTGTTTAAACATTGATCCGTGACTTTTTCAATTTTCACCAGTTTCTCGTGTGTTTAAACATTGCTCCGTGACATTTTCAATTTTCACCAGTTTCTAATGTGTTTAAACATTGCTCAGTGACTTTTTCAATTTTCACCAGTTTCTCGTGTGTTTAAACATTGCTCAGTGACTTTTTCAATTTTCACCAGTTTCTAATGTGTTTAAACATTGCTCAGTGACTTTTTCAATTTTCACCAGTTTCTCGTGTTTAAACATTGCTCCGTGACATTTTCAATTTTCACCAGTTTCTAATGTGTTTAAACATTGCTCAGTGACTTTTTCAATTTTCACCAGTTTCTCGTGTGTTTAAACATTGATCCGTGACATTTTCAATTTTCACCAGTTTCTAATGTGTTTAAACATTGCTCCGTGACATTTTCAATTTTCACCAGTTTCTAATGTGTTTAAACATTGCTCAGTGACTTTTTCAATTTTCACCAGTTTATTGTGTGTTTAAACATTGATCCATGACTTTTTCAATTTTCACCAGTTTCTAATGTGTTTAAACATTGCTCAGTGACTTTTTCAATTTTCACCAGTTTCTCGTGTGTTTAAACATTGATCCGTGACTTTTTCAATTTTCACCAGTTTCTCGTGTGTTTAAACATTGCTCCGTAACTTTTTCAATTTTCACCAGTTTCTCGTGTGTTTAAACATTGATCCGTGACTTTTTCAATTTTCACCAGTTTCTCGTGTGTTTAAACATTGATCCGTGACTTTTTCAATTTTCACCAGTTTATTGTGTGTTTAAACATTGATCCATGACTTTCTAATTTCTCTAGTGGGATTCTACTTCTTCATCTTCAGAGCTTCAATCTTCTTGTGTATCTTAATTACAGTCTAGTCTCTCCCCTACAGGAACATATGGTTGATTAATTGCTGATCCAGCAGCCCATGGACTCATGCCCTTTGACCCAATGTATACCATTAAAAAAAATTATGTATACCACTTGTTATATTAACCTTCACAGCGCCTATGTTAACACCAATCAACAAAAAAAAAGGGGGGGCTAGTACCGTTGGTGACATACTCCATCCAATGAGATATCATGTTAAATAGACGCACCACAGCCTGATTGGTTAATGCACATACTCGGGAAACATGCGCAATTGAAGCCAGTCCATTTCTACGTCCGACATGATTGTTCTGAAAATGTCTAGTTAGAAGGTACACATTTTATAGCAATTAATCTGACCACATCTGCACACCGGTATGATGCCATGATGGTGGATCGGTTTTATAGACCTTTCTTTCATCATATTTTGAATAATATAACATTGAATCGTGGCTTGAATCATGAATTATTGGGTTATTTAGTTTCACAGCAGTTAATATACAAAATGCTGTGTTGGTTTGGGGACTTGTAGATGTTTGATATCGAAAAATGACTCTAGGCCTAAGCTCAAAGAACGATTTTACTGCAAATCTACATGTTTTATACAGTTTCCCCTGCAATATTTTGATAATTTCGCAATGAAAAAACATAAATACAACAGATTTGCATGTGATTTAGTGTACAGTGTTGCCAAGCAATTCAATAATTAAGGTAAGTTATTTTTTTACTAATTTTTTCTTCTTTTTTTGTTATAAAATATGTTTTTTTGTGAAAAACATCTTTACCACTTTCTCATACATCTGGTATCATACACACACGTACAGAAATTACAACAATATGTGTAGAATTCAATTCTTTATTTATATGTGCAAATATTATTTAAATATCTCTAACAACCAAAAAATTATCACATTTTCAAAACAGTCACCATCAATAACGCAAATCCTCAAAAAAGAATCCGGTGGCAGGAAGATGTTTTGTATATTTTAATCCGGCTTGCTAAACGTTAAAGTTACATCATCATCAGATAGCATATCCTGAACAGGATATAACAGTTATCACAACAATTCTAAACTTCTATTGATCTTGAGCTAGTCTTCCTGCTTCTGTTACTGTCATGTTCAGGTTGTCTTTGATTAAAGTTACATATGAATGTAAAATCTAAGAATACTCTAGCGTTGAAAAACCTACTTCATGTCTTGTATCAACAACTCTGATTCCCTGGTTTTCACAAGCAACAAGAATTGGGGATATATGTCCTCCAGTCAGTGTGAAAATGTGCTTGATTTTGTGAGCCTGGTAATAAAATTAATTTTGTTAAACAATTAACATACATTTTTAATATTTTGATACGTATCAATTTTTATAATTGTTATTTGTTTTATCTGTTATGTTACAGCCATCATTCTTGCATATTTGCAAATAGCTATTTGTACACTGATCTTGTTCTTACACAGGATGACTTCATGGGCACCTGTGGTAAGTAAGATAGCTATAAACAGAGAAGACGTACTGCATTCCCTCTATGAGTACCACTGGATGATGACACAAGTAATGAGGTTCTTGGTCTATGAAGTGATAACATTAAGGTTAATGTGACTTTAAGCATTAAGGATAATGTGACTTTAAGCATTAAGGATAATGTGACTTTAAGCATTAAGAATAATGTGACTAAGCATTAAGGATAATGTGACTTTAAGCATTAAGGATAATGTGACTAAGCATTAAGGATAATGTGACTAAGCATTAAGGATAATGTGACTTTAAGCATTAAGGATAATGTGACTTTAAGCATTAAGGATAATGTGACTTTAAGCATTAAGGATAATGTGACTTTAAGCATTAAGGTTAATGTGACTTTAAGCATTAAGGATAATGTGACTTTAAGCATTAAGGATAATGTGACTTTAAGCATTAAGGATAATGTGACATTAAGGATAATGTTATGCTGTTACTATTACTAGTCATTCAAATTTCGATTTTGCTGTTAAGTATGAAATTGACATAGGGTGAGAGCAATCCAGTTTGTTGATTTTGTATTCACTATGTTTGTTTATTCATTTCACCCGAGTGTTGCCGGGGCCTGAGAGGGGATCAAAGAATAGCAACACTGTTTACCTTCTATGCATGTTGTAAGAGATGAATAAGGAGGTATGGGATAGAGTTGGTTGTCCCATTCCATATAGGGTCAGTAACCCAAAGCCATGCTGAAGTCGAATGTTTCAGGCCAAAAGGCGCAGATATCGCAGCAATGCTGTAAACTTATGACACACTGCATTTTGTTCTCTGGACTACATCCTCCTAATCTGCAGAAGTTTGAGAATTAATGCAGAAGAATTCGTTTCTTGACAAAGGTCCATTAAACCATAATGTAGAAAAAGTCCTTGTTCCTTTTATTGGTTTTTTTTTATAATTTACAATACTTTACATTGAGTATTTTTACTTATTTATTAGTTTGATTAATAACAGTAACAAAATTACATTATCTTTAGTGTTATCAATTCTTATTTGTGTTACTGTTGTAATTTCCATTTTGTTGGATATCCTCTGGCACTTTGATTATTGTACTCTTGATCTAAGATTTTGCAAAATAGGGATTGTTCATGGAGACAGCATGAGAAGTCATTGAGAGGAAGAATGAAGAAAGTGTACAGCCATCAGTGAACATACACCTCATCATCTGCTTATAGAGACTAAAGCACATATGTTATGTTCCTCCAGTGCCATAGGCGAGACTAAAGCACATATGTTATGTTATATTCCTCCAGGGCCATAGGCGAGACTAAAGCACATATGTTATGTTATGTTCCTCCAGGGCCATAGGCGAGACTAAAGCACATATGTTATATTATGTTCCTCCAGGGCCATAGGCGAGACTAAAGCACATGTTATGTTATGTTCCTCCAGGGCCATAGGCGGCGCATAGGGCAGAAACCATAGCTTTCCATTTCTGTCTTTGTGTTGCCAGGTCTTTCAATTGTTGCGTGTTGTTTAGGTTCATTGACATGCCTTCTCTATTAACGGTTCTTCGTAGAGTTTCTCTAGGTCTCCCTCTTCTTCTTACTCCAGGTGGCACCCAATATAGTGACTGCTAGGGAATTCTTAGGCTGTTCATTCTGAGAACATGGCTGATGTAAGTCCAAGCCTTTGTCTAATGAAGGAAGATATATAGGTTTGTTTGCTTTCCTCTCTTATAGTAGTGTTAGATTTAAAGTCACTCCATTTAACATTCAGAATGGTACGTAGGCATTTGTTTTCAAAGGAGTCGAGTCTCTTATCTGTGGCTTTTATAGCTTTCCAACTTTCACATCCATATGATAGATGTTGGAGTTAAACAACCTGAGTTTTGTGGTGTTTCTTAGTGTGTTTGACGTCCAGATGTTACGTAGTTTATTGAAAGCACCCGCTGCAAAAGCACATATGGGTGTTTTGCAAAAATCATTATGCAGGGAAAATTATAAGGAAAAAGAAAGCAGGCTAGGCATAAGAAGACATGGGAAGATAACACACATGTATATATATATATATATACAGCTTGGCTGCAGCCCCCTGAGTAGAAGCGTTCTTCATTAGGCCATGTATTAAGCTGAAGTCTCCTAGAAAGAGATAGAAAGTATGAAAGAAAGCATCCCACAGCACAGAGGTAGTAAGAGCAAATTCCTCACAATTTTTGGGGATCTAAACAAACTGCTTGACTACAATATTTGCAGTGTGACCTGAAATATCTCACTTCAGAGTGGCGTCTAAATCACTTTAGCCTTTTATGAGATGGAGCAGCCAATTCAACCTCCCAAATCTCCTTAGTCACATCATATGATATAGATGGCAGGCAACAATTTCACTATTTCTTTATTCCAATTTCTGGTCACAGCAACACACAGGAAAAGAAGTATTCCAACCAATTACTCCTCTATTTACTGATCTTGTTAGAAATTAAAGCTTATGACTCTGGCAGGAGAACAAAGAAGAGGGAAGAATAAAAAAGTAGCAGAAAAATAAGAAAAAAAAAGAGAATAAATGAAGCTAAATGTATAATACTACAAAATAATACTAATTTACTCACCTTCAAAACAGAAGCAACAAGTTCCCCTCCATGTCTTTTAGATTTATCATCAGCCTTGCAAGAGAAACAGTTCAATTGTTATGCCTAGAAACATATACTAACCTATTTTAACATATTAAATATAAACATCACCAAAGACAGATATGTCTGACCATTGGCACAAATAAAAAGGTGATACAGCGCATTCCACTCTCTGGACTACATCCTGCTGGAAATATAGTAGTCCTGCTACAAGAGAGATCCAACAAGAGTTTGAGAATGAACACTGAAGATGAAATGTCAACATAACCATAGAAAAATATGTTCTTAGATATTTATACGACCACTGAACATATCCTGCAAGACTGCAATACACTCAATCAGTTAATACACTGTCACACAGAGATGGATATCCACAGAAAGATGTATGGGATCACTGAGGAGCTTTCAAATACAGCAGCATTTATTAAGAAAACAGGACTTGCTGTGTAGACATGTCAAACTGCAAACGAGAAGAAGATGTTTATGCCTAGAAATATATTTATGTTCTTTGATATTTATGGTTAGAAACATATTTATGTTCTTAGATGTTTATGCCTAGAAACATATTTATGTTCTTAGATGTTTATGCCTAGAAACATATTTATGTTCTTAGATGTTTATGCCTAGAAACATATTTATGTTCTTAGATGTTTATGCCTAGAAACATATTTATGTTCTTAGATATTTATGGCTAGAAACATATTTATGTTTTTAGATGTTTATGCCTAGAAATATATTTATGTTTTTAGAAGTTTATGCCTAGAAACATATTTATGTTCTTAGATGTTTATGCCTAGAAACATATTTATGTTCTTAGATGTGAATCAGTACAGCTGTTGTGGTAGTATTCATGATATGGGCTTTATTAAATTTTAATACTAAACTCGCCAGTGTGGCAGCTGGAGGGGCCTAGAATTCTAGTTCAAGATGCAAAGAATAGGACCACTTCTTCTTTCCAGGCATGTCGGTCGTAGGAGATTACTAAGATAGTTGAAGGGTAGGCTTAGAACCTGCCACCTGTGAATAAATCATTGTCACTGCATGTATTGTATCAATTTCTTACTTTTGTCCTGTTTTATCACCCGCTACCTTATGGGTTAGCGCAGCAGTGCCTCAGGTCAAGGGAGTAAGCCCCTCCAGAAATTTAGGAAGGGAAACTCTAAACATAACCATCTACAGTATAGAAAACCTCTGCACAGAAAGTAAACAAGCCTTATTACATTTATGATTATTGTCGTGATTTTCATTGATTACTATTTATATACTTGGGATCGCTGTGGCTATTTTTGGCATGTGATTCCAAGACTATGACCAGTGAAAATTATGACAATAATCAAAAAGGTAACAAATGAAGGTTTGTTTACCTTCTGTGCAGGTCTTCTATACTGCAGAGGGTCATGCCCTAAGGCAGTCAATAGTGTATTAAACCATCTTGTAGAATCTCCTGCAGTTCTACTTGTTTCCAAGCATATTAGCATTCCCTTTCTCTTGCAACTGATCAACAGAGTCAAGAGGGGATTAATGCATATTAGCAAGGCACTTTATGCATGTGGTTGCGTCTGTGGGTCTCACCAATGGCCCACTAGACAAACCACCCATGCAACAGAAAACATTAGTGAATGACATGCTGTTATATTGAGGTTATCTTCTTAGAGAAGCTTCATGGCAGGTCACCTATACAATTGTGCTTTTATTTTGTTGTTGAAATGTTTCATGTTTACCTGAATATATATGTATGCACCCTCTGTGGTTGGGAGGGAGCCGGAGATGTATTGTGCAGCACTGGGGAGGAGGAAACTGACAGCACTGTTTTTTCCTATGGCTTAGACCCATCATAGAGGCACAGTTACTCAGGATGTGACAATCCTTTTGACTTGAACATTTGGTTGCATGCCTAGAGCAATAGAGAAGCTCAGCATAACCAGTAATCAATTGGTGGTGGGGAATGAGCACAGTGAACCCTATCTTGGCTACAGTGGCTATGAGCAGTGCATAGATTGAAACTTACCTTTCTGGAGGTATGATAGTTATTCTCTGGCTCTGTCCCAGGGTGGGCTGAAAATCCACAGACTTCCCAGCAATATAATGTCATTTAATGGCATTAGGTCAAAGGGCATGATCCCATGGACTGCTGGATCAGCAACCAACCAACCACCAGCAAGGCACTTTCTCCAAAAAAACATGCCAGTGAAAGCAATCATGTGTGAAATGTAGGGACTATGTGTCTCAACAATCTAACCAATTTCTTCTTCTTCTTCAGCATTCATTCTCAAACTCTTGCTGAATCTCTCTTGTAGCAGGACCATGATTTATTCTAGATTTCCAGAATGATATAGTCCAGAGAATGGAAATGCATTGTGTCATATTTTATTTGTGCAAATGGTCCGACATATCTGTCTTCTGTGAGATTTAACCAATTTAAAGGTCTAATAGTTGAGTTTAATTTTACACTGGTCTGCTTCCTGACCATCTGTACAAATGCAGAAGGCCATCTAATGCTAAGCTCTAATTGCATGGTACTCCAGAGACTGATAGCTGTTCTTCTAATCACAACTGCAAGTTGTCCCTATTTGGCAATTCAAGTTACCCCAGCAAGAGATAGGAAGATAAACAAGTGGGAGAGCAAAATAATGAGATGGACAGGATACAATCTAGCAGACTGCACCACTAAGGCAAGAGACAGCGGAGTTAGAGGTTCGTTACAGCCAACTTTTGTTGCAGAGATGGTACGTGATAATGATGATGCTAATTTGTAAAATCTGTATCATTTTTATAGGTGGAATAGACTTCAATAATAAGTGTTTTAAATGGTTGGTTGGTTGCTGATCCAGCAGTCCATGGGCTCATGCCATTTGACCCAATGCCATTGTACTGGCATTATATTGCTGGGGAGTCTGTGGATTTTCGTCCCACCCCGGGCCAGAGAACAACTATCACACTACTAGGAAGGTAGGTTTCAACCTATGAACTGCTCCGAGCCACTGCAGCCAAGATAGGGTTCACTGTGCTCATTACTGGTTATGCCGAACTTCTCTATTGCTCCAGGCATGCAACCAAATGTTCAAGTCAAAAGGATTGTCACGTCATGAGTCAGCGTGCCTCTATGATGAGCCTCAGCCATAGGAAAAACAGTGCTGTCAGTTTCCTCCTCCCCACTGCTGTGCAGCAAATCTCTGGCTCCCTCCCAACCGCAGAACGTGCAAACATAAACCAAAAAAAGAAAACAACATGGCATAAAATACATTGTTAGAAAAAAAATAAAAGTATGAGGCACAATTGTATAGATGACATGCTATGAAGCTTCTGTAAGAAGATAAGCTCAATATAACGGTATGTCATCTACTAAAGTTTTTCTGTAGCATGGGTGGTTTGTCTAATGTGCCATTATTTAAACACACCCTTTGCTGTAACAGGTCAGCTTGTCCGAAATTGAGAGGAGTTCAGAACATTTATAAAGATTATATTCTGAAAATAATGCCACCAATTAATGAGGCAATATGTAAATTTACAGTAAATGATGGTCTAGGATGATGGAGGTAAGCACACTATACGCAATCTCTACCCCTTAGCTGCGGAGGCATTCTTAAGGATATTCTTCTTCTGCGTTCGTTCTCAAACTCCTGCAGATAAGCAGGATGTAGTCCAGAGAACGAAATGCATTGTATCATGGTTTACAGCATTGCTGCGATATCTGTGCCTTTTGGCCTGACACATCTGACTTCAGCATGGCTTTGGGTCACTGACCCTATATGGGATGGGACAGCTGACTCCATCCCATAACCTCCTTAGATGCCTTTTATGACATGCGTGGAAGGTAAACAATGGCGCTATTATTTGCTCCCCTTTCGGCCCCGGCAACACACGGGCGTCTTAAGGAAATTATGAAAAACCACTGCCATTTTGCAGAGATCCACCTCTTCTTAGCCACCTAGGGAAAAAATTTGTCTGGATGCTTATAATAAAGCTTACAGATGAATTGTTTCCCTGGGAAACTAAGAAGTAGAAGATCTAAGCAAAATGGCGCCAACCCCTTCATCATATCCTTACGGATACCTCCGCAGCTAAGGGGTTACGTGTGAGATGTTTGTGGATACAGAAAATAACTCACACTACACCGTCTAGGTCTATGCACTGCTCCAAGCTATTGCTATAAAAATAGAGTGTTTACTGTGCTCACTCCTTTACCACCAACTGCCTACTGAACTGGTTGTGCCAAACTATTCTTATTCTATGGCTCCAGGCATGTCCTATCCTGAGTCACTGCGTCTTTTATGATGGGTCCTTCTTAGCCATAGGAAAAGAAAAAAGTTAGTTACTGTAGAATAGACAGTGTAGATAAGAGTTAGAGAGAGTAACTAAGCTAGTCTCCCCCTACCAGTTCTGCCAGTACATCTTCTTCAGCACACAGGCGAGGAGCACAGGAAAATATCATGTCAGTAGGTACCGAGTAGACCTAGTGCTTACGTCTATTCATTAATCTAAGCCTAAACATAAAGCCAATATAATATTATATAGGCCTAGGCCTACGACTATGATGTAGGTCTCCTTTTAAAAAAAAAAGATCTTTGAACTTTGTTCCCTGTGAAATACACTGAATGTGATTGTGAAGGAAAGCCAAAAAAAGCGTACCGGCAAACTCTGCACAGACACAAATCAGTATTAATGAAGCGACTTACCTTGTGCATAAGTTGATACAGTATGTTGAACCGCTTTAGGAAAAGGAAAATCCCAACAGATGTGAGGGTTAAACCTACTGGTAATCCGAACTGAAGGGCATATTTTTGAACCTCTTCTCCAACATGTCCAAAGTTCGCCATTTTGACACTTTGTGTCATGTGACTGACTGAATCAAACTGTACGTATCCGTAGAACAACATCAAGTGCTCTCTTCAGGTCGAAGTTGCTGCGATGGACCTCCAACATCCTCTGTCTCCTGCTTTGGTGCTGTACTCTGATAGACTATCTTATCAATTTCATGATTTTTTACTTTCATTTGTATTTCCTCTACACAGCTATAGACCTACCACTTAAATTTACCCCCAAGTGAGATTTTCAAAATGAAGGCATGTCGTTTTATGTCCAGTACCTTGGGTGGGGCGTTAAGCATAGAAGCTGACTAAAGTCTCCAAGTCTTGAATAAAATATCCTGCCGAAGACGGATGCATCGTGCAATTGGCGCAAATAAAAAGGCGACACAGCGCATTTCCATTCTCTGGACTACATCCTGCTGGATATCTAGTAGTATCATTGTCCTGCTACAGGAGAGATCCAGCGGGAGTTTGAGAATGAACACTGAAGAAGAAGAATAGAATATAAGATGACCCTTCAATAGTTCATAATCATAGCATCATTTATAATATATTTTTATCATATAATTTATCACACATAACAGTTTAACACAACTTTCAGACTAGTTAGTTAGTTGTCGGATCATCATCACTGCAAACTGGACACGTCCATAGTTGCTCCAATCTCTCCCTGAGTGTATCCGCCATTACAATTCTGCTGATAGTACCGGTCCTATGCTGGTTGACCATCATTCGTCTGCGCCCTCCAAAATGTTCACTTCTAGCAACACCGCATTACATACTATAATCTTTAATCCTGGCCATTAAAAAGGAATCATCATCCACACTAGTCTCACTCTCGCGTGCATATCTCTTAAGGAGTTCAAAACGTCAGCTCGATCCATTGCCCCATAGCCCTGTTCCACAATCGCGCATGACGCCAGTTGATCTGCTCTTTCATTGCCTCGAAACCCACATGTCCTGGCACGAAATTAAATATAACCACTTTCATTCTCGCCTTTCTCAAGGTCTCAATCCACTGTTCGCGAACGAGACACACTTGTACCTTCCTAATAATACTCATATAGTAACTCAAAATGCAGACCTGCGTTACCTTCTGTTTGCATACCCACTCAAATGCTGTGGTAACCGCCATAGTCTCAATGGTCATGCTACTCGTAGTAACCGCAAAGGCACCACAATACTCCCTAATAGTTTTTTCCGGCGCACTGATCTGTGAAGACCCAAGCACTGCGATCATGATTAATCACAGATAAATCAGTGTATATAATCACATCCCCCTCTTTAGCATTCTCACTGACCAAAGCCTGCACTTTTTTCTCCACTGCTGTGGGACACCATTCTATGCATCCCCTGCTAAGTGATATTACTACTCTCAAACACGTTTCGAAATCTGTGGGTAGACTTATCCATTCCACACCTGTTGCCATATATTGCAATCTGCACACGCTTTGTATGACATCCTCAGCACGTCCCATACACGACTTCCCTCTCTGTCCGCTGCCTTTAACTTTCTGTATTTCGAAATGCAACGGGTGTTCCTTATCTGCATGTATTTGAAGGTACGCCCATGCACGGCAATACTGTAATCTGTATTCTCTGCTGTTGGACAGTCAAGTAGGTATAGCATAGTTCTTGTCGATGTGTCTCTTGTGCACCCAAGTATGATACGCATTGCTGCATTCTGGATTCTATCAAGACTTTCGATCTGAGTTTTGCTAAGAGTCAGTAATGCCAGTGCATGTTCCACGTCACCACCAAATTTTGATACAATTGAAATAATAACATCTGCTCCCACTGTGCAACAGCCATAACCTTCATTGCTGCTTAGCCTTTGCCTACCCTTATGATAACGTGGTCAACATGTTCTCTGAAACTCAGATTCCTGTCCAAAAACACACCCAGATATCTCATCGTGCTGGTTCTTTCTAAATTTTTCCTGGACAACAAATCATATGGCATTGGTGTATTTACCATATGATTGTTCAAGGAAAACCACGCTACGAATGCCTTAGAAGGATTTATCACTGCACCCGTTTCTCTACACTAATTCGTCAGTCTGTCCAGCTCCTTGTGTAGTTACACAACACACTCTCCTCGATTTCTGCCATGCCTATACACCAGGATGTCATCGACTTACGACATCATTCTGCCAGCACCTGCGATTTGATTGTTAGTATATGTACTGTGTATACAATGAAAAGCGCAGGAGATAAAGGCAATCCATGTGGCAGACCAGGGCTAATAACCGTTGGTGCCGATACCCAGTTACCACACTTAAGAACACCTATCATGTGCATCAGGGTCGCACCAACCCACCGCACGACAAAAGGATTTACTGCAAGATTTAACAGTTGGTACATCAAGTTATCCACGGACATCCTATTGTAAACATTTTCAAGATCTATTGCGACCGCCCGTCTCCATGCGCGAATCGAACCCCTCAAATACATCCTGCGTAAATATGGCTGCATTCTGCCATGTTTTCTTTCCTGGCACTTTCAGACTATTGATACGTAGTCTGTTTTACGTTATTGGTTATATTAATTGCCTTAATTTCAATCAACAGATAATTCAATTTAAACATTCAAATAGAGAGCACAAAAATAGAACAAGTTTTTAAAGAGTTCAAGTATCTAGGAAGTATCGTCACAGATAACGGATGATTCGATAGAGAGATAGAAACAAGATGTCAAAAGACAAGCAGTTATGTTGAAATATATAGTAAAGCAAAATGAATTAAACAGGTTACTAAAAACACTTACCTTGCCTATGAATAAAAATATATAAAAAGTATATATATATAAAAACATACAATAAAAATAATCAGTTATGTTGAATGGTGTACAGGATTTTTGATTTATTTAAGATCAAAACTTGCAAAATGCAATGCATGAAGAAGGCCATTGCAATCATCAGATTCAACCAAAATGTGCAATGAGAACATTAGAAAGATAATAGATAAAACACCATGCATAGAATATATATAGAAACAACAGATAAACTAGTTTGGACAATGGAGAGAGGGGGTTTAAATTTCAGTAATTATTACTAATACGGACGTTTTTATAAGAATTGTCTATTGTCATAACGTCCACACTTGCCGCTGAGCGTAGAGGTTTGTACAGAAGATGTAGTCTGTGTTCCAGAGCCAGGTGTGTTGTTATGGTTGTAGTGCAGTCATATTTATTCAGGATGGTCTTGATGTTGTCTATCTATCTTTTCCTAGGTCTGCCCTTGGCTTTGTATCATTATTTACATCTTGTTATAAGCTCTTAGGGACCGTTCATCCTCATAAGACGTTCAAACAATTGTGTCTGTTGTTTCTCTATATACTTGATGCACTATGTTATACTTAGTATCCGTCCGATGTTCTAATTGCGCACCTTGTCGAATCTGGTGACTCAAATAGCCTTACTTAGGCATTTCGCAAGTTTCGATCTTTCTCTTATGTGTAGGTGTTAGTTCTCAAGTCTGACATTGGTAGCATAGTGTTGGCACAAAGATGATCTTACTTATGTGTAGGTGTTAGTTATCAAGTCTGACATTGGTAGCATAATGTTGACACAAAGATGCTCTTACTTATGTGTTTCTTTACTTCCATGTTGTTTTTTGGGTACTTTAGCAAAAGTGACATCTGGTATATCACAATATTTTCATTTTGAAATCTTGTTTCTATCTCTCAATTGACCCGTCCGTCTTCTGTGAAGATACTTCGTAGGTACTTGAACTCTTTGACTTGTATTATTTTTGTGTTCTCTATTTCAATGTTTAAATGCTCTGTTGATCTCGTTATTTGCATAGTTTCTGCTTTTTGTCTATTGATCCGCTTGTTGTATTTATTGCATATTCTTGATAGTGAGTTGATGTGAGTTTGCAGTTTTTCATCATCCTCATACATGATGTTTTTATCGTCAGCGAAAACAGTTTATTGAGTTTATTTTTACTTTGTTCATTCTTTTTTGTTTCATAAATCAGAAGTTGTATAAGAATACGCATATAAATTCTACTATATATGACTGTATGTAAAAATAAGCTGACATCTATGTTGATGGAAAAGATCAAAAGATAGTAAGAAACATGTATTGGAAACAAACAGCAGTGTCGAGGATTGACGGTAATCAGGGCCGGCCCTAATAAACTGAGGGGCCCAATGCGAAACGGATTGCGCGGGGCCCAGTCTGGGTAAGGAAGAGGATAATAAAATAAATTATAATATTAACTTATGGGCCTATGAAGTGCGGGGCCCAATGCGGCCGCATAGGTTGCAATGGCCTAAGACCGGCCCTGACGGTAATGTAGGAGAATTTCAAAAGATAGAGATGGGCATCAGACAAGGATGTGTAATGTCACCAGATCTTTTCTTTCTGTATACAGAGGATATTATGTGAGACTTAGAAAGCATGCTAGGAATAGCAGTTGGAGGTTACAAAATCTGAATAATCTAAGATATGCTGACGATACAGTTCTGATTACAGGGAAGAGAGAACAAGAAATTTAAAGCTTGTTAGACATGGTAGTAAAACAAACAACAAAGCTTTCAGTCTAAACCAGAAGAAACCCGAAGTAATGGCGGTTTCAAGAAATTTATTATTATTATTAAGTGCCGTCTCCGCAACGAAGGTTGGCTGCAACGTATATCCAACATCTCCTGTCTCTTGTCTTGGTGGTGCACTCTGCTAGACTGTAACCTGTCCATCGTTTAATGTTACTCTCCCACTTGTATCTCTGCCTACCTCTTGCTCGCTTCCCTTTGACTTTACCCTCAAGTAAGGTCTTCAATAGGGTGTCATGTCTTTTAATGTGTCCAAAGTATTTTATTTGCCTGATCTTTATTTCTCTTAGTAGTTCTTTCTTCATATTAAGTGTCTTTAGCACCTCTTTATTTGTTTTCTTCTCTTTCCATGATGTTCTCCCTATTCTTCTATATACCCACATCTCAAAGGCATCAATTTTGTCTTCTAATTGTTTATTTAGTGTCCATGTTTCTGAGCCATACATTAATATGGAATAGATGTAGCATTTTATAATTCTCATTTTTAACTTGTTTGTAATTTGTTTAGATATTAATAATTTCCTCATGCCATTGAAGGTACTTTTAGCCATTCCTATTCTCCTTTTAACTTCTGTTTCACATCTGCCATCATTTGTGACTATGTGTCCAAGATATTGATACTGTTTTACTTGTTGTAGTTTCTCTCCCTGTATGTTTATGTTTATCTCCTGTTCTTCTGTGTCTTTGCTGATTATCATGGTTTTTGTGTTTTGAATGTTTATATCCAGTCCATATTCATTACTTGATTTATTGACTTGATCTATTAGTCTTTGTAGTTCATGTTCACTTTCTGCTAAAAAAACAGTGTCATCTGCATATCTAATGTTGTTTATTATTTTCCCATTGATCTTGAGTCCTGGTATTTATCCTATATTTTTTAAGATATTCTCTGTGTAGATATTAAATAGGCTTGGTGATAAAATGCATCCTTGTCTTACACCTCTTCATATTTCTATGTATGGAGAGTAGCTGTTTTCACACCTTATTGATGCAGTTTGTTCCCAATATATATTTCTAATCAGCCTGATGTCTTTTCCATCTATGCCTATTCAAGAAATATACACTACCAAAATACAGCATTACTATCTATGATTCAACATTAAATCATGGGGATAAAGTCAAGTATCTTGCCACCATTTTAACATCAGATGGCAGGTGATCCAAAGAGTAACAGTAATTCCAGAAAGAGTAACTGTAACAATGAAACAGTAACCCTATGATTTTTTTAATTGATAGAACAAGGGGATCTCATCCAAATTTCTCGTTTTTGTCTATAGGAAACAATAATTTTTTTAAAAATATTTTAGACAGATGCATACAATTAAAAAAAAATACACTAATTGGTAAATGCAAGTTTAAAGTGAAAGTACATCAGGAGTAGATTTCTCAACTTTGTTTTGACACAATAATTCATTAAAACAAATCTGTTGACAACTGTGTATATTATCTCCCCTTCATTGCAAACGTAAAACCACTTTCTATAAAGTGAAAACCACCTTCTATAAAGTGGGAAGTTCTCTGTTTACTGTGACTAAATTATATTTTATTAATGAAGCATTATGTTTAGTCAGTGTGACTATCTAAGACACAATAGTCAAGTTTTCTTCCAGTAAACAGAGCCCTATTTCTATCTCGTGAGCACAGTTCACGAAAGTAAGATTGCTCCTAAGATGTCAACATTAGGACTAGTAAGAAAAACCAAAACACAAACAATGCGTGGTGTGGACTGTGCTATGTGGTTTAGAATAGTGGTGCCAATGTGGTGTGAAAAAATAGCAAAGTTAGTGGTACTGTTATTGTTGCCTACCATGCACATCGTAAAACGTGACTACGAATTTTTTTTAAATTTTTTTTTTTTGGGGGGGGGGGTTGAGTTGGCTCTCCTATTCAATAGAGGATCATGTTATCCAGAAGTCATGCTGAAGTTGGGTGTGTCCGATCGAAAGGCGCAGATATCGCAACCACGATGTAATTCATGACATACTACATTCCATTGTCCGGATTTCATCCTGTAACACACTGGAGTTTGAAGACGAACGCATAAAAAGAAGAAGCAGATAAAATCAGTGGTTCTCAAAATGTAATTAGGTCCACGTTTGGGGGCTATATATTTGAAGGGAGAGGGATAATTGCACCCAAAAAAATGAATCTATGACGCAGATTCTTCCAGATCTGTGACATAAAAATCAGTTTTTGAATGATGCTATTATTTTACAAAACTGCCCACTATATCACAGCACAACGGGGAAACATTGGCTATCTGAAATAGCTCTGGTGGAAAGCTCTACTGCACAGTCTAAATACTACACTGGAGCTGAAAACTACAGAACAGTTCTTTGATGGAATCCATATCAGCATCTGACCTGGTGGAAAACGAGGAAGAAGGAGAAAATAATTATGTGAAGCATAAGATATACGATAGTAATAATCCTTGAGGAAAGATGACAAGCTTTTTTCTGGTCTATAGGAATTAATCTCTAGCGCCAGGAACAACACATCGGCTGGAAATACGAGAGCTGGGGCAACACAGTGCAATATAAGGGAAAACGGATTTAGATACAAATATTGTCAATATGTATACACACGACATACTAGCGAATAGACGCAAAGACATACGACGTTTTGAATAAGAAACCATCATCAGGACAAACGACAGCTGACTAACAATGACTAGAAACACACATTTGACGGAATGGGGATGATGAAAGTGGGGGAGAAAGAAGTGAAGCACAAGTGGGTATTAAGGGAGTGATATTACGGACGATGTGATCAACCCTGGTAACAGGAGACAAAAAGGACATTGAGATCTGGTCAACAAGGCATAGATGCCTTCCATCTTAGTTTTCACTCTGGATAATTGAGTTTCTGCGTTTGTTCTCAAACTCCTACAGAGTAGCAGGATGTAGTACGTAATGAGTTTTGTCATGGTTCACAACATTGATGTGAGATCTTCGCTTTTGACCTATCACATCCGACTTTAGAATGACACTGGATCATTTTGACCATATATAGGATGGGGCAGCCAACTCCACCATATAACCTCCTTAGTCGCTTCTTAAAACATACATAAAAGGCAAACAGTTTAGCTATTCTTTGTTCCCCTCTCGAGGCTTTAAAAAAACTAATGGTGTGTGACTTTTTAAAAACAATCTGAGTTTCTAGTGCTTTTGACGGAACGAGTTGGTAGCACTTGCCTAAACACAATACGTATTTAAAGATGGTTATTTTGTGCATCAGGGCAATATACTGCTAATTTTCCCAAACAACTTGCATATCATATATTAATAAAAGAAAAGTGTGAAAACCAGAATACTGGTTTCATTAGTTATTATAAAGATAAAGAATGCAACAGATCGCATGTAACCCATGTCTGCTGAAAGACACAGTACAAATAGAAATGACCGGAATATACCGATGTGGTATCAAAAATTCCCCATTACACATTGTTTACTACACTGTATAATCTTGTCTCTCAATTAGTTGTGTGGACTATTTGAAAAGAATCCATCTGAAGTCACATTATTTAACCATTACAGTGATTTTCATTGGTCACTTTTGTATACATTGTGTCGACAGCCAATGACAAATCAACGTCAAGTAAAGTCATTTAGAAGAATGAGTTCACGTGACTGTATTTGACGAGAGACACGGTACAGTAAGTCGATATGACCTAGCAAAAGACAATCTCATAAAACGTTTACAAACAAAAATGTAATAGTCATGATTGAATGATTGTCCAAACAAATGTCAAGTGTTTTGTTTTTGAGAAAACTAATTGTACTTGAATTAAACTCACAACATAAAAACATGACTCTTTTTGGAACTTGACGTTTTAAAAAGATAAAAACGTGATTGCAATGCAAAAATAGGATAAAAACTGAGGCTCTGTATGGAAAAATAATTTTGTGAAATATATTTTGAGGCTCTGTCTAGGATAGCAGGGCTATAGAGAGTGGACATTTCCATTATTCATTAAGGGTCATAACCCCGCAGATACTATCAGATAAGGGGATGTAATACATGTGAAATGTATTAATATGTGAAAATGTATTAATAAATCATAAGAACACAAATATTTTGATCTGATCATGTGGTAATATAATTTAAATAAACAACTCTCATTTATCTTGAGTGATTTTGTGTAACTCTTCCCCGTTCTACTATTTATAAAAACGTTTTTTTGAAAGCAATATGCACGACATTCTTCCCTAACTGTTGACATGGTGAACAAAAGTGTGGCACATAAACTTTTGGATGTTAAGGGATAATGTCCGTATAAGGTTCAAGTTCCCCGCGGAACTTTCCTACAAAAGTTGGCTCTTGACTTTGTATGGGAACTAGTGTCAGTAGTCCGTTCACATGTCTTAGACTCCACCGCGGGGTCAAGGTTCAGCCAGTGTCGAGTCAGCTCGCTCGTCACAGTACCGCTTGGGATCTAGGCTGGTTCCTCCCCATATGACATGTTAAGACAGGACGAAGTCACCGGGGTGAAGTTTTCGGTCGTACGGAATGTTAACAGCATAAACGTGCTCAGCTAAGTGGTGAGCTATACTTAGCGTCCGAGTGGCTTTCGAATGTCGGCGCCTGCTATGTCATACCGCCTCGAAAGAGGATTACGGGGGTATAGGAGAGCTGCTTAGAAAGTGCTTCACTCGACTTTTTTGTCATGAAATTATCTAAATTTTAGTATTATTTGTATTTACACGGTTACCTCCCTTACACTTAAACATATTTTTAATTTAACATTTGGATACTGTTATTTATTGGAAATAATAAATAAAGTATTTTGATACAAAGTAATAATATAGTCTTACAGTTTTAATGACCATAGTTCTTAATTCTTAATATAAAAGATCTTAATCATCTAAATATAATTTCGTTAACATAAGAAAAGAAATTTAGTATTCACGAGGAAAAAAATGGAATTGCAATTTGTGAGCTTTAAACGCTTCATTTTTTAAGAGAAAATTTACTTTCAACAATAACGCAATTTCATAATATAACGACATCCACCTGTGTCAACTGAATTTAAACATATGTAAACTCAAAATATTTTGACTTGATAAACATTGCTTACTAAAATTGCGGAAATATACATTTGTTTATGTCAATGGCACATATGTATTGTAATTGTATGTATTGAGTGCAAAGATGTGTCCAGGTCTGACCGAGATTATCTTTGTTTTATAACGCTGACATATCTCGCCCTGTTTTGCCTATGTCCCAGTTTCTATAAGTTTACAAATATAACGAATCTGTTACGTGTTCGAATCAAAACACTTGGTTTCGCTTCGTTCAAGTGAATAAACACGTTTGGTAACACTAAATGCGGTAGAGCGTGAAGACTTATTTATTTATACATAGATCAGTGGTCATAAGGTATTTTCTGTGGACATATTAATTAATTCACAGCATTAAGTGATTGCCATGGATCTTCTGTCGCGGAGATCATCCAGTAAATAAATTAAATTTCCAACAGATCTTACATATGTTCTTTGATATAATTAAAAAGAAAGAATCTCTTCAATAATCTGTTTCTATTATTAAAAAAATCGGAACGCAGTGATTAATAAATTTAATTTCCAATAGTCATCGTCCTTGGTTGGCGGGTCTGAAAGGGGAACATTGGATAGCTAAACTGTTACCTGGCAAACATATCGCAAGCAACAACTAAGGGGAATTTGAGATGGGTTTTGTTGTCCCATAAAGGCACGTAGATAAGGAGATTGAAGGGTTGAGTATTCAACTTCCCACCCTTTTAGCAAACTGGAATAGGCCTGTGACTTTTAGTATTAGAAATTTGGCCAAAATACGTGTAAAAAGACTCTCCCCTAGAGATTTTCACTAAAAGGAACATCACATTTCACATTAAGAAGATCTGATACACGAAAACACACGAATGACCTTTTTAAGGGAATTACCCCTCCCCCTACTTATAACATATTTATGACACTGGTCTCGCCCCACAGTGTCAAATTGACCTAGAGGCTATGATGAAATCCGATTTGTCAGTTAACCTGTCAATTATGGCACAACTTTTATCTGGACTATATCCTGCAGGAGCTTGAGAATGGACTCAGAAGATGAGACAAGAAGTTGAAAAGATGTTTACACCAGAAGGCATCGATATGGAACAGATGTGTGCACCAGAAGGCATTGATCTTGGTGAAGAATGGATTATCTTTTCAAGACTATCTTTGCAATCACTAGAGCGTTCATTGATAAACATATGAATGCTGTATTCACGGAGTTCATATCCGAACATTTTCATGACACGGATGTTGTGAAACACAGACGATCAAAATAATCCACAATCAGTTGTTCGAATGGACTTTTACCACCAGATCACGTGGACTAACAGTTCACAAAGTCAATGGAGCCTTCACCCAAACAACAAGCAGCCTAACTATGTGTGTGTTTGCTGTAACGCAAGTACACTTGCTAGAAATTGAAGCCTATTTCCGCTAAAACGATATCATCATCAGGTGCCATGCCGGCTGGCGTAGGCGATCATGGCTCTCCACAGTTCTCTGTCTCCAGTATTATGTATCAAGTTCGCTGTTGTTTCATTGCCATGTCAGGTTATCAAACTGTCTAATGTTTTCTCACATTGTCGCCCTCTGTCTCTGTTGCCTTCAATCTTGCCTGTTATGACTATGTTCTCCAAACCTCCTTGTCTTATGAAGTGGCCAAAAATATGAAGATTGTCTTTTTCTTACATTATTGATTTAAGTCCGTTTCACATTTGACTCTTTCAACACTTCCACGTTAAGTTTTTCTGGCAGTCCACGATATCAACATACCTTAACTAAAATGTTTTATTCCCTTATCGACCAATCATCAACTAAGGAGACATTTATTCATACACTGTAAATGTCACGTGAATGTGTCTCATGTGTACATCGTTATTACACGTTTTTGAGTATTCCTGTATTTCTCGGTTGTTGTTTTTTTGTGTTGGTGGAGGGGGGGGGGGAAGAGGGGATTTACCGTGAGGATAAAACGAGACGATTGAACAGGCCTAAGTCTGACCTATTTATTCGAGAATCTAAATCAGGTTTGGCACTTACTTTTAAAGACATTTCCCCGTAAACATGACATAAGTTTAACATTACAATAGGCTATTCATTTAAGATGCGGTACCGTCTTCGCACGAAAGGTCAGCAACAGTCCCCATTTATCTCATGTTCCTTTCCCTGCTATCACACCATACTATAATAAGCTTATAACCGGGTGTTGTGGCACACGCACCACAGGTGGAAAGGGGGGGGGGATTTCATTGTTTAGGGGGACACTACGAAAAAAAATAATTTATACTTGAGATTTAGTTGTCTATTATATGTTTTGAAAATTTAGCCTACCTAACTGTTTTTTATTCTAATAATAATTTTCTAGTGTTTTCTTCCTAAAACCCAAGTCTTGTGTCCTGAACAAGTTATAATTATGTTTCATTTATGGAATAAGTCAATTTTTGAATAGACCTATAAAAATATGTAGGGCCCTTTTATGTTTACATGGGGGAGGGGGGGGGCATCAGAATTTTTGAAAGATTGAGGTAGGGAAAGGTTTAAAGAAAAGGTTGGGTAACACTGCTATAACCTGCCAGGTTCACATGAGTACCACATTGGATGAAATAACACCCATAGTTCTCCAGCAAATTATATCTTCAGCAACGCAGATGAGTGTGAAAATACCTTGACCTATCCAGCCCTTGATGCTGCCTGTCCATGATTTTCTTAGTCTTCATCTGCTTCTTCCACCTCGACTGTTCCCTGTAGTATAGTTTATGACGAATATAATCATATCATCACACATCCAAAAAAACCACAAGGGCTGTAGACAAGTTTTCATTGAGGAAGGGGGTTTACCTATAAAATGATGTGAAAAAAGGCATTCGTCTATTTTTGTATTTAATTCCCTCTTTTTAATGCAAAAGCTGATGACTTTTTTTATGTGAAGACTGATGACTTTTTTGATGTGAAAGCTGATGACTTTTGATGAGAAAGTTGATGACTTTTTTGATGCGAAAGCAGATGACTTTTTTGATGCGAAAGCCAATAACCTTTTTGATGTGAAAGCTGATGACTTTTTTGATGAGAAAGATGACAGTTTTGTGTAAAATCGCTAATGTAGGGGTTTCACCCACATTTTGACTAAATTCTTGGCAATAAAAAACATGTTATGATTTCCTAAGGGTGGGAGGGGGGAGTTGAACACCCACCTCCCTTAACAACAGACATATAAACCATGCAAGTAGGTATATTTGTCGCTTTACTATTGGCAGTAATGATTCTTATAGACCTGTATGAATCTTTTTTATTTCTAACGTACACATTTGTCGCTAGATGGACTAGTATTGTGGTTCGGTAAAAGCTCACCAACCAAGCTTATTGACAACATGAGAGGCAGAGAGTCGTGGAGAAACATGATCGACTATGCCATTAGGCATGGCACTTGATTGATTGACACATTTGTCTCATGCTCTCTATAGGAGATGCGCAGAATTTGTCTGTAACATTTGTATTCGAAGGTTTGTAACCTCTCTCCATGACTGCAGTGAGTGTTCAGCTTTCACACCAACACAACACAATAGATAACATAAGTGAGTTTCAAAGTTTTTCACACTAACACTGATTTTGCTTTTCCACATTAAAGTTAAACTTGACATATCCGCTACATCCATCTCCAGCCGTAGGGACCTATCTCTAAGTCTGTTTTGCGTATTCCATCGCTACATAGGCCTATGCAGGATCCGAGGTATTCAAAAATATTCAAGTCCTCAAATTTATACCAATTTATCATGTTGTTGGTTTGTGCTTCTGTACCTTTGCTGTTAACCAAGATAATATTTCATGCAGCATTGATTTTGGTCTCCTTGCTAGCACAATGTGAAAAAAATTCTGACAACACCGTGTATGAAAAAAAAATTATGGTGCTTTATGGGGAGATGTGGCCACATCACATGCCCATAGTCCAACTTTTTAATATTGTAAGAAAGACATCTCCAAATAATCAAATGTATATTTTGAAATTTTGTGATTCTTGTTTATGTGTGGAGCTAGTGGAGCACATGGCCATGTTGTTAGAACTCCATTCTCAACCCTTGATGTCCTGGGTTCAATCCACGGTTGGGACAGGATGTTATCTTTTGGAGGTACAATTAAAATCCTTCTTATATATGTTGAGGCATCTGCTATGGCAAAGCAGCCTTTATTTCCACAGCCCATAGAAATTCTCTCTGTGCTCCTTCACAGGAAAACATGCAGTAACAAAAGTTGTTTTTCTTGTTTATGTGTTTCTTGAAAAAGGTCCCAGTTGGACCGTAAAGTAGAAAAAAGGTCTTCGTTCTTTTGTTTATTACTATTTATTTATGTTTTACATTGATAGTTAGGCTATAACAGTAACCATTAGTATTTCATACAGCTTTTGTGACTTGGAGATTAAAAAATCACAACTTCTGCTGCAGATAAATTGAGCTGCATGCAACATACTGAGGGGCACCCCTAATAGGTTCATACTGGGGTCCTCTCATTGCGTAGAGTGAAGATAGTTGGATGTAGCGATTTATGCGCCATCAAAATTTCGTTTTGGTAACTACTGTATAGTGTGTTTAGTTACAAATGTGGCCATGTCTCCCCATAATTAACACAAATTTCACAATAAGAATTCCTAAGACACATTCATTTTGTGATGCTTTTTTGTTCAGTGGGAGTTTTTTAAACAACACCATGCTACCAATGCCAAACATGGTCTTTAATAGTCTTGCAGCAAAGAAAAATCATTACATGTGAAATGAAATGGAGAAAAGTTGTAATGGTTGCTAAACTAGATCAAATAAGAAATAGAGCAATTATGAAAAGGGCAGGTATAATATCATGTATTGAACATATCAAAAGACAGCAAGTAAAATGGTTTGATCACCTTATGAGAAAGAACCTAAATACCAATAAGAGCATATAACAAAAGAGTATCTGGACATAAAGCCACAGACAAACCACGAAAACGGTGGATAGAAAAAATCAAGATAACCTTGAACAAACATGGACTCAATTCAACCAAGGTGACACATCTGGCCCTGGATCGACAACACTCCATCCAAGTAGAACGCTCCTTCATTAGGCATTTACATTAAGCCGAAGTCTCCTGGGTATGAAAGAACGCTCATAAAAACCACCCCGCTGCACATAGGAAGTAAGAGCTAATCGCTTGCAATTCCTGGTGCTAGAAAGAAAGAAGAACGGCAGGTGTGATTACTATCAACCATAATTCACCTGGAGAAAGACAACAGCTTTTTAAAATAGATTTAGCAAAGTCCCAGATGACTGGTTAAATGTAACTGTAGGGAGCAAGTCAAAGATCACTGGTTAAATGTAACAGTAGGGAGCAAGTCCAAGATGACTGGTTAAATGTAACTGTAGGGAGCAAGTCCAAGATCACTGGTTAAATGTAACTGTAGGGAGCAATTCCAAGATGACTGGTTAAATGTAACTGTAGGGAGCAATTCCAAGATGACTGGTTAAATGTAACTGTAGGGAGAGATGCTAGGATCTGGGAAGTCTTTTACTTTAGAGAGGTCTTTGCTGTGACCATCCTGCATTTTTTAGACAAACTGTTAGGTAAAAAGGGTTGATTCCCATGCCAGAAGTTCAGGCATGATTTCTTCCCAGAAGTCATTGCAGAAAAAAAAATCATGATTGGTATAGTGGAATTACTCTATAGAGAATCCTCTTATAACACATTTCCCTATATAGCAACACATTTAAAATCCCCAATTATATTTATTCTTTATTGTTTGTACTATACATGGTAAATTTTAATACATATTTTGCTGGTTTGGACCAAGTTGTTATAAGGGGATTCCACTATAATAAACCCTACATCATAGCAGATTGTAGTATTATTTGTCTTTACTCCACCATTGAATTGTAACACAAGCAGTTAATTTTCTTTATACAAATATAGCATAACTTTCTGTAATATTTAGAATTTACTGAATGGCTTTTTCATCTTGCAGACGAACATTAAGAAAACAAACAAAAACAAGCCAATGAGCCTTTTCTCTCAGTAATGGAATACTTTCTAAGCGATTCCCGTTAGTCTCAAGAATTTTTAAAAAATATTATCCTCTGGCTTCCTACTTAAATTTACTTGTACTTTCTAAGCGATCATGTTGTTAAAGTAACAGAAGATGTTTGTTTTCATCTTTCCCTTTTATCTTCCATATCTTTTATTATATTGTTCCTAAACAACCCCATCGAGGCCAGAACCTTGAAGTGGTGATGGGGCTTAGTTCAGCCATCAGAGGCTGGAAACTAAGACTGGTCGGGCACTCCCACTCGAGCAGGACCATAGTCCGGCCCAAGTAAGCAGAGTGCTGAAGACGGAGGCAACCAGCCAAAAGGCGCACAGAATCAGGTTGCCACGCATAAAACACAATGGAAACATGTCTGCATCTAATAAATGTTATGGTGCCTGCCCTGTGGCGGACGTTCAGGCAGGGACGGTGCCGGGCCCTATACCTCGAAAGGGCCCAACCTCAGTTACTGGAAGTCCTTCTCAATTGCCCCGAGGAGCCAGGAGGCAAGGGAATAGAGCTACTGGCCAAACAAACAAACGACCAATAAAAATAATGCACTGGAATGCTGAGGGTGTCAACAGTAAAAGAGATGGATACAGTAAAAAAGTGGAACTTGAAAATGTCCTCAGTGAAGAACAAGTTAATATTTGCTGTATCCAAGAAACACACCTCAGCAGCGACATACCCTTCAAAATCAGAGGCTACCAGTGCTACCGATCTGACCGAAAAGACAGGCGAAAGGGTGGAATTCTGACACTAGTTAAAAACAATATCAGCGCATGTCAGCTGGAAGTATACATGGACGGGGCAGAATACCAGATGCTCCACCTAAAAACAGACAGTGCAGAATTCCATCTCCTGAACTACTACTGCCCAAATGATAAACCATTGGCACTAGACACAATTCCAGATAAAGAAAGGCTTATGGTGTGTGGTGACTTCAACAGCCACTCTCAGAGCTGGGGCTACGATCATATCAACAAGAGAGGTGAGGAACTTGAGAGCTGGCAGGATGAAAATAATCTCATTCTTATTAACCAGCCAGCTGACTCACCAACCTTCTACTCGAGAGCATGGCACACCACCACTACACCAGACCTGGCATTCTACTCACCAGGCCTGGAATGGAACATCACACGTGTCGTTGGAAAGCAGCTTGGGGGTAGTGACCACAGACCAGTATTTCTGGAAATTCACAATGAATATACCAAGGACAGCAGCACGCTCACTAGGTGGAACTATAAGAGGGCAGACTGGAAAATGTACCAGCATTTAACCAGTGTTCTAGCTAAGGACATGAACTTGGACAAAGACATCAATAGAGCAGTGAGTGAATTTAATAGATGTATACTACATGCTGCTAGTAAAACCATACCCAGGGGGGCACGCAAAAACTACAAACCCTACTGGAATGATGAACTGGAAAAGCTGCAAAATGAGATGGAAACATCTAGAAAGCAGGCTGAGAACAGACCTAGCCAAGAACATCACAACAAATATCAGCAAACAAAGGCTAAATTTCAAAGAGCCAAGTTACAAGCCAGACGGAACAGCTGGAAAGAAAAAACAGAGTCGCTGAACCTAGAAAGAGATACTAGGAAATTATGGAAACTTGTAAAACAACTAAATGATGAAGGTACAGGGAGAAATACCAGGATCACACTTTATAAAGATAAAAACATTTTAACAGGTAAACATGCAGCTGATTACTTTGCAGAAGACAATAACGTCAAAGTCAGCCCAGACAAACAACAGGAGGTTCGAGCGAACCAGCAAAACATTGGACAAGACGAACCTATACCTGAAGTCATGGAGGCACCAATCACAATGAGAGAACTGGAGCATGCAATATCCAAATTGAAAATGAAAAAGTCCCCTGGAGCTGATGGAGTGTCCAATGAAATGATTAGAAACCTGGGAATTGCAGCAAGAGCAAAGCTGCTGCAAATCTTTAACACAAGCTGGTCCACAGGTAATGTACCACAGGCATGGAGAGAAGCAATAATGATACCTCTCCTCAAATCAGGAAAAGATGGCAACACAGTCTCCAACTACAGGCCCATCAGCCTCACAAGCTGTCTATGCAAAACAATGGAACGCATTATCAATCTTAGGATGCAGTGGTACCTTGAAAGTGAAAACCTTCTGGTATCACAGCAAGCAGGTTTCAGACAGTGCTACTCTACTGAAGATCAGGCAACCTACCTCTCCCAAGAGATTGAGGATGCCTTCCAAGATAAGAAACTGGTACTAGCAGCATGGATAGACCTTAGGAAAGCATTTGATAAGGTCTGGAAAGAAGGACTCCTAAAGAAATTGCGAAATTGCAGGGTTAGCTCAAGAATGTACAAATGGGTAAAAGCATACCTGCATAATAGAAGAGCCAGGGTACAATTAGATGGTCGCAAAAGCAAGAAAGTCCTACTGCGTCATGGAGTCCCCCAGGGAGGAGTCCTGTCACCCACACTTTTCTTGGTTTACATCAATGACCTAGTTGCTGAACTACCACACGGGATCAAAGTGGCAATGTATGCTGACGACCTGGTGATCTGGTGCACGGAAGAACATGCGACAGTGGCCACTAAACAAATACAAAGAGCTATCGATGCCCTAACCTTATGGGCAAATAGATGGTGTGTCAGCATTAACACAGATAAGTGCAGCACTACACTCTTTACCCTCTCACCAAAACAAAAAGCCGGTCATATCAAGATAGACGGAGAGCTCTTGAAAGAAGACAAACATCCAACATACCTCGGAGTTACTTTTGATGATAAGCTGACATGGAAGCAGCACATAAACAAAGCAACAACAAAAGCCAGGAGGAAGTTAGCTATCCTGAGAAAACTAAGTGGAACCACATGGGGAGCCAGTGGGAATATACTCAGTAAAGTTTACCAGCAAGGCATAAGACCACACCTGGAATATGGTTCAGCTGCGTGGTGTCCTGCATCAAACACCACATTACAAGATCTAGATAAAGTGCAAAACCAGGCACTTAGAATAATGTTGGGAGCAATGAAATCAACACCCATAGCAGAGATGCAGAAAATGGGAAGAATGCAAACACTTGGCGAACGCAGAGACACAAAAGTACTAATTCAAGCGGAAAAGTTTCAGTGTATGCCAAGTCATCCAATGAAGGAAAGATTCCAAAACCTAGCAATGGGGCGACTGAAAAGAAGCAGCTTTATCCATCAAGCTAAACGACTCCGTAGACAACTTACAGACCTACCTGAAGTTGACAGCCCCTTAAGGTCTGTACCAGAACAAACCCCATGGAGTGAAAGGCATGGAATGCCAATATACATTCAGACCCATGTGAAAGGAATACTAAGCGAGGACGAACAGAACAGTGTGCAGCGGAGGACAGTCACCCTCAGTTTCCTGGACGAGGAATATCCACAAGATATATGGGTCAGAGTATACACAGATGGGTCAGCACAGAATGCTGTGAGGAATGGAGGTGCAGGTGTATATATAGAATATCCACACAAGCCTAGAGATACAATCAGAACACCGACAGGAAAATTCTGCAATAATTATGATGCAGAAATCCAGGCAATTACTGTAGCAGCTAAAAAACTGCTGAACTCCAACTCTGACCTACAGCCTGTGGTATTCCTGACAGATGCAAGGTCAGTGCTTCAAGCTCTCCAGTCTGGAAAACTAACAGACTTGAAAAAACTACTTAGCGAATTGTCTTACCAGTATAAGGTAACCATGCAGTGGATACCCTCTCACTGTGGAATACCAGGAAATGAAAAAGCAGACCAACTGGCTAAGGAAGGTGCTGCCGAAGATCAACCAGATATACCAATCACCTACCATCAGAAAAAACAGATGATCAAGTCAATAAGAAAGCCACAAACACCAACACAAGATGACTATCACATTATGAACAGATCAGAACAAGTTATAATTCTACGTCTCAGAACAGGACACAACCGACTCCGCAGTCACATGTATACAAAGTTCAAGATTGGCAACACGGCCATGTGTACATGTGGACAGGCAGTACAGAGTGCCAAACATATACTTCAAGAGTGTTCTGAGCATGAAACTCTGAGGCAGACATATTGGCCAGAGGAAACAACACTGGAATCAAAGCTCTATGGGACACTGTATGAACTACAAAAGACAGTGAGTTTTATTAAGGAGACAGAATTGCAGATATAGACATGTTTCAAGTGAACGAAAGAAGAAGAAGAAGAAGTTCCTAAACAACATCGCCCCAGCCAGCACGCAGATTGGATTGTGCCTCCAGACAGCTAAAGTTTTGGCCATGTTTGCCAGATTTTAAAGAAATCTTTCATTGATGACTTACAAATGTCTTTGTACCTCAGCATGGGACTACGACAGGCCTTCCGAAGCTTCTCTGAATAGTACTTACTGTTGAATGTGACAATTTGGCATTCTGTGGACATGGTCCAGCCCTCGCAATCTATTTTATTAAGTGTTTCCATGGCAGATGGTAGCTGAGGGTGGCGTAAAAGTTCTATATTGATGATTGTATCGTGCCATTTTATGTAAGATTTTGCTGAGACATCTTAGCTGAAAGTTGTTTAGTCTCCTCTCATGTCTTGTGTAGGTTGTCCATGTTTCAGATCCATAATATAGTTTATATTACCTTGTTGTGAAGCAGACATTGGTCATTCCAGCAATATTCTCTTGTATGGCTGGTCGATTATACTATCAATATAATCACAGACGTACACTGTCCAGCAGATGTGGTAAAAACATTGAATGTATTAGTTACCAAAGCCAAAGGTGTCAGGCCATTGATGCAAACAAAACGGCAACACAACACATTTCTGTTGTGTGAACTACATTCTGTTGGAAATCTTGTAATATCACTGTGCTACTATAAGAGATATCCATGGGAGTTTGAGAACAAACATAATAAAAAAAGACCTACATAGTGTATAAACAGATAAACAGAAAACAAACATTGCATTTTTTGGTTCAAAATGTATTTAGATTTGCACACTAACTTTTCTTTCCTCACACAATAACATTTCTTTTCTCACACACTAACTTTCTTTTCCTCATGTACTATAGCATTGTGAATGTTTATGTAGTTGATGCATCTGTTATGCTTATGGTGAAACCAATTCCATTCTTGATTGTTCTTCACATAATACATTCAAGTAATAACTGTTTCTCATTGATGGTACCAAGACTTGTCTAGTTTCTCCTTGATGGTACCAAGAGTTGTCTAGTTACTCATTGATGGTACTAATACTCTTGTCTAGTTTCTCCTTGATGGTACCAAGACTCTTGTCTAGTTTCTCCTTGATGGTACCAAGACTCTTGTCTAGTTTCTCCTTGATGGTACCAAGACTCTTGTCTAGTTTATCCTTGATGGTACCAAGACTCTTGTCTAGTTTCTCCATGATGGTACCAAGACTCTTGTATAGTTTATCCTTGATGGTACCAAGACTCTTGTCTAGTTTCTCCATGATGGTACCAAGACTTGTCTAGTTTATCATTGATGGTACTAATACTCTTGTCTAGTTTATCCTTGATGGTACCAAGACTTGTCTAGTTTATCCTTGATGGTACCAAGAAACTCAAAATCTAGTTTCTCAGAGTGCTTCTTCATCAATATTTTTGTTTTGGTAGTGTATTCTATTCAGGACATAGCATCAAGACAACATTTTTTGGCTTTATTTATTTTCTATGCAATATAAATACATTCAGTAGTTTGCCATCTCTCTGAATAATATGAATATACAATTGTCTGCAGTGAGATTTGAACCCAGTACTTTGGTCATCACAGACTCAAGAGTTTGTGAGCTGGAGGAAGTGGGAAGAAGCTGTGAATGGGTGGCATTTAGCAAAGATAGAAAGTTATTGACAACAGCTGTGATTCAGCTGGCATGAGAGTGCAGTGACTGGGCAGCCAACAGAACAGAGGGATGATCCAAGAACTCATACTGCAGCACTTGAAGCTGCATATAATTTACACAGATGGCTCAGTAGCACAAGAAACACACATGTGTGGTTGGGGTTTCGTGGATTACCAAAATGGCCGGAAATTAGCTAAGAACTGAGCAGCATATCCCACTATAACATCAAGTACGAGAATGGAAATAGAGATAGTGACAGCAGATCCCACTTGGCTGGCGACACAATCACCAATAGACTCAGTGATTTTATTGAACTCTCTATGCTGTGCAAGATAGAAAAATGTTATGACCAATTATACTGTACGCCTAAAGAAATACTACAAAGGAGGTGCATCGAATGTAGTACCGCAATGACTCTGACAGATTATGGGTAATTGAATAGATGGTTCATTTGTCATGTCAGAGGTGTTAAGTCTAAGGCATATGGTTCTTGCATTCCATGTACCCAGTCTGAGTATTACAAATTGCTTGTTTTGTCTAAGTACTATACATTATTAAAATCAGTTTTCCCATGTTTCATCTATTTCAATGTGTCCAATGAGGCAGGTAGAAATAATGGGCAACACCTAATAGCAGTGCAGATTATGCCAGGTGTTAGCTGACCAGTACAACTAAATTGCTGCTCTCACTGAAATGAGTGACTCGTAGTGAACTTCCACCTATTTAAGAGAAATTGAAACTTGTAAACTGTCCCTCTCTGTGATGTGTACATGAAGAGGCCTTCTTCAAGGTATGGTGGAGGTTGAAAGAAGACTAGGAGGCCAGAAGAAGACATGGCTAGATAATATCAATGACTGGGCAGGGAGTGAAGTTTCAACTCTCATCAGGATGGTAGAGGATAGAGATGTATGAAAATCTTTCTGTAGCAAATTTATCAATGTGACACTCCTACGACCCTGACGGATATCAATGTGACACTCCTACGACCCTGACGGATATCAATGTGACACTCCTACGACCCTGACGGATATCAATGTGACACTCCTACGACCCTGACGGATATCAATGTGACACTCCTACGACCCTGACGGACTATGGGTTTTATTATTATATCAGTATCTTTTGCCCACCTCATCTTCTCCTACCATTGCCATTTAACTATGATCAAATTTTATGACGTGACTAATGCATGCAATGACATCGCCAGTACAATGTGAACGATTGGCTTTCATCCAATCATATCGCCAGTATAATGTGAACGATTGGCTTTCAAACCACAAGCTAATTCAACCAAGTTGGGTCTGTGAAGTGAAACAAAAAAACCTATGAGCCAACATATGGAGAAAATGTGTGTTTTCAAACAGTGTTCAGAACAGAATAGACTTCTGGAGATAGTGCCCGCTGCAAACGTTTGATGCTCAACACTGAAACAAATTTTTTTTTACTTCCAAGGCAGGAAGTCTCCTGATGTTTTTGGCAGTTGGTGAAATTGTGACTTTATTGGCACTTCATAGAACTAAAAGGTTTAGCTTGATGTGCAATTTTAAATTTAGCTAGCTGACAAAATTAGGTTTGCCTCTTCTGCTATAAATGTAAAACTGGTTACCAAATAATGTTGCAAATGTTTGTAGTGCTTAGGTGGCAGGAGTAAGTTCAGCCTACAACTTACAGCTGTATATTTCCATGTGACAAGACTAAAAAACCTTGGCGGAGATATCCACAGAACTGTAAGTCAATAAATCTTCCATTCTTACAGTGAGTTCTAAATATGACAGGTCTGAAAAAATCTTGGCAGAGACACCCAAAGAATTATACGTCAATAAATCTTCCATTCTTACAGTGAGTTCTAAATATGACATGACTTTTTCTAAAAAACATTGGCGGAGATACAGAATTATAACTATCTGATATAATGAAGATTAATCTCCTCTTTTATTGGATCACCTGTTATAAATCTGTCAAAATGAAACCTCTCCAAATCAATTGTTACATAAGTAAAAAGTAAAGTAACCCATAGCATTTATTAATGCCGTAGGGGTGTGAGATGTTAGCAATCTCACATTTCAGAGCCTCTGCAAATGAGGGCTGTAGCCATCTCCTCTCCCTCGCAGTCTTTACTTCCTGAATTAATCCGGTACCCTTTTAACACTGGGTCGACCCGGGAGCCATTGCGATCTGAAAAACAATTGTTACATAATTTCCGTCAATAATAAACACTGTGATTGCACGACCGATGCCAATAGCATGTTGTAACCCATGTCCACCAAGCCATTGGCAAAAATGAAGTTTTTCAGGTAAGGATGAGGTCCAACCACCAGGTTCTGGTCAAAGAAATTGCAGTCATTGTAGCCAGCCCCAGCAGTTTTTATCTGAAAAGAAGGATATAAGGTAAGAGAAATTATGAAACAAAAACCAAAATATTGGTTTGTAAATTCAGTATGCAGACAGATCAGGTCATAGCAAGACAACTATATACACTAAAATGCAAAATACTATATCATTAATTTAACAAAGATAGGCAGGGAAGTGTCACCTTTACAAACAAAATAAATATCTAATAATAATAACTCAAATATATTCTGTAAATAATTCAAATATTACGTGTGCTGTCAATCATTTCTTCTTATGGTCCATGCCATGTGACATTGGGTATGTTTATCAACAGCCTTCTGTTTCATGTGCAGTCAATAATTTCCAATATGGATGTTCTTCCATGCCACAATGCTAGGTTGTCCAGCATCTTCTCTCCTTGTCTTCCCCTACCCTTCTAATTTATGAATGAATTAATATCAACAGGCATAAATGCACAAGACCTGCAATCCCTAACAATTGACCAACAGGTATGGAGAACTATGACATCCGCCCTATGTACCAAACTTGGCAAAAGAGGAACTGACTGACTGACCCTTCTTGCTCCTCAACTTGTCTGTTGTCATGGTGTGTTCCCTCTTTCCTGTTCTCATGATATGTAAAAAAAATGTGTACTGTCTCTTTCTGATGTGGGTGAGCAGCTTTTTAAAAAAAAAATTAATTTCTTTCAAGTCATCTTCATTACGCTCTTTTATATGTCCATGGTGTTTTTAACATTCTTCTATAAAACCACGTCTCTGCTGCCTCAATATAATTTTTCACTATTCTGCGCATTGTCTGTGCTTTTCAACTATTCTAAAATATTTAGGTACCACCAATGCATTGATGATGATGATTCAATCCCTTTCATTGTGAGCAGGAAGCTCTTGACAGCCCATAGCCCTTCTGGCAAATGCACAGGTTGTCCTCAGTTGTGTAGAGTGTGTTGTGTATAGCTGGAAGTGGTGATAATAGTTCTTGTCGGATGTCTGTTAGTTTTGGGCACTGCAGTAGTAGGTGTTCAACAGTCTCTTCTTGAGCGTTGCAGTGTCTGCAATCTGGTTCATGTAATGGGTTTATTCTGTTAAGGTGTTTATTAACGGGGGCGTGGCCTGCTCTTAGATGGAATGTGAGACTCTGGTTTGCTCGCTTGAGTTGTTTCAGAGTATCCATTGGGTTGGGTTTCTGTTGGTGTTCATATAGTGAGTGTTCAGTCTTTTAGCTGGACCACTGTTGTAACCATTCTTGTCTGTAGATTTTTAGGATTTGTTAGCATGTTTGTAGGGAGTTTTTGGAGAAAACCTGGGGGGCGGACAGCGGTAGCACCTCTCTTAGCTAATTTATCAGCCATTTCATTTCCAAGAACTCCGGTATGGCCAGGTATCCATTGGAGGGTGACTTCTGCACCATATGATGTGGACAGCTGGTCAATTTGTCTTGATTGTGCAACAAGGGGATGTTTTTTTGGTCTCCAAGTCTTGGAGTGCTGATTTTGAGTCAGAGAAGATGACTATGCCTTCAGGTGGAGTAGTTCCGTTCTCAAAGTCCACAATAATTCGATTCAGAGCTTTCTCAATTGCTATTATCTCTGTTGTATAGTTAGAGCAGATATCTCCGCATGGACCGAACAATTTTGGGTTGTCTTCTGGGTCTGTGTTCGGGTATTTTATCACAGCTCCATATCCAGAATTTTTGGTAGCATTTTGTGCAGATCCATCTGTGTATACATGGATTATTTCTGGTGGGTATGTATGGATTGTTTCTAGGGCAATGGTTTTCAGGAATCGAGTTACAGTGTTCTTATCTGCCGAGGGGTCAGAGAGTTTAGTCCTTATGGTAGGGGTTATTACTTGCCTGCAGGGTGGTTCAATGTCTATCAATTCCTTTTATTCTCTATTTGTTGAATGATGGTGTTTTATGCTTGCTTGTCTTGTGCTATTGAGGAGCGATGTTTTGAGTAGGGTATTCTGTGTTTGTCCTGCCACTTTTCTATTTTCTTCTGTGGTGTCCATTCTCCTGTATCTTTCAAAGGTCTCTACTACCACTCACTCTCTTCTTAAGTGCAATGGTTCTATGTCTGTGTTGATCTCACATGCAGCAGTTGGGGTGGTTTTCATGGCATCGCATATAAATCGCAGTGCGCTATTTTGGATGTTGTCCAATCTCTGTAGGAGGCTTTTGCTTGCTATTGCCTGTAAAGGAAGTGTGTAGTCAATTGCTGATTGGACATATCCAGTATATAACTGGCGAAGAGCATGCAAATCAGCATGAGACAAGGTGCTTTATAAGCCTTATTCTTGTTTTCTTAATCAGCTTTTCTATGTGGTGCTCCATTGTGAGCCTCTGATCAAGTTCAACTCTGAGGTATGTTGGGAATTTTGCGTATGCTATTTTTATTCCGCCGATTTTTATTTCCATGTCTTCCCCTTTTGCTTTGGTGTTTAAGCTGAACAGGTTGTAAACTGTTTTTTTTCTGTTCATCGCGAGCTTCCACAGTTCACAATACGCAGATATTGTAGTGAGATTTTTGTTGATGTTATTAATGATGGTTTTGTGGTATATTCCTTTTGTCCAGATAACCAGGTCATCAGCAAATAGCGCTTTTTGACAGCTGATGACGTCTGGTAGATCATTTACGTATATGAGGAATAATGTACAACTTAGTGCCGATCCTTGGGGAAGTCCTTCTTCCAGAGTTCTTTGTTTTTATGAGCTCCCATTATAGGTTGTTTGAATTGTTCTGTTTTGGAAGAAGCCTTTTAGCCAGTTATACAATTTCCTGGATATCCCCATTTTTTTATTTTAAAGAATAATCCTGTTCTCCAGACTCTGTCATAGGCTTGTTTGAGATCAATGAAGGTTGCCAATACGCTTTTCTTTTCTTGATAGGCATCTCCTATATCTTGTGTGAGCCGTATCAGCTTGTCAATTGTTTGTTTATTCTTTCTGAAACCAGACTGATTTGTGTTTATGATCTTGGTGCTCTCTAACCAACAGTAAAGCCTATCATTGATCATTCTTTCAGCAGCTTTGCCCAAGTTAGATGTTAAGGATATTGGTCGGTAACTGGCGATTTTGTTTGGGTTTTTGTCTTTCAATAGGATTGGTATAATGTTAGCTTTTCTCCAGGCTACTGGCAGCTTGCCTTCTCTCCAAGTCTTATTGATGAACTCAAGGATAGTTGTTAGGTCATGGTAATTCTATCAGGCCCCGCTGCTTTACCTTTCTTGCATTTTTTTAGTGCTGACTTTAGCTCAGAGAATGTGAAGTCAATCTCGAAGACTTCGCAATTCATGGTTTGTTGCCTTTCTAATGTTTTGGTGATGTGCTTTATGGAATTGTTGAGGTTTTTTCTGGGTCGCTTTCTGTTTATGTGGGTGAAATGGTCGTTGAAGGCTTTGGCTTTCTGTGTTTCCGTCATTAGCTTTTCATAGTTGTCTATTATGGGTGTTGGGTTTGCTACTCTTTTGGTTCCAGACAGGTTTGACAGGAGCCGCTAGGCCTTTCTACCGTGTTTCTGCATGTCTAGACTTTCACATTTTTTCTTCCACGTTTCTCTTTTTACTTGTTTGCTAAGTAGTTTTACTTTGGCTGTGAGTTTATTATAATTTAGTTTATTGACAGGTGTTGGATGTTTCTCTACCGTTCGTCTTGCTTTTTCCCTATCGTCAACCACAATTTTCAATTCTATATTCCAGTAAGGTTTGAACTTTTTTCTGAACACTCGCGGGATAGTTTTGGTTGCAGCTGAGAGAAGTGTTGCAGCAATTTTATTGTAGACCTTATCGATGTTCTCTGTTAGGTCAATTTCCTGGAGCTGTTCCTGTACAAGGTCTCTGAAAGTTTTCCAATCAGCCTTTCTATAGTTCCATGTGGGCTGTATTTTGTTGTATGTTGGCTCCCTAGATCCAGAGACTTCTAGGAGAATTGGTCTGTGGTCGCTTCCAATATCATCTAGGACTCTAATAGAACACTGTGGGTGAATGTCAGATGATACTATAGTATGGTCTGGTCTTGTTCATGCGCTGCTGGCCCGGTGTAGTAGGGTTGGGGGAGTATTAGCATTCTGGAGTAGGATGAGTGAGGAGCTGTCTATAAGCTCTTCTATGGCCGTTCCTGTTGGGTTCCTGTCTGTATAATCCCATAGAGGTGAGTGACCGTTTATGTCGCCTGCGATGATTGTCCTCATATCGGTTGTTTGGACAAGTTTTAGTTTAAGGTGAGTCTTAGGGGGGTTATAGATATTAATTATTTTTAGCATTTTTCCGTCCCTCCATATTGTCACATCTTGTAGGTCTGTCTCGTCATCGGTTTCTATATTGGAAACCTCGGCTTGTATGTCATTCATGAGTGTCATTAATCCCTGACACCTCTGACATTTACACACATATGCTGTGTATCCTGTGACATTTATGGGGGAGTTTTTTGGTAGTAAAGTTTCTTGTATCAAAGCTATTTGTATTTGTAGATCCCGAAGTAGCTTGGTCAGTTCTAATTGTTTGTTTCTTCTTCTTCATTCTCAAACTCCTGCTGGATCTCCTTTGTAGCAAAACCATTGTCCTACTAGATTTCTAGCAGGATGTAGTCCAGAGAATGGAAATGCGTTGTGCCGCCGTTTTATTTGCGCCAATGGCCCGTCTTCGGCGGAAATTGTTTGTTTCTAAATCCTGCGATGTTTATTTCGAGGATGCGTAATGTGTCTGTGTTGTAGTGAGTTTTCCCGGTAGCATACTTGACACTGCTCTCCCGCTGGCCTTGGTAACCGAGATGACACCCGAGCTCATGTAACGTTCGCTGTCTTAAAGGCATGGTTTTGTATGGGGGTTTTATGGATGCATTTCTGGTCCCTGAAGAGAGGCCTTCCAGTGGCAAACCATTTACCGGCCCACCAGCTCATCACCCGTATGTCAGATTTGTGGGTCCATCGGCAGTGGTGGCACCTCCGGCATTCCCCGCCACCAGGAGGGCAAAGGTGCAATGTCCGCTGGCTTGCATCTCTTCATCATCCATGGGGGGGCCGTTTTATAGGAGACAAAAGCAAGGCACTGAGGCAAGCCAAACATATAACCCATGAGTGGGGAACAAGGACATGCACACATAACATTTAGGTAGGTACGGCCCTAATCCGCTTCAAGTAGGATAGATTCATCACCGTTTCAGGATCCTTGGTGAGGTCGTCAGAATTTGACAAGAACAGTGGTGTGTAAGAACAGAAGAAAAAGAAGGAGGAACCCGGGTATCCCGCCAGGTACTCGGTGACCCCCATAGCAAACTTTGTGAAAACAGGGCTACCAGCGTGAAGGTGTTGCTATGGGGATAGTTATGCATAAGTTGCCCCTGGGTGTGAGAGGTGATGAATGCACATCAACATCTATTGACTGTAGGCGGGACGTCCGGCCCAGACCCTACATGTAGTTCGCCCTACCAATGCATTCAGTTGTACCACAAATACATCCAATTATACCACCAATACATCCAATTGTACCACAATGCATTCAATTGTACCACCAATACATCCAATTATACCACCAATACATCCAATTGTACCACAATACATCCAACGTATTAAATTGTATCAACAGCACAATATTCATAATCAGGTTTTGAACTCCGAGTGAGTTTGACAGATTTGTATTTGTTAGATGGGTTCAATAATGATTCAGCTAACAAATTGATGAATTACATTATAGTATAGATAAGAATTAATTAATTCTCTGTTTTGACTTTTAACCCATTGGCTATCGCAGCCAAAAAGATACCGGTATGTGAAATAGAAGTTAAAAGGAGAATCATCATCATCAAGTGCCATGTCAAATGGCGTTGGAGATCATATCTCTCCATGTACATTGATCCCCATATATATCATCATCTCTGTTGGTGTCGTCAATTGAAAACATTTAGTCAAACTGTTCAATATCTTTTCTCTAGGTCTTCCCCATGGTTTTTTTTCCCCTCTATCATTCCTATTGTCACTATATTTTCAATGCCTCCACTTCTCATTATGAGCCCAATAAATGATGACTGTCTTTTTCTTATATTATCAATAAAGCATATTTTCACATCCATCCTTCATTAGTAATCCTTGCCGTCCAAGGAATGTGTAATGTTCTTTGAATAAATCACATTTCCGCTGCATCCAATGATTTTTGTGATGTCTTATTTATTGTCCATGCTTCACTTCCATAGAGTAGGACTGGTTCAATGTAGCATTAGAGGGCATGTTTTCTAGTATCCATCGATATGGCCTTGTTGTATAGGATTTGTTGCAAAAGAAGAATAGGAATGGCTAAAAATACTTTTAATGATACAAGGAAAATATTAACATCTAAACAAATTACAAATATAAATAACCCAAATATCGAAGAATGTCCGACAAAAAGGAAGTGCAGCAGTAACCAGACAAATAGAGGTAAATGCAAGTAAGGTAAATAGGTTGCAGAATAAAACTTTCAATATAAAATATAGAAAATAACAATAAAACAAAGAACAAATACAATTGTCATTGTGTCATATTAGCTTTTATCTAAATATGACCTAATGGTCTGGGTGTTTGGAAAGCCGTGCATGCTATTGTTAAGAATTATCTATATTGCTAGGTGGAGTTGATGTTTATTTGTGGCCAAGATGCCTTTTATCTAAGATAAAAGATTTATCTTTTATCTAGATATTTGTATGTATATGTGCTTATATTTATAGTTATCTATGATTATCAAATAGAATGTATACATATTTGTATTTGGATGTGTATATATTTCGTTATCTATCCTATACTGTCAAATGATATTCTTCTTTACACATTTCTATGTTCCCTCTATTTGTAGCCCCTCCCCCGCTCCTGCGTGCACTATCTTTCTCTATCCTTTCCCTTTTTATCTCCCCTTTTATAAACGGCCTTGGCAATGCTATTTGGTGTCTCCTTTCTCTAGTTTTGCATCTTTCATCTTTTAGTATTTCATAATTTATACATATTGAACACATCAATATGCACTTATTAATATTGTGTTGCGCTAGATTTGTCACTGGGCGATGATTTCCTGGTGAGAGAAATCATTCTCCCAGCCATTTTGGTTAAATTCATTATGGTTTTGTTTTCTTAACTGTTTTTGTTATCTTGATAAAGGTCCCAATTGGACAGACACTTTGACAATTGTATTTGTTCTTTGCTTTATTGTTATTTTCTATATTTTATTATTTTATATTGACAGCTTTATTCAGTAACCTATTTACCTTTAACAAATTACAAACTACATGCTTTTGAGTTGTGGGTATATAGAAGAATAGGGAGAACATCATGAAAAGAGAACAAACAAAGAGGTTCTAACAACACTTAGAACGAAGGAGGAATTATTAAAGGAAATAACTATCATCATCATCAAGTGACATATTCTTTCCAGAACGTAGTCTTTCCTATGGATCTCTTGAATTCTCCACGGTCTTGAGCAAGGTGTCCAGCATCTTTCAGTGACATGCGCAGGCATTCTTTAATGTCTTTTGTCCAACGGTGTCTTGGTCGGCCTTTGCCCCTGTTGCCTTCTATCATCCTCTCCAGTAACACTCTCTCCATGCCGTCGTGTCTCTTAATATGACGAAAAAAACTAGCTTTTTCTTTAATATGGTGTTCAGAAGCCAGTCTTCCTGGACGTTAATTGTTCGTAACACCTCCTGATTTGTTTTCTTCGCTGTCCATGGTATTCTCAGAACTCTTCTATAACACTTTAATTCAAATGATGTTATTCTCTTGGCCACTGTTTTATTTAGTGTCCATGCTTCACATCCATATGTCACCACAGGAAATACACATGTTCATAGTAAACACAATTTGGTTCTTATGTTAGTACCTTGCCATAGTTTCTTTTTCTGTTTTAATTTTGCCAGCACCATTGCTGTTCTTCTCTTGATCTCAACTGCGCAGTCCCCGCATTGTTTATATTAGTTCCTAAATAATCAAAATGTGTCATGTCTTCCAAATTGCAGTTCTCAATATTAATTTTGGGTCTTGATTTAGTTTTGTCAGTTGCCCTTATTTTTGTCTTTTTCATATCTAAGAAAAAATGTTGCTGTTCGCTGAACGTTTGGGTTGACGTAATTATGTTCAGTAGATCGTGTTTGTTTGTTATTAATAGCACTGTGTCATCTGCATATCTAATTTCTGCAGCCCTCCTATATTTATGGGTCTGAAATCAAGCTTCATTGTATCTTGTCTCAAGGTTTCTCATTATATTTTCTGCATAGATGTTGAACAAATATGGAGACAAGGTACAGCCTTGTCTTACTCCTTTCTGTACATTGAACCACTCCGATCTTGCACCTTCAACTTTTACCGCTGCTTCTTGATCTTTATACAGCTCTGCTATTAGTCGTGTAATGTGTTTTGGAAAACACATATAATTAATTATTTCCCATAATTGATTTTGTTTAAACAATTGACACAGTCGAATGCTTTGGTGTAGTCTATGAAGCATGCATGTAATTCTATGTTATACTCTCTACATTTCTCTATGATCATCCTCATGTTAAATATATGATCTCTCGTGCCTCTGCCAGTTCTGAAACCTGCTTGCGCTTCGTGGATCTCATCCTCCATCTTGTTATGTATTTTTTTCATTATAATGTGCAGAAGTATTTTACTGGCTTGGCTGATCAAGACAATTGTTCTATAATTTGAACACATCTGCATATCACCGCTTTTGGGTATTGGTATGTATACTGAACGTTTCCAGTCCCTTGGCCAAGTTTCTGTTCTCCAGATCTTATTACATAGCTGATAAAATATGTTTACGCTGCTTTTGCCCCCAGCTTGAATAATTTCAGCTATGTCGTCACAACCTGCTACTTTTCCAATTTCATCTATTGTAAGCTCTGGTTCTTGTGTACATCTGTCTGTGTTTATTTGGCTCCCTGGGTCATTTTGGGGTGACTATGAGTACATTTCTTTACAGTATTCTTTCAACCTTTCTAAAATATCACATTGCTCTGTAAGGGTGTTTCCTGATTTGTCTTTGATGACTCGCATAGATGTTTTATATGTTTTGCTCTTTATGGTATCTGCTGCGAGAAACATGTCTTTCATTTTTCCTCCTTCGTACAGGTCCTCTATGTATTTGCAGGAGTCCTTGATAAATTGTTGTTTATCCTTTCTAATTTGTCTTTTTATTTCCCTCGTGTGTTGTTTGTATAATGTATGGCTGTTGTTATTGTTGTTGGGCTTGGCTTTCCTTCTTTTTTTCCACTAGCTTCATGGTACTGTCCGTTATATATGTTTGTCTCTTCTTTGTTTTCTTAGGCATATATTTTTGTGCCCCCTGTATGTAAATCTCTTTAATCTTTGGTTAACTCTTCCACTGGTAATCTCTCGTGTTCTTCTAATAAGGCTTCGAAACTGTTTGTAATTTCTATTTTGTATTCTGTTGAAATTTTTGAGCAGTCAAAGTTGAATGCAGCTTTGCCTCTGACATGTTTAAATTTTTGTTTGAATTTAGTTACTAATAGTTCATGGTCAGAGTTGCAGTCTGCCCCTGGGTATGTCTTACATGCTGAGATGCTTGATTTCCATCTTTGTTGGATCATTATGTAGTCGATTTGATTTTTTGTTATACCATCTGGGGACCTCCAAGTATACAGTTTCCTAGGGTGTTGTGTAAACAGTGTGTGATACCATCTGGGGACCTCCAAGTTTACAGTTTCCTAGGGTGTTGTGTAAACAGTGTGTTTGTAATTACTAAGTTATTTTCTAAACAGAATTGAATTAGTGTTTCTCCTTGATCGTTTCTTTCTCCCAAACCGAAACTTCCTTTCACCTTGAGCTAGTGTACTAGCCTACTTTCTCCAACTTTGGGGTTAAAAATCGCCCATAATTATCAATATGTTGTGCTTGTTTGTTTTATCAATTGTTACCTGTAACTGATCATAAAATGCATCTATTTCTTCTATTTCTGCTGTTGAAGTTGGTGCGTAAATCTGTATAATTTCTTTTGTGTGATTGTATTCTGACACTGATGATGCGGTCACTCACTGGATTATATCCTACCACGGATAAACTTGACATCTTAGCAATTATAAAGCCCACCCCTCCATGGCCCGCCTTCATTTCACGAGAATATTAAAACCTCACCGGTTGTTAGGTTAAGATGACCTTTTTCCTGACCGTCGATGTTCCGATAGGCCTAGTATTTCTACTTGTAGTCTTTTCATTTCTTTCGTTATAATGTGTATTTTGTTGTGATATATGCTTCTCACATTCTATGTTCCTAACTTGACACTGCTTTTGTTCTTACTTACGCCTACTATGTTACTTGTGTTACTACTACTTTTGTCATGGTTGCTTTTGCTGGTTGTAACCCGACTTGTTAGATTGTGATCTGACATGATGGAAATACTGAATTAACACTCGCTAATTCCAATACGAATTATTCACCACATCAATAGAAAATAATAATCAGGCAAATAAAATATTTTGGACACATTAAAAGACATGACACCTTTTTGAAGACCTTACTAAGGGTAAGTTGAAAGGAGGAGAGCATGAGGTAGACAGAGATATAAGTGGGAGAGTAACATCTCAAGATGGACAGGTTACATTCTAGAAGAGTGCATCACCAAAACAAGAGATATAGGATGTTAGAGGTCTGTTGCAGCCAACCTTCGTTGTGGAGACGACACTTGATGATGGTGCAGTAGACCAGTTTCATAGTCCTTGGTGCAGTAGAATAGTTTAGTAGCCCTTGGTGCAGTAGAATAGTTATGCAGCCCTTGATACAGTAGAATAGTTTAGTAGCCCTTGGTGCAGTAGAATAGTTATGCAGCCCTTGGTACAGTAGAATAATTTCGTAGCCCTTGGTACAGTAGAATAGTTTCATACCCCTTGGTATAGTAGAATAATTTCGTAGACCGTGGTACAGTAGAATAGTTTAGTAGCCCTTGGTACAGTAGAATAGTTTGTAAAACATACAAAGTTGTCTTGGTATTCATTTTATTTTTGATAAATACATTTTTTTAAAGTAATTTCCACTCACATTCAGTTTTACTAAATGCCACAAGAAGTGGCTTCCAGTCATCTTCAATTTTTTTACTAAAAGCCACCAGAAAATGACTTTCAGTTGTCCTGTGTTTACCACTTCAAGTGGCTATAAATAGTAAACTTTCAGACAAGAAGAAGCAGCACATACAGATTGAGTTTTAGCATGTGTATATTAAGAGTAAACACATTTACAACAAGAATACAAGTGGACAATAAATAATGAAACACATACATTTGATGATTGGAAACTTGGCGCACGATTTGTAAGAGCTGGCAGTACATGCCGATCATAGAAGTTAAAGTCTACATCAAAATTGGCAATAGGAGGTTCTGCAGCCTAAAATAGAATAAAAATAAATAAGAAATTTGGTCAGCAGAAATTTGATAATCAGAAATTTGATAATGAGAATTTTGGTCATCAGAACATCATGAGTATGAAATGTGCACATATATTGTATATTCGAAAAGAATCAATGATGGTAAGAGAACTTTTTAATGGATATTATTGGGGCAAAAATAAACTACACATAAAATTAAAACCTAGAACACAGCTAAAGTCGGAAACCTAGCACCCTGCTAAAGTCTGAATTGTTGCACCCTGCTAAAGTCTGAAATGTAGCACCCTGTTAAAGTCTGAAATGTAGCACCCTGCTAAAAAGTCTGAATTGTTGCACCCTGCTAAAGTCTGAAATGTAGCACCCTGCTAAAGTCTGAATTGTTGCACCCTGCTAAAGTCTGAAATGTAGCACCCTGTTAAAGTCTGAAACCTAGCACCCTGCTAAAGTCTGAATTGTTGCACCCTGCTAAAGTCTGAAATGTAGCACCCTGTTAAAGTCTGAAATGTAGCACCCTGCTAAAAAGTCTGAATTGTTGCACCCTGCTAAAGTCTGAAATGTAGCACCCTGCTAAAGTCTGAATTGTTGCACCCTGCTAAAGTCTGAAATGTAGCACCCTGTTAAAGTCTGAAATGTAGCACCTTGTTAAAGTCTGAAATGTAGCACCCTGTTAAAGTCTGAAACATAGAACCTTGCTAAAGTCTGAAATGTAGCACCTTGTTAAAGTCTGAAATGTACCACCTTGCTAAAGTCTGAAACCTAGCACCCTGCTAAAGTCTGAAACCTAGCACCCTGCTAAAGTCTGAAACCTAGCACCCTGCTAAAGTCTGAAATATAGCACCCTGTTAAAGTCTGAAATGTAGAACCCTGCTAAAAAGTCTGAAATGTAGCACCCTGTTAAAGTCTGAAACATAGTACCTTGCTAAAGTCTGAAATGTAGCACCTTGTTAAAGTCTGAAATGTACCACCTTGCTAAAGTCTGAAATGTAGCACCCTGTTAAAGTCTGAAACATAGCACCTTGCTAAAGTCTGAATTGTTGCACCCTGTTAAAGTCTGAAATGTAGCACCTTGCTAAAGTCTGAAATGTAGCACCCTGTTAAAGTCTGAAACATAGAACCTTGCTAAAGTCTTAAATGTAGCACCTTGTTAAAGTCTGAATTGTACCACCTTGCTAAAGTCTGAAATGTAGCACCCTGTTAAAGTCTGAAACATAGCACCTTGCTAAAGTCTGAAACCTAGCACCCTGTTAAAGTCTGAAACATAGAACCTTGCTAAAGTCTTAAATGTAGCACCTTGTTAAAGTCTGAATTGTACCACCTTGCTAAAGTCTGAAATGTAGCACCCTGTTAAAGTCTGAAACATAGCACCTTGCTAAAGTCTGAAACCTAGCACCCTGCTAAAGTCTGAAACCTAGCACCCTGTGAAAGTTTAATAATTTAGCACTGTGTTAAAATTTAAAATATAGCAATCTACTACAGTTTAAAATCTTGCTCTCTAGCAATAACATGACTTTCTGGCACATCTTACTGACAGAAAAATCTCTAAGTCTGTAACATATATAACATTTATCTAGAATAAAACAATGAGAAAACTCAAATACATAATTAAAATGTGTGAATTTGACAATACCTCAGTCGCAGGTAAACTGCCACAAATGTAGTGTCCACTGAAACCTTCCCGTCGTAAAAACAATCCTGAAGGGTCTATAACAAATGGACAGTCCAGAGTTGGTCCACTGAGTCACATAAACGTAATGTTTTCTGTATGAGATAAATGAGAGAAAATAAATCATATGACCTGAACACAAGCCTCATTACCAACAGTACATGAATTAACATCAGGGCTGTTCAACTAGTGACCTGTATCAGTATTTTTGCAGTCCTTGGCACAGTAGAATAGTTTATCTAGAGTTACATTGTATTTTTGATAAGCACATTATTGTTTAGTAATTTGTGGGCATATGCAACATTTTCATGTACTTGCCTGCACATAAATTCCACATCAAAAAAGAAATATATAATTCATGATAATACACTAGAAATGCAGTAAAATTAGTCCAAATGGTGACAATTGAAAATACTGTAAGGAAGATATGTTAATCTTCACAAGTCGACATTTCAACCAAAAGGCCTTTATAAGGAACCCAACATGGCACACAATGATTAAAGTATGGCACTGCCATCATTTGGACAGTCCTCATTTACACAATTATGCAAATAATTAAAAAATTATATTTTTCTAAGAATGGAAGAACATACCAAATTCTTTTTTCTTTTCAGCTTCCTGTTGAACAGAAGGCTACAACTGTTGCACTCCAACAATTTCTGTACTGTGTTATTAACTTCACCTGTGCCCATGAGGTCCCAACTGAACTAATTTTTTCTTCTATTTCTTTTGTCAGATTCTCTCCCCTCTTGAAACATGCTTTTCACCACCAGACGAGTGGTATATACATCCATTCTTGTACAGATTAAAATGCTAAAACAATGCTTAAAAGTTGAAAGCCAAAACCAAGATAAAGATGATCCTCATAAGAGAGCTACTCTACAGATCCTGCAATTACGACACATTCAGAGGAGGAACTGCAAAATCTACTAGCTGCCATTTCTGATGTCTGCCGTGAATTTGCACTAAACAAAAGGAAGATGCAAATTATGAAGCAGGCTGACATCACGCAGCCACAAATTGTCATCGATAGTAATGAGCTAGAGGTAGTTAACCATTTTACTTATCTAGGATGTTTAGTCTATGATAAATAAACCCTGGATCAAGAAATAAGCCTCATGATTGGCAAGGCATCTACAACAATGAACAGACTAACAAAAAGGGTATAGGGGAACAGAAAATTAACAATAAAAACTAAACTCCTGGTTTATGCCTTTTGATCCACTGTCTGTGTGTGATATATGTATGTGCTTGTTAGCTGTTGTTTTGTTTCATTTATCTGGCTTCGGAGGGAGAACCATTTGTTAAACTTGTTAATATTGTTGTTAAAGAAATGAAGTGTCCTGCACTGCCATCTTGGTGCAGACAAACAACATGACATTATAACAACAGTTTAAAGATGAATATCACACTATTGATTGACAAGCATTATAGAGGATCAGTGTTGTTATCCATTTTTTAATCAGTAAAGGAGTAAAGCCATGAGAAATGAATCGGTGAATGAAGGTCCAGTGCGGTGATGCATGTCTGTCAATTTAGTATGTGTATGAACTGAGTATGGTTCTTTGGTGAAGTGGTACAGAGCCATTCTGTAACGACAAAGGCACAGAGTTCGATCCCTGCAACAGTGATTTGAGCACCCAGACCGTTCAGAAAGCAATGACAAACTACTGAATGTATTTACATTGCCTAGAAAATCACTAAAGCCAAAAAATGCTGGGTTGATGGCTACGTCCTGAATAGGATATGCTACCAATGAGCTGAGTAGATAGTTTCACAATGTTTTGAGTCATGTGACAAACTGTTCATGATAGGTCAGGCATACTGGGTGGTGATCCCAGAGTTTAGTGCAGCAGTTGAATGCTTTTTAACCAGGAATATAGACTAATATCAGAAGAATGAAATACTAATAACATTTTAATGTGGTTATTTAAGCAGGAATATAGATAAATGAAATACTAATGACATTTTACTTTAGTTAATAAAAAACGAATATAGATTAATCACAGAAGAATGGAATACAAATGATATTTTACTGTGGTTATTTAAGCAAGAATATAGATAAATGAAATAATGAAATACTACTGACATTTTACTTTAGTTATTTAAGAAGGAACATAGATAAATCCCAGAATAATTAAATACTAATGACATTTTACTTTAGTTATTTAAGCAGGAATATAGATAACTCACTGAAGAATGAAATAATGACATTTTAGTTATTTAAGCAGGAACATAGATAAATCTCAGAGGAATGAAATACTACAGACATTTTACTTTAGTTATTAAACTCTTTCAGGACTTGATTATTTTTAGGTTTGGACCAAATTAATTTTCAAGTGTAGAAAAGTGTAGATATTTTTTTGGCTTGCTTGCATTATATTGCTTGTGCCTAAACCTTCCCGTGTGGCCTATAACCATCTCATCTATACATATGTTTTCAGAATGATAGAATGCATTCTGAAAGCTCGCAACTAATTCATTTATGAACGGCTCTATTTTAATTTTACTCTGTGCATCAGCTCCAGCCGCATGAAGCATTGATTGGTAAATCAATAAAAATTTGGTCCTGCTGAAAATTGATCCAAACCAGGGGCTACTTCTGTGTGTTATTGTGGAAAAAAAATCTTTTATGGAATGTTTGGGGTCCAAACCCATGTTTATCAGGGTGGCGAGAGACTTCATAAAAATATTTCGGTCGAGCGCAGTCCATTTTGAATAAGTTGAATATTTCCTTTGAGGTGTATTCATTTTCAATTTCTGCTGGGCATAAGAGTTTACATTCGCTATTAGATTGTCAATTATTGGTTCTGTCATCAAGGATAGTAAACACTGGAGAGGTGAGGCAATTTCAGGAAGGAGAAGTTTGCAGCCAGAATGTATCTTTATGAAGTGAGAAACTCCTATACTCTTTCATTCTATGGCTTCATGCCACACAGCAAACGTCCTAGGCCTACCTTGTCGATTTGTGGAAGTATGATGCAGAGGCCTATTTGTAGCATTAGTAGGCCTAGAAGTACCAGCTAAATCCTCTGAATCAGTAGATTCATCACTACTATTAGATGCTTCTTCAGAGGAACTAACATTACTTGATCTGATGCAAGCTGTAATCACTATCAGAATCATCATTATCCGATTCACTAACTAGCAAGCTCTGAAACATAACCATAGCTTGTTCTGCACTGTATCTAGAAGAAATTGGCGTTGCCATTTTTTTCAGAAATAAAAGTTACAGAATATGACGATCAAAAACCTTCTTGTACAGACCGTGTGATTTGGTTTCAGTTGTAAAAAGGAAGTGGATCTTTCCCGGATGTTCAGAGGTTAACATAAAAACTTGATCAATATATGATCGATCTAAGCCGTTGATCAAATCAAAGCCATTATATATTGGTTCTGTAGACCCATTGTATAAAGCCAGTATACTGGCGATTGGTCCGGAAAGAGTTAAGCAGGAACATAGAACATAGAATCCCAGAAGAATTAAATACTAATGACTTTTTACTTTGGTTAATAAAAAACGAATATAGATTAATCACAGAATGAAATACAAATGAGATTTTACTGTGGTTATTTAAGCAAGAATATAGATAAATGAAATAATTTAATACAAATGATATTTTACTTTAGTTAATATAAAAGGAATATAGACTAATCCCAGAATAATGAAATATTAATGTCATTTTAATTTGGTTATTTAAGCAGGAATAAAGATATTTTCAGGAGAATGACATTTTACTTTAATTATTTAAGCAGGAATATAGAAAAATCTTAGAAGAATGACATACTAATGACATTTTACTTCGGTTATTGAAACAGAAATATAGATAAATCACAGAAGAAAGAAATACTAATAACAATTTACTCTGGTTATTTAACTCATTGGAGACTGATCCACGATATATCAGCTCTATATATTGGGTCTACAGGACCTTTCGCCACATTGACTGCTTTGATTTTAGATCGATCATATATTGATCAGTTATATTTCGTTTTGCCCAGTTCAAGTTTTTATGTTAACCTCTGAACATCTGGGAAACTTTACTTCCTTTAGAAAACTGAAGACGACTCGAGTGACTGTAAAATAAACCATTTCTTTGACCGTCATACGCTGTGTTTGTTATTTCTGAAATTCTGAAAAAAATGGCAACGCCCACTTCTTCTAGATACAGTGCAGAACAAGCTATGGTTATGTTTCACAGCTTGCTAATTAGTGAATCGGATAATGATGATTCTGATAGTGATTATAGGCCTAGTGTTGACTTGCCGAAAAGTAAGAAACCAAAGCAAACTAGTGTGGGTTTTATAAAAAATTTAGCAACTGATTGCATCAGATCAAGGAATGTTAGTTCCTCTGAAGAAGCATCTAATAGTAGTGATGAATCTACTGATTCAGAGGATTTAGCTAGTACTTCTAGGCCTACTAATGCTACACGTAGGACTATGCATCAAACTTCCACAAATCAACAAGGTAGGCCTAGGATTGATGCTGTGTGGCATGAAACCCTAGAAGGAGAGAGTATAGGAGTGTCTCACTTCAGACAGATACATTCTGGCAGCAAACTTGGCCTTCCTGACAATGTCTCACCTCTCCAGTATTTGCTATCCTTGGTGGCAGAACCAATAATTAACAATCTAATAGCCAATGTAAATTCTTATGCCCAGCAGAAATTGAAAATGAATACACCTCGAAGGAAATATTCAACTTATTCGAAATGGATTCCGCTCGACCGAAATATTTTTATGAAGTTTCTCACCACACTGATAAACATGGGTTTAGACCCCAAACATTCCATAAAGGATTTTTGGTCCACAAAAACACACAGAAGTAGCCACTGGTTTGGATCAATTTTCAGCAGGACCAAATTTTTTATTGATTTACCAATCAATGCTTCATGCGGCTGGAGCAGATGCACAGGGTAAATGTAAAATAGAGCCATTCATAAATGAATTAGTTGCGAGCTTTCAGAATGCATTCTATCCTTCTGAAAACATATGTATAGATGAGATGGTTATAGGTCACAAGGGAAGGTTTAGGCACAAGCAATATAATGCAAGCAAGCCAAAAAAATACCATATAAAGTCATATGGACTCTGCGACTCCATCACCGGATATGTTTTCAACCTGCTGGTATATTTTGGTGCGGACACGACATACAGGCTGGAAACTGATACAAAGTCTACTCATGCTGTCAAAATCTTTGACAAACTACTAGAAGGCATCACAGGACATCACCATTTGTTTGCTGACAGGTATTAGTCATCCTTACCTCTTGTCCAGTTTCTACGGCAGAGAAATCACCATTATACTGGAACTCTCAATGCGAACAGATGAGAGTTTCCACCAGAAATAAAGAATAAGAAAATAGCTGTCAATCAACCAAAATGGTTCATAAATGATGAAGATCAAGCTATGTGTGTCAGCTGGAGAGATAAAAAATTGAAGAAACCATGCCAACTGGTAACAACGTGTGGAAGCGCAACATGGGAAATTATAATTGAGGGTAGGAGCGAAGTCCGGAAACCATCACCCATTCATAATTACAATATGTCAATGAATGGATGTGATAGAGTGGATCAGATGATTTCATATTATGGAAACCACACAAGAAAAACAGTAAAGTGGTGGAAAAAAAGTATTTATGTGGGTGTTGGAAATAACATAACTCAACGCACACATTTTATACACACTGAGCCACCCTCACACCGAGAAGCCTATGCCCCTTTCAAACTTCAAGGACATATTGATAGAGGAACTCTGTAGTTTATTTGAATTAGAGGCACCTAATAACATTGATGCTGCTTTATTGTCCAAGCCAGTAAATACAGAGCTTGAGATGTATCAGGGGACCGTCCATCTCATTGACTTCGGTGGAAAAGACACACACTGTGCTACTAAGCAAATACAAAAGCGAAGTAGCTACTACTGCATAGGATGTTCACATAAGCCACATCTGAGTGCTAAATCATGCTTTAGGGAATACCACACAAGATGAGCCCGTTTGTAACAAATAAAAACTTGTAAATAATAAAACCGTGACTGGATGTAAATATTTTCATATTTTTATTGCTTCTGATGTCATTCAGAAAAATATACATAACTTTAACATTTATTGATATTTATTCATCAACTAAAATTCATAATGAAGAGAATTGGATATACTTGTGTAAACATTCTTGAAAAATGGATATCATCAATGATAAGTATGGATACATTTGGGTAAGTCACAATATTTATACTAATAAATTAACATTTTCATTTTCTTGTTATGTGTTTTACTAACTGTAACCTTGTGAAGTAATCAAATATCATCAATGTACTTATATATTCATATTATGTATCCATTCCTCTTTCCAATGAAATATTACACATACACTATTTATCAATATTAGTATGTCAAGTGATACAATGAAAAACACATGTAAGGAAATTTTTCTACCCCTGAAAATTAATTTGGTCCAAACCTAAAAATAATCAAGTCCTGAAAGAGTTAAGCAATCTGAGAAGTATCTCATCCATTGTCATTTTTGGTGGCCCTTATCCCTCAGTCATGGCATTCCTTCTATATCAATCAATCAATCAATCAAGTGCCATGCCAACTGGCATAGGCAATCATGTTTCTCCACGACTCTCTCTCTCTTGTGTTGTCAATAAGCTCGCTTAGTGAGCTTCTACTGTGCCACGCTACAAGCCCATCTAGTAACTTTTCTCTTTGTCGACCTCTATCTCTTCTCCCTTTGATCTTTCCAGTGGTTATTAAGTGTTCAAGCTGTGTTCTTCTCAGCACATGCTCTAGAAACCTTGACTGTTGCCTCTAATGTTTGATATGATTGATCTTTTTACGCCAGCATCAATGAGAACCTCTGCATTGGTTTTCTTGGCTGTCCCAGAAATCACTCACAGATACAGACCTAAAAAACCTAAAACCACTAAACACATATCCAACCTGGGACAGGAACAACTTCCCAAAAATTATGGACAATATACCAAGCATTATTTCGAAAACAGAAACTACTATATAAGTACTAAAAGAGACAACCAAGAATCACATACAGAAAGCACACACAAAGGATATATGGACACATGTATATACAGATGGATCAGCGAAAGAGGCAGTATTAGATGGAGGATCAGGAATATATATAGTAACACCAGATGGAAAAGAAATAGAGAAATCCATACCCACAGGCAAACATTCCACAAATTTCAAAGCAGAAATGGAAGCCATAATAGAGGCATCCAAAATGCTCATGAATTGCTTGCCGAGTCACAACAGACATGTAGTTTTTCTAACGGATGCAAAGTCAGTATTGAGGCATTGAAAGATCCAAAGAACACGATCATGAATGAACTTATGGCCTGCTTACTACACCTCAGCAGTACTACAAAAGAAACAGTACTGCAGTGGATCCCTGGTCACTGTGACATACCTGGAAATGAAAAAGCTGATCTCCTGGCTAGGAAAGGGGGATCACTGGAACAAATCGAAAATGATAATACGTACTATGAATGTAAGACCATGTTAAAAGCAGAATATAAGAAAAAGTGGAAACAGATGCACCCAACTGCAGAACCAAATGACCCCTACCATCGAATGTCACACAAGGAACAAACCATCATCTTCAGACTACGAACTGGCCACAACAGGCTGAGAAGTCACATGTTCCGAAAGCTGAAGATTGGCGAGACAGACTTGTGCAACTGTGGACTGAGCCCAGAGACTGCAGAACACATTCTTTATGCCTGTCAACTCTACCAAGAAGTGAGGGAGAAAATATGGCCTATTGAGACGGCACTGCTTCCAGACTTGAGGGGTTCCATGGATGACCTGAAGCGAATCACCCAATTCATTGAAGCTATTGGCGCTGTAACCTGATATCTGACTGAAGAACGATGAAGAAGAAATAACTACTAAGAGAAATAAAGATCAGGCAAATAAAATATTATGGACACATTAAAAAACATGACACCTTCTTGAAGACCTTACTTGAGGCTAAAACTAAGGGAAGCGAGCAAGAGGGAGGCAGAGATACAAGTGGGAGAATAACATCACACAAAGGACATGTTATAGTCTAGCAGAGTGCACCACCAAGACAAGAGATGTTGGAGATCCGTTTCAGTCAACCTTTGTTGCGGAGACGGCACTTGATGATGATGATTCTGTACAATTCACATCGCTGTGGCGTATCATACTTCTATCATCTATCTATTGACTTTTCCACAACAGTACTTAGGCCTAAGTGCAGTTGTTAGGAGTAGCGAGTTGAAGTTTTCTGTCGTTGGCAATCTTTGTTGCGTTTACCCAAGTTATTTTTTTTTTAACAATCTCTTTGATTGAATATTCCCATTGTTACACTTTCTCTTTCTTTGTAATCGTTCTTTCTGCTGTTGTATTCCTGGTTGTGATGGTTCCTTCGCATAAGGTAGCCGAACCAGTTGATCCGTTGCCTCTCTGTATGTGTGTGTTCGGTCCATCACAAGTGATGATGACCATTTTTTACTTCCACTTTTGAAAATTAAGTTATAATTATGACCATGCCTAATAGTTCGTAGATGGCTAATGAGCCCTATTCGAGCTGTAAATATCCTTGGACAGTTCAGGCATGGAATGACTACTGTAGACAGATTTTGTTCTATCCATGACTTTCTAACTACTCTCTGTTGTTGAGCTGCTGCATTTCTTCTCTTTTCACAAGATGATGTGCTCTTTTTGATTGTAGAGCACCATGTAGATTATTTTGTGCAAGATCTTCCCATGTATCTTGGTCTATTTCAAAGGCTTTTAGTAAGGTCTTTAACGAGTCCCTGTAGCGCTTCTTTTGGCCACCTTGAGATCGCGTACCCTTCTCCAGCTCACCATAGAGAAGTAGGTCTATCTTTGGCAGGCGATAGTCTGGCATACGCCCAAATTATTTGTCCAACGAATCTGGTCTGCATCAGGATAGTGTCAATGCCATCTTTATTGTGCTTACGCTGGTTAGCCGGTGTGTTTAAACAAAATAAATCTCTCTGATTGAATTTTCCCATTGGGTTCGTTGTCTTTCTCTATCTTTATATTCGTTCTTTCTGCTGTTGTATGCAATGCAGTGCTACATAATCTATAGCTTAGCCACCCCCCCCCCCCACAAATATAATTCATAATTGTCAGAGTAAGCAACAGTCATATATTATATAATTACGTATAAAGTCGACGTTTCGGACCTATAGGCCTTTTTCAAGATACGGACATAACATACAAACATAAAAGAACCACAAGTAAAAATGAATTCGTATCCGAGTGAAATGTTGTGCTAAGACTATGTCAACTATGTGGCTTCTTTTATGTTTGTATGTTATGTCCGTATCTTGAAAAAGGCCTATAATAGGTCCGAAACGTCGACTTTGTCCTGTGTATTGTCATCTGTAGATTATATTCTGTGTTTTGTTTTATGTACCATATTTACATCCGTTAGTGATAGTGTGTAGTGTTTTAGTCATCATTCAGTAGGACTTCATTACCTGTTTTACACGTGAGTATTATTTTCTAGTAATTTACACAGTACTTACTTTCTCCATTTCTCATTCGGTCTCTTCTGGTGACGTTTATAGCATTTCTTATGCATTTCATCTCACATGTTGTTATCGTAATTATACTATTAGGCCTATACATTACATCACAAAAGCTAATTACTCTCCATCTCAAGTCATTATGAGTTGCCGATTCTTAAAAAAAATCAATGCTGGGTGAATACGTTTTTTTATCATTCAAGTTAGATTACTCTGAGCATTTTCTATATACATTTCTTTTGATGTGTGACACTACAGAAAAGTAATTATTACAATTTATATAATAATCAACAATTTATTATATTGCAACTACATACCGTACCACAGTTAGTTCCTTATTTACAACAGAGTCCAAACAACGTCACGAAAAGTGAAAGTTCGTAAATATTCTTGACAAAATGTACCAAATCCGTTCGCTCTTCAGTGTTAAAACACGTTTGTTCAGTCACTTTGCTACAGACGTGAGTGAGATTGGGAAGAAGGTTTGGACAATGTCACAGCTTATAAATCAGGAGAAGGCAAAGGAAATTATCGAACATGTCGACAATTTTCTATTTGATTGTGATGGTAAGGTTTAATTTAGTTTACGATAATATATTCTTATGGAATATATTTGTGAAAGACTTAGTCACGTAATCATACATTGTAACATACAGGATTAATTAGTCGGAATAAAAGGAACCACCACCCACAGTCCACACATCAGTGAATCGGACAGTCAGTGGAGTGGTGAGTCACATTACAAACAAACCATTTTGTTTTTTTACTAATGGTTTTGCCTCATATGATCGAAGCCCGCCCTTTCAACCTAGGACTAGTGTCCATATTGGTTATATCAGGGCGTTTGGGGGCCTTTGTTTTGTATTTGATGTTTATGTCGGCTATGGCCTATCTGGTTGGTGCTAGTACTTGTTTCTTCGTCCGGGTTCGCCGACTGTCTCTTAGCTGCAGTCCTTAAAAGGACTATGGTGTGGCTCTGCCTGTCTCCCGTGATATTGATGGGATGTTTAAGGTGTTAGTCCTTAAAATGACTTTTTATTGATTGGTTGGTGATCTTTCTTGTTGCTGCTATTTATTCATTCGTTGTTTTGGTCTTGATCTTATTCATCAAACAAACCTTATTGTGAAAAACTTAGTCACATAATCATACATACAGATTAGTTCAGAAAAAATGTTGTAACCACCACCCAGTCCACACAGCAGTGAATCGGACAGTCAAACAAACGGTCTTGATCAAAAAAACCTTATTTATAGAAATAATACTTATATTAAAAGACTGTTGCACTGCACACAAGAATAAGCCCCCTGGTTTTTCATGCCTTGCATAATTTTGCGAGAACACACTCTGTAAAGTGTAAAGTTACTGGTGTAGTGTAACTGTGTTAATTAGGCCCTTATGATAAGACTTATATTCTTTGGCAGCCTACATATTTTTCTCCAATGCCAATGGCACTCCTTGGTACTTTAAAAATTAAAAGTCAAGATTATGACATACACATTTTGGCTTTATGTTAATGATTTTTTGGTAGTATTATAATTATTATATATATTGTATATAGTAAAAAAAAAAATATAGTGTTATTATAATCCAATTGAAAACAAATGAAATACAAGATCATATAAATAAAATTATAAATTAACACATATTAATGATGCCAATAAGTTGGCAATAACATATTTTGATTAGGGCATATTTAACATTACATACTACTCATAGGTCTATTTAGTGGAGCAATAGCTAGACCTACACCATTTCACACAAAATTTTCATACGCGTGAAGAAAATTAATTTTAAATTTCCAATTCGTGAAGCTCATTTATAATAAATCTATAACTTTACGTTAAGAGACTGTAGGACTATATATAATTCTATGTTCTGTTAGCACCGAATACGGTGCATAGAGCAGAAACCATTGCTCTCCAGTTCGAGCGATGTTATGCTTCTGTGTGTAATTTTTGCATGTTGTTGATACTCATAGTCTCTTTGATGATTATTCTGCGAATAGTCTCTCTCAGTCTTTTTCTTTTGCCATCTGGTAGCCAGTAGTGGCAGTCTGTTTTCATTAATCCTAAGTAGACTACATGGCCACTGTTTTCTTGTTATTGTTGTAGAGACATATTACTGTTTGGTGTTTTCTCTTACTTGCTTGACTTGAATTCTTCCCAACCAATATTGAAGTTTTCTAAGATATTTATCTTAAAATGAAATGTATAGGCCCTACTTGATGGATAGTGTGTATGATGTTGATATGAATGAATGTTCTTGCATATATTTGTGGTCTTCTCATGACTCTGGAGCTACAAACTTCACAATTATCACTGCTTATCATAAGCCTTGTGTCAGTCACTAATATCAATATATTGTTTGTTATTAATATTAGTGTCCATGTTGTGTTCAACTATTATCACTGGAGGTTTCAGTTTTAGTAAAATTATAGCCTATTTAGCATTTATTTGGGCTGTAGGTCTAAATGATCATTTCATGACAATACAATAGGTTGTCATGGTAACCAAACTTCTATAACTTGAAAACCAACTTGAAAAGTTAAAAAAATATTTTTCAGTGAATCTATTGATGTTTATTAACACGCTGTATTGTTGGACAGACTGTTGTGGTAATTACTTAACATGTTCACCTGTTTTAAAATGTGATTAGCTATATTATACATGCATCTTTATCACTACTATTACTGAGTCACTGCCAGTGGCTTACTTTCACACAATACATTGCTAAAAACTAGGTATATAGTATAAACACATTATTGCAAATTCGATTGTATGTAAATAGGTTTAAATAGAGCTATTGTTGCTGTTAGAGCTGTTTTGGCCATGTATTTTCACATTTTTTCAACCAGTCAGCCTATTTGTTCATCTGTTCAGCTAGATTTCCCTGGTGTTGTTTCTGAGAATATATTTGATTGTTCCCATGCTACAAGATCTTTGCTTTTGTTGTTTTTAGGCACTTCTTTTTGCAAGTTTGTCTGCTGTATCATTTCCTGATATGCCAGTGTGTTGCCAGGGCCCGAAAGGGGAGCAAAGAATAGCAACACTGTTTACCTTCCACGCATGTCGTAAAAGGCAACTAAGGAGGTTATGGGATGGAATTGGCTGTTCCATCCCATATAGGGTCAGTGACCCAAAGCTATGCTGAAGTCGGATGTGTCGGCAGAAAGGCGCAGATATCGCAGCAATGCTGTAAACCATGACACAACGCATTCCGTTCTCCTGACTACATCCTGCTAATCTGCAGGAGTTTGAGAACGAACGCAGAATAAGAAGATTTCCTGATAGACCACTATGTCCAGGAATTACCCAGAATGACCATCCATTTGCAGGGTCATTCTATTTGGATATGAGGAGATAAGGCTGCACTGCTCTTTCTATGTAGAGGTAGAGCTAACAATAGCTACAATGATGATGATGTTCCTCCTTCGCAAGCGAAGATGAGCATGGCATGAAAAAACATTAAATGTGATGGGGGAAAAAAAATATATATAATAATTAAAATTGGTAATTAACTAATTTAGTTTGTGAGTTCGTAGATGCCCGATGAGTCCGATTCGTGCACAGAAAGTTCTATTGCAGTGCATGCAGGAGTGCTGAAGGTTCAGGGTAGGAGAATTTACAGATTTGTCCTTGCGCTTGTGGATTGCCTGCAGTGTTCTTTCTTTTTCAAATTTTGTGATGCCAGCAGTGATCTGAGTGTGCCAGACTGAGCGATCAATTGCTGTAGTTTCCCAGGAGTTAGGATCGATGCTGCTGGATCGAGAGAGCTTTTTAGGTGATCCTTGAAGCGCTTTTTTTGCCCTCCACTTGAACGGTTACCTTCGCACAACTCCCCATAGAATAATCTCTTTGGAAGGCGCTTGTCTGGCATACGGACGATGTGGACAGTCCAGTGGAGTTGGGACCTAGTCAGCATTGCATGGATGCTTTGCATATGGGACTTCTGAAGAATTTCCGAATAGCTACAATAGGGAAATGTGAAATGAGTTACTCATCTTTAGCAATGAGGGAATAGGTAACAACAAAAAGTTAACTTGTCCATAGCAGCAAGATGCAAAAACAAGTAAACTTGTGCATACCACCCTGGAGGTTAAAACTGTTTCACACATTTTTATGTCTTGATCTCTGACAGGTGTACTTTGGGATGGCAATGGAGTCATTGATGGAAGTTTAGATGTCGTTCTGAAGCTAAAACGGCTGGTAATGAAATTTTTATCATCTATTCTGTTTGAATTATGTATGCTTCAAAGTTAAAAGACAAAAATATAGAGAAATGACTTATTGTACTCAGATTTTCCTATGTATACTCTGTCCCTCTAAATAATGTAATGCCTTACCTGCTAATACCACTGAAACACTTCATATGATAATCTCTGAAAAAATGCACTTTATAAACAAGACATTGTGAGCTGGATTCAAACCTGCGGCCTCTTAAGTGCAAGGGGAACAGTTTAACCACTATACCATAGAGATCTTCTTGTTAAAAGAAAATAATGTTCCATACAAACTGCAGAAAAATGATATGTTGTTTGTATTCAATTACTGCTGAGTTGTGTCTATTCTCGGGAGAGTAAAACCATATATAGTTGTTGTACTTATTTAAAACACAAGGTCAATCAGCTTACAATGAATGCACAGACTATCAGTTATATGGTACAGATATGAAAAAAATATAGGTAACAATATACAAAACAATTTCAGCCATAAGGTTTTTTTCAAGAAAATACAAGATAAATAGTAAAAAATAAAGGCACTATTACAAATGCACTAGACAGCAGACAATTTACAGCAGGGACATCTAAGGTAACAACATACGTATATACATACAAATATTGTCGTAGAAACACACATTAAAAATTATCTGGAGAATGAGAAAGAAATAATATAACTATGCCTAAAAACAGCATGAACGGTAATACAACAAAAGCCCCACCACCCAAATATACACAAATGAATAATCTGTATTAAGAGCAAATGGCTTGATGGTACCAAACTGCTATATATAGTGATTTTCAAGAGAGTACCTAGCTCTGTCATCAGTAGTGTAAGATTTTATTGCAGTGACCTCAATTATATGGGCACCACAATGATCAGATATACATTTCAATGGCACTGATATTCATAGAACCTGTCTAATGCATTTGTAATAGTGCCTTTATTTTTACTGTTTCTTGTATTCTCTTGAAAAAGACCATAAGGTTGAGACTGCCCTGTACACTTTATATATATATATAATATAAGTCTTGGACAATAAACAAACTGGAAAGTGGGAGATTGGAGGCAACAGAGATGTGGTTCTACAGAAGAATGCTGAGAATACCATGGACTGCCAGAAAAACTAATGTAGAGGTGTTCATCATCATCATCAAGTGCCGTCTCCGCAACGAAGGTTGGCTGCAACGTATCTCCAACATCTCCTGTCTCTTGTCTTGGTGGTGCACTCTGCTAGACTGTAACCTGTCCATCGTGTAATGTTACTCTCCCACTTGTATCTCTGCCTACCTCTTGCTCGCTTCCCTTTGACTTTACCCTCAAGTAAGGTCTTCAATAGGGTGTCATGTCTTTTAATGTGTCCAAAGTATTTTATTTGCCTGATCTTTATTTCTCTTAGTAGTTCTTTCTTCATATTAAGTGTTTTTAGCACCTCTTTATTTGTTTTCTTCTCTTTCCATGATGTTCTCCCTATTCTTCTATATACCCACATCTCAAAGGCATCAATTTTGTCTTCTAATTGTTTATTTAGTGTCCATGTTTCTGAGCCATACATTAATATGGAATAGATGTAACATTTTATAATTCTCATTTTTAACTTGTTTGTAATTTGTTTAGATATTAATAATTTCCTCATGTCATTGAAGGTACTTTTAGCCATTCCTATTCTCCTTTTAACTTCTGTTTCACATCTGCCATCATTTGTGACTATGTGTCCAAGATATTGATACTGTTTTACTTGTTGTAGTTTCTCTCCCTGTATGTTTATGTTTACCTCCTGTTCTTCTGTGTTTTTGCTGATTATCATGGTTTTTGTTTTTTGAATGTTTATTCATTACTTGATTTATTGACTTGATCTATTAGTCTTTGTAGTTCATGTTCACTTTCTGCTAAAAGAACAGTGTCATCTGCATATCTAATGTTGTTTATTATTTTCCCATTGATCTTGAGTCCTGGTATTTCTTCTATATTTTTAAAGATATCCTCTGTGTAGATATTAAATAGGCTTGGTGATAAAATGCATCCTTGTCTTACCCCTCTTCTTATTTCTATGTACGGTGAGTAGCTGTTTTCACACCTTATTGATGCAGTTTGTTCCCAATATATATTTCTAATCAGCCTGATGTCTTTTCCATCTATGCCTATTTCTTGAAGACATTTGATTAATTTTTCATGTTGGACTTTGTCAAAGGCCTTGCTGTAGTCTATGAAGCAAATATAGATACTTTTTTGGACTTCTATATATTTATCTATCACTAGCCGGATACTCAGTATAGCTTCTCTGGTTCCTTTGTTTTTCCTAAAACCGAATTGTTCTTCACCGACCTCCATGTCTATCTTGTTCTTAATTCTTTCATGTATTATCTTGAGAAGTATTTTAGTTAGATGGCTCATTAGACTTATTGTTCTATATTCTGTACAGTCCACAGCCCTGGGCTTCTTAGGTAGTGGTATGAATATTGATGATGTTAGGTCTTTAGGTATATGTCATTGCAAATTTCTGTGATAGTATCTACACCAAATTCATTTAGAGTTTTTATTATGTCTGCTGTTATGTTGTCAGAGCCTGCAGCTTTTCCACATTTTATTGAATTTATTGCATGTTCTACTTCTGATTTCAGTATTGCTGGTCCATCATTGTTGTGTATTGTTGGTTTTTTGTTCCGTTGGTCGTCAAACAGTTCTGTTACATAATCTGCCCATCTTGTCAGTGCTTCTGTTTTATCAAATATTATTTTACCATTTTTATCTTTAATGCAGCCACCCCCATTTATAGTATTTTTCTTATTTGTGAACAGCCTTATCTCCTTATGCATTAATTTTGTCTTCTGTTGTATTGACATCTCCTCTATTTCACTGCATTTTGTTTCTAGCCATTGTTTTTTCGCTGTTCTGCACGTTACGTATCTCCTTGTCTATACTTGAGTATTTTGGTGTATTTTTAGCTTTCTTTCTTTCTGTCATTTTCTCTAATATTTCATCTGTCATCCATGTTTGTTTGTTCTTGGTATTTCTTGTTGGTAAATTTTTACTTGATGTTTGAATACTTTTCTTTAGGCTTTCCCATTTATTGTCTATTTTCTCTTCTGGATTTTCCCTTCTGTATTGTTCCATGCATTCTATCATTAGATGTTCATATCTATTCCTTACATCTACAAGGTATTTTTGTTGTATGTCTGGTTGTTTTAGTGCTGATGCGTCTATCTGTGTTTCTTGGATTCCTCTATTTACTATCTTTTTAAGTTTGACATTTATTTTGCACATCACTGGATTATGGTCAGAGTTGATATCTGCACCTGGGTATGTTTTGATGTTTTTGACACTATTTCTAAATCTATTGTTAATCATAATGTAATCTATTTGGTTCCTCTTTCTGTCTCCAGGACTTTTCCATGTATATAATCTTCTATTTTCCTGTTGAAAGAATGTATTACATATGATCATATTGTTCTCCTCACAGAACTGTATAAGTCTTTCTCCTCTGTCATTTCTTGTCCCTAGTCCGAATTGCCCTACAATGTTCTTATGTCTTCCTTTTCCTATTTTTGCATTCATGTCTCCCATGACTATTAAAATATCTGTTGATTTTACTGTAGAGGTGTTAAAAGAGTTAAATGCGAAACTGACCTTAATCAACAATATAAGAAAAAGGCAATCTTCTTTTTTTGGCCACTTCATGAGACAGGCAGGTTTAGAGAACATAATCACAACAGGCAAGATTGAAGGCACCAGAGACAGAGGGCGACAACGTGAGAAAATATTAGACAGTTTGACAACCTGGCACGGCAAAGAAACAACAACGACTTTGATACATAATACTGTGGACAGAGAGCTGTGGAGAGCCATGACCACCTACGCCACCCGGCATGGCACCTGATGATGATGATATATATATATAAAACACTTTTTATCTATATTTTTTCATACCTGAGCCCTATAGTCTGTGCATTCATTGTAAAGCTGATAGACCTTGTGTTTTATGTAATATTATTGTACAGTTTTACAGCAGTCTAACGTATTATTGTCGTATTATTTAAACTGTTGATTATTAACACAAAGAAGTAAGATAACTGTACATAGTGCAGCAACAGACCATTTTCATCTTTTCTGTGAGAAGACTTATCAAGCGAGTATTACAGGATATATAAAAGAAAAATACGGTTGTGCATTAAAAAAAATTATGCCCGAAAATATATACCCAGTATTTAAAAAAATAAATAAAAAGATAACTGCTATGAAATAATAGTTTGAAGGCATGGACTGTGTGGCCAACATTGGTACATCCATATGTTTGCAGGCTTTGATATGATTGCATATTTCTTCTGCATTTGTTCTTTAACTCCTGCATATTTGGAGGACAGAATCAGGAGAATAGTATGCGTTGTACCATAGTTTATAGTCTTAGCTGTGATATCTGTGCCTTACGACCTGATGTCCAAATTAGCGTTGCTTCTGAGTCACTTTGTTGTCCCTATATGGGATGGGGTAGCCTGCTTCACCCTTAGACCTCCTTAGTGCCTCTTACAGCATGCATGGCAGGTAACGTCACTATTTTTTTAATTCTCCGTCAAGATATACACATCACCATTGTTAGATTAATTCAGGAATTATTTGACAGGGCAAAAAGGTCTTCTATGTAACAAACAACAGCTCTTCCAGTCGACAGGATTATGTTAAAAAGTGCAAAGACTATGGATTTCCAGCTGATAAGGTAAGCATATTATCAATTTTTTGACAATTTTGTTTTGTGTATATTAATTCTTGTTGTGTTTCTATTTCTTCTGCATGCAACATTGTGTCCGTAATTCTAAAATCTGTGAAAATTCTACGTTCACTCTTAAACAATCATCACAAGTTTCTTGTGATTTCTGTTGGAGAGCATGCAGTACATTGTTCTCCGTTAATTTCTGCTATGTAGGCCTAGCTCATCTGATTTCAGCATGCTTTTAATTTAGGCGAGCTTCCCCTATCCTGTGACGAACTTCCTATCTGTCTTCAGGCAACGAGTGTGTTGTCAACTCTTTGTCATAACAGTTTATGTGTGCCCTTGGACGTTACAGGCAAAAAATGTTTCTAGTTAGCATCAACAAGGAACTGGTAAGCAGGATTTGGTCTGTGGTTGACTTCATCTATCTCATATGAGGTGTTCTACCGTGAACATCTTCAAAAGTAAACTTGTCTCGTGTAATTAGATGGTCTATTGCCCCTTTCTCTCTCGGGAACTGGACCTTTCTCATCTGTGAGCATGGTTCCAGTATAATAAACTCTCCATGATCGAGTTGGCTCATCCTCTTAGCCGAGGTTTCATTTACTAACACCATGAACACCTCATCCAAGTCTGAGCCTCTACACATAGTTAAGAACACACTGGGACATGTGCTTTTCCATAAGATATGCTTCCAAAAGATAATACTGCATGAACGGCACTGTCCTGTCTTCTCATTGTACTCATATTAGCATTCCATTCTCGCGAACTAATGTTTTTGAGTAGTGTTATTTCTCCAAAGACTCGCGCACTATTCTCACCGTTCATGAGCTTGAGAAATGACAACCCGATAGTCCAGGCTCGACTCTGTTTTCCACTGCTGTATCATTGTTTTGGCTGTGGGGACAGAGATATCATTCAGAGATCTTGTCTGTCTTTCATGTGCAATCAAATCTCATTCCTTCTTAATCTACATTACCCAGATGTGATCCATAAAGCAGCAGCCAAATTGCTTCGCACAAGCTTTTTGTAGCAATCTATTTCCAGGTGCACCACAGGGACAGTGATATTAGGATCTTGGTTATCTGCTAATCCTATGTTTTGCACAAGAGCAAGGCAGAACCCATTGCGCTCCATCTGTGAAACAACATTCAAGTAGTCCCGGCGGGCGCAAACTTGGTCAGGGTTTAGAAACTTGTTGCAGATTGAGCAGCTTCGTTTAGCTCTGGTAAGGTTAATGTCATCTGTGAAAGGTGCTTATAAATTCAACAATCATTTGAAAACAGTGTCCTGTACAAGATACAATATTTTATTTTTAAAAATTTAACAGTATGAAATGGATATTAACATTGAAATAAAGATAAATGTATGAATCAAAAAGTTAGGAACTGATAACTGGCTGCTACCTTTGTAGTCACTCAAATTATAAATCTGTACGCTAATATGTAAATAGTTGTATTATGTGCCTGAATATGACTGTTGCCTTTCTCAGTCATTAAGCTCAAAGTTAAAATGAAAAGGCAAACGTGACACACGTATTCTTATTCTGTGTGTGTTCTCCTACCAGTTAGTTAGATGTAGAGTAGGGAACCAAATTTGCTGTATCATGGTTTACAGCTTGGCTGTGATATCTGCATCTTTTGGCCTGTCACATTGCAAATCAGCATGGCTGTTGAGCCACTTTTACCTACAAGATGGGACAGTCAACTCAACCCGTATGTCTCATTAGTTGCCTTCTCTGACATGCATAGCAGGTTACACTTTTGTATTTGTTTTACGTCTCATTCTGAGCCTAGCAACACACAAGTGTCTAAATGAAACAGATCTTTTGCCAGCCAACACATCAAGAGATGGGAGTTGACAGTGGATAAGGGTTGGGGGAATACTGAAATTGCTTCAAAATCACCCCTGCTGGATGCAGTCGAAGGAATTGATGACACATCTTGACTGTCATTTGGAGAATTTGGTATTTATATTTAACATGGAACTAGTAAAACTGGATGCCTGAATGGTAGAATGAGAAGTGAATTCAATCAACAAGTCACAGGAATCTTTAGCATGCAGTGATGGGGGCAAAGATTAACAACACTGTTTACCTTCCATATTTGTAGCTGGGTGTGGCAAAGAAATTATGAGGTGAAGTTGGCTGTCCCATCCCATGTAGGGTCAAAGTGACTCTGAAGTCAAATGTGTTTAGGTCTAAAGGAGCAGATATTACAACAAAGCTGTAAACCATGCAACAACATTACATTCTCCAGGCTACACCCTGCTAATCAGCAGAATTTTGAGAATGAACACAGAAGAAAGAATAACTCAGTCATTAAACTGAGAGTTAAGATGAAAATAAAGATGTCTAATTTTGACAATTTATTTTGTTATATATTAAAAGAAAATAATTATGATGCAGAAATCCAGGCAGTTAGTGTAGCAACTAAAAAACTGCTGAACTCGAACTCTGACCTACAGCCTGTGGTGTTCCTGACAGATGCAAGGTCAGTACTTCAAGCTCTCCAGTCTGGAAAACTAACAGACATGCAAAAACTACTTAGTGAATTGTCTTACCAGTATAGGGTAACCATGCAGTGGATACCCTCTCACTATGGAATACCAGGAAATGAAAAAGCAGACCAACTGGCTAAGGAAGGTGCTGCCAAAGACCAACCAGATATACCAATCACCTACCATCAGAAAAAATTGATCAAGTCAATAAGAAAGCCACAAACACCAACACAAGATGACTGTCACATTATGAACAGATCAGAACAAGTTGTAATTCTACGCCTCAGAACAGGACACAACTGACTCTGCAGTCACATGTATACAAAGTTCAAGATTGGCAACACTGCCATGTTGACAGGCAGTACAGAGTGCCAAACATATACTTCAAGAGTGTTCTGAGCATGAAACACTGAGGCAGACATATTGGCCAGAGGAAACAACACTGGAATCAAAGCTCTATAGGCCACTGTATGAACTACAAAAGATTGTGAGTTTTATTCAGGAGACAGAATTACAGATATAGACATGTTTCAAGTGAACGAAAGAAGAAGAAGAAGAAATATTAACAAAAAATGAAGAACAAACCCTGTTTCTATATGCAATGTTGTTGCTACTGAGATTTGTGAGTGTGTGTGCTCATTTTCAAATTTCTACCAGATCTCTCTTGTAGTAGGACAATGATCCAACAAGATTTCCAGCAGGATGTAGTCCTTAGAACTTAAATGCATTGTGTTGCCATGTTAAATGCAACAATGGCCCAACATATCTGGCTGTGGCATGCCATTTGTTTTTACATGAATATATGACATAACATCCTAATAGGTTGCCATAATATTGTATTTTGTTTGTTCCTATAGGATGACATAGTATGTACTGCATACATTGCTGCCCAGTATCTACATAGCATTAACTTCAAAGATAAGGTGTACCTAATTGGGAAAGCAGAGTCCATTGGAAATGAACTAGAGCAAGTTGGAATCAGATACATTGGTCCAGGGGTAGGCTATGTTCTGAAGTTAACAATGTGCTGTGTTAATGTGGTTGAAATAAATAATGTTTATAATTTGACCTCATTAATGTATGTAGAACAGCATCCCCCATGCAATGCTATCCTGAATATAAATGTAAATATAGGTACCATTGCAGTAATTTGCCATCTGGGATGAAAACTCTTCATGTACTAAGCCAAAGCAACTATTAGGTGGGGTGATCAGTTCCCTTCCTTGCTGTGTTCACCTTCCCTAATTCATGCGTCAGGCACCCATTTACAACTGTGTCGATGGAGGAGCGGTTGTGACAGGCGAGAAATCACAACAATCCAGTTTTTGTGTGTGGTCCGAGCGTGGTTTCGAACCTGGCATGCTGTACCCCGGTTGATAGTAAACAAGCTCACTATTAACAAGGCTACTATGCTCCTATTTCTCTTATTTTCTTTTCCTAATTTTGCCCTGGATAAAAGTGTGCTTCACACAAAGACCTGGTTCAATTACAATATGAATGAGATGTTTCCTGTCTCCTATTGTGTTTCAGATCTTCTTCTTGTTTCAGATCTTGAAAATTGAAAGAAACAAACCTATGCCAGTATGTAGATGAATAATATTGCACTGTTAAGCACTGAAGAATATTTGGACACATCAAAATTTCAATTCCTTGGTACTCTGAACACCCTAAATAAATAGATGACAGAATGGTATATCCCAACTAAAAAAAAAGAACATACACCATATTTTTACTACCAACAAAACCTTGAAATGTAAAATTTCTCATTTCTCATCCACCAGAGAAGGATGACTTTCCATCTTATCCTGGAATTACATTATACCTCATACTGACTTGGAAAAACTAGATTGAAAAAATCAATAACAACTTTAAAATAATAATGAAATTTGCTGGATCATACTTGTATAAATATCTGAACTGTTAGAGGGTATCCGACAAGGTGGGATTTATAGTAGTAACAAAACTAATAAGCAATAACAACTTGATAATGTATTATTCTTACCGGTAACTAACATAACTAATAAATAGTAAAACTAATGTCAATGAGAAGTAACAAAGAAACTTGGACTTTTTTCTGCATTAGAGTCCAATAGGGACCTTTATCAAGAAACAAAAATGAACCAGAAATATACACACAAAACTGTCAATGCAGTTGGATCAGATTTGGTTGTGGGGAGGGGGATGCTACTTACTATATTTTAAAAAAAAACTTCATACATGCTGTGTTAGTACTGCCTTAGAATATGGCAGTATATCATGAGAAACAACAGTTTCTTAGAGTTGAAAAAGTCTAAGACTTAGAACTGTGATTGATGTCAGTTGCCATATGTACCCCAATAAAAACAGTGAAGAGTTTTATTTGGTTTGATTCCTTTCAAGAAAGAAGAGATGCCAACATTTTTTAACTCGGTTTGCAGATAATCTCTGGAAAACCACTCTGTGACATTTCTTGTTTTGGTGCTTTATTGGATAATGTGTCTACACTTTTAACAAAACAAACTATACATTATTTAACCTTTAGCAAGCCAGATTAAAAAATACAAAACGTCTCCCTGCCACCGGATTCTTTTTTGAAAATTTGCGTTATTGATGGTGACTGTTTTGAAAATGTGATAATTTTTTGGTTGTTAGAGATATTTAAATATTTGCACATATAAATAAAGAATTGAATTGTGCATATATTGGTGTAATTTATGTACGTGTGTGTGTGTGATACCAGACGTATGAGAAAGTGGTAAAGACGTTTTTCACAAAAAACATATATTTTATAACAAATAAAGAGGAAAAAAATAAATAAAAAAAATAACTTACCTTAGTTATCGAATTCCTTGGCAACACTGTAAACTAAATCACGCAAATCTGTTGTATTTATGTTCTTTCACTGCGAAATTATCAAAATATAGCCGGGGGAACTGTATAAAACATGTAGATTTGCAGTAAAATCGTTCTTTGAGCTTAGGCCTAGAGTTATTTTTTCTGCCACTTCAAAATATTCGATATCAAACGTACAAGTCCCCAAACCAGCACGGCATTCTGTATATTCACTGCTGTGAAACTAAATAACCTAATAATCCATGATTCAAGCCACGATTCAATGTTATTTTATTCGAAATACGATGAAATAAAGGTCTGTAAAACCGATCCATCATCATGGCATCGTACCGGTGTACAGATGTGGTCAGATTAATTGCTCTTAAACTTTTACGAATAGCTAGCCATTCTTAAAAACGATCATGTCGGAAGTGGGGGATGTACCGGCTTCGATTGCGCATGTCCCCAGCTATGTGCACGGACTGTGGTACGTGTAAATCTCATGATATTATCGTTGGGTGGGCCGGACCGCCAGAAGCGCGCGCGGCCATTTTGTTTCTCGGCGGCTGCGATTGATATAGGCTCGGTGAAGGTTAACGAAATGAACTTTAGCTAAAGACGCATACAACACGGCATCCATCAATCTGTGCGCAACACATTGATCTGTGTCACAAGGGAAGATGCTTTGGGGGAGGGGGGGGCTCTCAGTGTGGTGTGCTCAGATTGAAGGATCAGTATCAAATGCATGTTATTTTTTATATCCACACCATAGAAGCTGTATGAAATCAAGCTTAATATTAAAAAGTTGAAATGTGTGTGGACACATTATCCCATGATGAACCCTTATTTTCATATAAAAAAGAGGCACAATGGATTAGGAATATTAATCATGGAGGGAAATGTTCCAGGAAAGAAAACAAGAAGCCACACAATAGAATGATGGATACCGGATATTCTGTTTTATTTTATATGATATAGCAAGGTTGATTAGATTTTTTTATACCTGATGTAACAAATTTCATTATACTTTCTTCAAACCTTTCATCAAATATTTGTTTATCCTGCATATTCTTATCATATTACTTTTAAGCCTGATCCTTTTGCTGGAAGCCTAAAAGAATGGTTAGTTATGAAACTAGATCCAGAGGTATATATCTGTTCTACTTTGATTTTAAATTGACTTTGAGTATTCTGTTGTGTTCATTTTCTGTTATCTTGTTTTCAATTACGAAGAATTTTCACATGCAGAAAATTGATCATGGACATTTTAAAAAAATGTTCATTCTCAAACTTAATAGAATCTTTCTTGTGAAAGAACTAGATCTCTCTTGTAACAGGACATTATTCCTACTAAATTTTCAGCCTGTTGCAGTACATAGAATGGAGATGATTTGTGTTGCTGTTTTATTTGCATGAATATCCCGACATATCAGATTTTGATGGTGATAATTAAATAAGACTTAAAAAGTAATCAAAAGATGCTGGAATATAAAAGATGCTGAAAACTGTCTATATAGTGAAAGATATTTTGTTACTGCATGGTTCCATGTCAGAGAGGTGTGAGAAATGCAGTAGTACTTAACGTAAACACAGTTTTTTTTAATGTTTCACTTGAACACAACAGATGGAAAGGTGCTGAAAACACCTCAGAGACTAGTAGTTCCAGATGATATAATACGACACTCAATATAAGGGAATAACGGCAGTGAAACGGAACAACAATAGTACGTATGTAGAACACAGTCACCAAGATGTGAATAGATTAGAGTTGTGTTTCTTTCTCTAGTTGTCATGATTGTGAGACCAATATCATAACTTCACAATTACGAGTCATGCAATGAATTATACAGTATATATATATGACAGTGCAGCAGAAAAAATAAGCAACACAGAAAGGCTTTCACTCCCCCCCCCCCAATACCTTGTTTCTGTATTAGTTGTTGGTAGTTTCCACCACTAGAATATTACAGGAATCTACATGTCACAAGGAGTTTTGTATTTTAATTCTGCTTCTGTATTCACTCTCAAAAGATTAGCGAGATGTAGTCCAGAGAACAGAATGGCTTAAGGGTATTATTACTCACTTATTATCGATTGTTGTATTATATCTGCTGTAACTACTCATCACATAAGTGAACAGAATTCATGGTGTCACAATTTGATTATATCTGCGTCCTTTGCCCTGACACATACAACTGTAATTAAATAACAAATGGACACATTAAAAAAAATATCTTTAATAGCACTGTTGTTGTTGACTATGGGAGCAGTTAGTTGCTTTTAACCTTTAGGACCCTGAATTAAAATTAAGAAATATCCCCCTGGGCCTGAATTCTTTTTTGGAAAATTTGCGTTATTGATGGTGGGTGTTTTGAAAACGCGATATCTTTTTTGTTTTAAAAGATATCAAAATAATGTTTGCACATCTAAATAAATGAGTGAATAGTGAATATAATCATGTTTTTGTTGTTGTTGTATGTGTGATATAACAGTTGTGAGCAAGTTGTGAAGTTGAAAATTCGGGAAAAAATAGCAAAACGCCATTTTCAAAATCGCAAATATATCTTCTTGACGACCCTAATACATGAGCAATGTGTGGCAACATTGATAAAATACTCATAAATACCTATACTTATTGTATATGTATTGTTTTATATCCAAACTAATATAATATGAACTAAAATAACTAATAACACGTGAAGAAATCGCATATAATGACCGTCCGGTCAACACTAGGTCTATGCCGACACGCAACGTAATTATTGTCCATGCACACATGTGGCACCTCTGATACATATTATTTTTGTGTTTTTGAATGAATAAACACACATTCTTATTAAACAACAACATATTAAACACAAAGAACAACAATTAGAACATGTAGTCACGATCATTTACCCATGCCACGCGGTACTCAATTTGATAGTAAAATACGGCAGAAAATGGCAAAAGTCGCTCCCGAAAAGCGTTGATAACATCAGCCAGCTTTCTCCTTCTATACAACGCTAATGTGTAAAAGAATTTGACCTTTACACTGTGACGTATTCCTAGCATCGTTTGGCGGGCTTTATACGTCACTGGTTCATTACTTCGTGAAGTTCCGAGCTCGGGAATCGGGCGATATCGTATGGTGCGTGGCCTCACCCACAGACACACGGGAATGTGTACTCCAGGTGCGTGACCTCACCCATAGGGGCCTAAAGGTTAATAACTGCTTTTTTAATATAGGGGAATGCAATCAAACGACACATTACCGTACACAAAATTATTCTGTGTGTGCAGACAGCAGTTTGAGCACTCAGGACAGTAAGCCAAATTTTTTTACTTGTATATGAGAACTGATTTTTGTGAACTGAATACAGCCTAGCTTTAATGTGTGGAGTACTTACTAATTATGAGTACTGCATTTAAAACTGCTTCATGGATGTGCACTTAGACACCTCACTGAGAGTGTTGATTTATACTGCAGCTGAAGGATTTTATAATTAAAGTACTTCTTGAAAATTTCTGGATTAGTGAGCCATGAAATTATATTATTATATTTTGAAGAGACTGAACACCTGAGGGTCTGTCCATTATACTCTGAATGGGTCAGTAACTAATAAACAGTTTATTAATTTTTTTAAAACAATGTTCTTTTCCTTTCTTGTTGGCTGTTATTGTTTATTTGTTATAATTTGTTTATTCCCTTAATGACTGTAGCCAGATACTCTGAAAGGGACCAGTTACAATGAATGGCTGAAAGACATTGATTTAGACGCAGAGGTAAAACATGCCATGTTATCTGATATTTGTAAATGATTCTAATCCAAATAATTGTTTGATCCTATTTTCATATTAGATAGTATTAAAATGATACATATATGTAAAGGTTAACCTGTAACATTCATCTTCTTTTGCATTTGTTCTGAAACTCTTGGTGGTTAGCGGAATGTAATCTGAAGAATGGAATGTATTGTGTTATGGTTTACAGATTGGTTGGGATATCTGCACCTTTCGCCCTGGCATGTTTCTTTTGGGTCACTTTGTCTTATGGGATGCGACAGGCAAATCCACCCCACACATCCTTAGGCGCCTCATATGACACGCATGTTAGGTGTTGCTACTCCTTGCCCCCCTTTCGGATCCTGCAACACACGTACGAAAACTAGAGATTTTCATTGCAAAGAATTTTGCTGAAAACTAATATCTTGAATGCTGGATGGGAATGAACCATTTTATTAGTAGAATGACTCTAGTTTGCATGAAAGTTGCAGTTAAGCTCCTCACTATATCTGCCATATTGAGCCATTGATTTATTGATGAGAGTGATAGATTCCAGAGGAAGCACAAGTGTGTTCCCCATGTCAGGTGAAGGAGATTTACTTTCAGCTTCAGATTGATATTCTGGCATTATTTTGATGGGGAAGTTTTACAGAATGTTCGCAAGTTTCAGATGCCTGGTTTTTTTTCAATGTGGCTGGGCAGCCTTCTACTCTGGGGGGAAAAAGCTGTGCGTTTCATGTAACCTAGAGGCATTTTGCTGATAAAATTATTGATTGTGTTTCAGCAGGCATGTTCACAGTTAAAATCATATGGTGAGGTAGCCAACCCTACATCCAAACTCTCCAGTTGCCTTTTTCAACATCCATTGTAGGTGGCAGTATTACTATTATTGGACACATGTATCATATGAGGGTTTTTAGAGAATGAGAATCACATGACTTAATATGTTAGAGGATAATAAATCCTGTGATTTATGAATATGGTATGCTAAAAGAAAGAAATCTCATGTCTTAACCTCATGCTATATCAAGTGATATATTCTTTTCAGAATGTTCTCATTGTGGATACTCTGAAAGCCTCTCTGTCCAGTCCCGGGCAAGCAGGCTTGCATTGGCCAGAGACATTTACATACATCACTGTTCAATGTATTCATTCTGAATTTCTAGGCACTTTACCCATAGGTTGCCATTTCTTTCGGGAGGAACATCCATTAATTTGATGCCGTACGGAAAGCACATTCATTTTGGAGGAAGTTTGGCATAATGTGCTACAGGATAGCAAATTTCATATGACTTAATGTGCTCTAGAATAAAAATCTAATTTGTGAATGTTGTGTAGCAGTGGTCCTTAGACTGTGAAATGCAAACAAAGAAGTGCAGGCCAGCAAACATTGCACCCTTGTCCTTTTGTGGCAGATTCTGGGAAGTGCTAGATGTACCATCACTTAGATGAGTCATCAGATAGATTGATTGATTGAGAACCCTAGGAATTGCGAGCGATTAGCTCTTACTTCCTATGTGCAGTGGGGTGTATTTCTGAGCTTTATTTCATACCCAGGAGACTTTGATTTTCGGCTTAGTGCAATGCATATTGAAGGTGCCTTCTACTCAGAGGAGGTTGATAATTGTATAGAGGACATGCTACAATGCTTCCATAAGAGAACCTCAATATAACGGCATGTTATCTACTAAGGTTTTCTGTTGCATATGTGGTATGTCTAGTGGGCCATTGACAAGACCCACAGAAGCAACCAAAGTCATAATCAGACAGAAGATTGATGATATAATTGGCCCAGAAGTATATGTTACTCTCCTGGCAGAACATGATGCCTTTGAGACAACAAACTTTTTTATGAGTTTGGGCATTGCCTCAGTTAGTTGTACTCATTTGAGGAGATCAGTGCTTTTGTTATAAAAGCTATGGGTTATCAACAGCTGCCTGCTCACAGCTAATGGTATTGTTTCATCATCATGTACAAAACTACTAGCAAGTACTACTGATAAAGAGGGAGACTGGTATTAACAAGTTAATTTCGGTCATTGTACCTGTGAAAAGCATATATTTGGATGTAAGTGAGGTACATTTGTACAGCCTTCATAATATATTGGTTGAACTGTGAACATGTTTACTAAGTAAGGGATGTGTCCCCTCTTCACCAGTGCTTATACCATAGGCTTACTATATTTACAACTTCCATTGTAGTGGTAATCACACTTTCCAGTAAACATGACAATGATTCCAGTATATATAGATTCAGAAGTCCAGGCTCTAATCAGCGAGAATTCCTCAGAGGGGGATATTATTGTGTACACTGATGGGTCTGTGGTTTTGCACATGTGCGGTGCTTGGGCATTCACGGTTCAGTGCAGAGGAAAATGTATTAGGAAAGAAAGTGGTGCTTTCTATATAACCACTAGTAGTATAATGATGAAGGTGATAAAGGCAATGATATGGCTGGAGTCCCAGAGTACTACAGGTGGCTGCTTTCTTACTGATTCTATGAGTATGTATAGAATGAATCTACACCGTTGATGGCGAAATTTTGGCTAAAGAGAATTACCTTCATTTTTGTGCCAGGACACATTTGTTTTGAGGGAAATGAAAGAGCAGACTTGCCACAAGTGACTAGTGGCAGTTCAATGAATCTTATTGATATTTTGGATGCAATCATGGAGTCGGACCATATGGAAAATATGGAGTGTATTTCTTCTTCAGTGTCTATAGCTAAGAATGCAGGACCTGGGTGTAAAGTGTGGTGGTGCGAAAAAATGAGTGACATATAGAAATCCAAAGAAGTTTCAATCAACACAGAACGGAACATTAATTACCACATGCTGAAGAATATACTGAATGTTTGTTAGTTAGTCGTTGGATCATCGTCATTGCACTCCGGACAAGTCCATAGGTGCTCAGATCTTTCCTTGAGTGTATTCCCCATTACATGTTGACTGAATATTCCCAGTACGTCGTTGATTGACCATCATTCTTTTTGCCCACGAAAACTCTCCTTTCTAGCGACACCACATTTCAAACCAAATTCCTTTATTGTAATCATGGAACTAGAGTCATATACTGTATATATTTCAGCATCCATAGACTTGTCCTGTGTGCCATGATGATCTGACAATTAATTTATATCATTATTACTTCAAATTCACAAATAAGATCTGAAGCTATTCATGTAAGCAAAAGATTGTGTACAGCAATTATAACTTTTAAAAAAATTTGCACATTTAGATACACGTTGAATATAAATGTCGAGCTAGCAGAAGTTTAGAAAAATATGGAAACTTGGTCTAAATGTTGGCTTGGATACAAATAGCTGCAATTTTTATTGAAACATAGTTAATAGGTACCTTCAAGTGTCACTGCAGGTTATCTAGTGTAAAGAGGGATGAGCAAATACTAGACACTTCTCACTATTTTGAGTGTTTAAAAAAAAGATTAATTCACAAACACCCACTGGATCTATATTGTAGCAGGACAATGGTCCTCTTAGATTTCCAGTAGGAAGTAGTCCAGGAAATGGAAATATGTTGTGTTGCAGATATATTTGTGCTAGTAAACAGACACATTCAACTGTGGCATGGTAACTAATGTTGTTATCGATATTCAAATGCTGATGAGTAATTCTACTCTTGTTAGCACAGTGCCAATCTTAAAAAAGTGCAGGTCTTCTGAAGTTGACTTCACAGTAACTAATATGTTCAGTGTTTTTACCACTGTCACTGAATGGTGGATGTATTTGAGCATATCGCTAGTAGGCATGCCATACAAGAGAATTGTTTCCTGTACTGTACACTGAACATCAACCTGAAAGTTAACCATAATGAAGTGTCCTTGCTCTTTTCACAGCTGTGGGTATTGGCTTAGTCACGACCCCGATGTTTGCGTGTTAAAACTTGTTTATTCAGCACTGAATACACTATATAGGTCATTACCAGTATTCTCCATTTAAAGCATACTGATATTTCTCTGTATAATTTTTGTAGGTTGTTTAGAGCCATAGCCATGCTCTCTTTGATGACTTTTTTAAAAACAAGTTTTTCTTGGTCTTCTCTTCCATAATTTAAAATAATAAATACATAATTATATCCACTAAAATTGTTTATTATTTGGCTCACTGATTGTACTGTACAGGTGACATGTGTGCTGGTAGGGTTCGATCCTCACATCAGCTTTATGAAGATTATGAGAGCAGCCAGTTATCTGAGAAACCCAGACTGTTTGTATCTTGCTACAAATGAAGATGGCTCTCTACCGGCTAAAGATTCAAATATTTGTATACCAGGTAAAGATTCAAATATTTGTATACCAGGTAAAGATTCAAATATTTGTATACCAGCGAAAGATTCAAATATTTGTATACCAGGTCAGGTTACTTTCAGAAGAATGTTGTCTCACTCAAAGTTACTTCAAGATTTTTTTTTTAACTTCTATTGTTGAATAGAAGTCATTTTTTCTGCGTTTATTCTGAAACGTACGCAGGATGTAGTTTGGAGAACGGAATGGATTGTGCCATAATTTGAAGATTGACTGTAAATACAGTGAGTTTCATTGAGGAGACAGAATTACAGATATAGACATGTTTCAAGTGAATGAAAGAAGAAGAAAAAGACTGTAAATACATGCATTTTTTGGCTTTATGCATGACTTCTGGTTTGACTTTCTATAGTATGGGACAGAAAATCCCAAAACCTCCTTATTTGTCTCTCTTGGCAAATTTAGTAGGTAATAGTGTTACTATTATTTGCTCTCCTTTCATGCTCCTTCAACATATGGTTGGAATAGAAGTCACATAAGTACATTCTAATTTCTTATGTGTGAGTTTCCTTTCTTCTTTATTCATTTTCTGATGTCAACTTTATCACATTGTATAATCAGAGCACCTGACTTCAATGTCCAAAATGTGACAAAGGTTGGAAACCTTTGTATAAACCAAGGTAGGAAAAAATAATAGTACAGGTAATATTACTGTGGAATTCTGTTATTATAAAAATGAAAGTTCAGAGTTCACACTTCCTATTTGTGTTTGCATCATGATAATATCACATCAAACTGATATGGTTGTAATTTTAAAATTTGTGGAGTTACAAGACAACTTGTTCACAATGGATCGTATTATACTATGTACGCTGTGATGACACAGCCATAGTTACGATAGAAATATGCAAGATTTACCAGTGAGTAATTTGCGTATTGAATATAATGTGGAAAGTGACATTGAAGTTTTTGTTTGAACAATGAGGAGGAAATTCATGGTAGCTCTACTAATTGTGACATCATGAATTTCCCAGTAGAATCCAGTCTTTGAAAGATTTGAATGACTGTTTGCCCTTGTACCGTCAAGTTTTTTTCCTTAGTTATCGGTATTTTACGTTATTCTGTGTTCCGTCTTTTTTGGTTTATACAGCTATTTTAAAACATTTTGATGTACGTGCATATAAGCTGAACCCCCTTCATCAATAGCAGAAAAAATAAAAATTTGCAGCTTATACACGTAACTATACGGCATGATCACAGAAAGCATATGAATATATACAAAGGTTCAGCATACGGAAGGTCCAGTGGCAACTAGACCAACCACAATGCAACATATTTCTAGAAGATGATATGACTGTATAGTGAGATTTTTTCATTCTTGTTTTTTTTTTTTGTGAAAACCCTACCAGCATTCTATCTTTACAGTTATGTTTATGTCCAACTTGTGGCATTGCATTCCATCATAGAACCTAGGTCCTGTGACCAGGACTGTCAAGATCTCATCAGTTTGATGCAGTATGTCAAACTGACACGAAACAAACTGGAGGAAGGGAATCCTGAGTGAAACCATCTGATTCAGGACATGATGATCCTACAACTTTCCAAATTTGGCAGACATGGCACACGACTTGTGTGCCAGCAGACTGTAGGTGGTGGGGAATGCAGAGCGATGAAGCATGTCTCAGATTCACTACCTATAGATGTGATTCTGGGAAAAGCCAAGACAAAGCAGTATCGTACCAGTTGGAAAATAGTGTTCCTGGTACTATGCCCTACTTTGTCTGATTAGCCCTCTGGGTTTCAAAAAAAGTTTCAGAAAAAATAACTCCTATATGAAAGTCCTAAAAATATCACAGGAGCTCGGATGTTGCCTCATAAAATGTCTGTGCTTGCTCTTCTTTCTCCTCCCGCCTTGAGCAAAAAATCAGCCGCGAGGTGCACATTAAACATACTACAACTTAACATATCTGAACTCAGAAATAAGACCCTAAAACTGAATAGAACACTACACAAACATGATACCCACATTGCAAAAAAACACTATAACAAAGTTACACCATGCACAAATCACAAATGTAAAAGTCAGAAGTGCAAAGGCATTGTAACAGTCATAAGAAATGACATGCAAGGAGACCATAAACATGAAAAACACTGTACAATGCATACTGCCCCCCAACTTCAAGAAACAAATAGATATCAGCACCACATATCATTGCAGGAGATTTCAATGCACACATACTTCCCACAGGATACAAGGATATAAACACCATGCAGAACAACATATAGAATCTATGTAACACCAGCAACCTAATAATATTACAAGATTCCTCATCCACACCCACAGTCCTCCACAGAGTCAGTGGATGAACATTCAGACTTGACTTTACACCATCATATCTGCAGACCTCCAAAATGAGTGTATGTTGGTGACATAGGAAGTGACCACTGCCCCATACTTCTTTGAATCTCACAAACAATAAATCAACCAACATGAAAAACACCTCACTGGAACTACAAATAAGCAGACTGGGAACAACTCAAAACTTTCACAGACCAAAACCTAGCGCAGTTGACAAAAACACAGATATAAACACCTTATACAAAAACATCACTGCAACCATACTTAATGCAGGCAACAGAACAATCCTCAAGGATGCAGAAAGAAATAAGCCCATTCTGCACAAAGAAACTTGAAGAACTTGTCAAAAAGAGAAGAGAAGCAAGAAAGAAAGCAGGGAAGCTTCCTACAAATGCAAACAGAACAGAATATAATAAACTAACTGCACTGAGCTGACTAGAAACAAAAGATGAAAAATAACAAAAGTGGTCAACCACTTGTACTAAGCTCAACCTTTGCACTGATGGCAGGAGGGCCTGGAAGCTATTAACCCTTTCAATCCTGGCTGTTCAGGAAAAACTCTGGTCCGCATGCCCAGGGCAAGGGTAATCACAACAATAAGTGATTGTGCAAGAAAATTAATATAAAATACAGTTCGCAATCAATTTTTATTATTCAAAGTCCAATTAACAGATAAATGGAATAGGTACTGATCTGTGAACATATCTTTGTGAATGTCATGTAATATAAGTTTACTTCACGTAACATGGGAGAGGAAAAAAAATGAGCACCAGCTTCTTGTCTGCTTCATTTACTCATATCAAAATATTTGCTGATAAATGTTCAAATGTAAATGAGTTCACCAGTAGACATCATTCTGTAAATTAACCACTCCAAACATATAAGCATATTCACATAAAGATATCCATATGGGGCCTATATCTGGTCAACCAGGACAAAAAGAATCTCATTTTCCTGAAATTTTGATACAGTACTAGCATACACACACATTGGACTTGGTTTGTTTTGTGTCTATTTCAAAGATCGACTCACATAGAAATAGTGATAGATAGACCTGGATGAGGCGCTCACAGGACACGATTTCTCGTAAAATTGATCAATATTAACATAGATCAGCTGTGTTAACTATTCTCAATCATTACTAGGTTTATGGTGTGCAGGGCGGCGCACGTCATCACTAGACCTACAGTAAAGATTGACGATGGTTGTTACTTTCACTACTAAATACTGAACTAATTCATTCATGTTCTCTAAGATTCCATTAAAAATATTGCAAACCAACATCATCTAAATTATACGTAGACCCATTCTTACCAAATTTTGATGAAATTTGAAGGTCATATTCGATAACTCACAGCTCCTATACTACAGCTGTTAGAAACATACGGCAAATTACATTGAACGCCGCCATTACTGGTAATCATGGTGGCGCTAAATTTAGCATGTCTATTTGCGAGGCAACCGTGGTGAACGGCAGTTTAGTACCCTATGTATGCTGGGGGAGCGATTAATTCATTCATTTAGGGTTGGGGTTATTGTTAGTTATGTAACACACAACTATCCTAACCGAAACCCTAAAATAAATTAATATTTAAATTATTAAATGAACATGAAATTTACAAATATAAACAAGGGAAATAACTTAACTGTGGTGGCGTCCACTTGTACTGTACCAATACTTGTATTGAAGAGAACTAGGAATGATGTGAATTAATCTTTACTTACTGCACAGTTTCTATGATTGTCTTATCAAATTTATGCTATAAATTTTTTGAATTCACAGGTACTGGATGTATGGTACTACCTGTAACTGTTGCTGCTGAAAGAGACCCACTTGTAATGGGCAAACCGTCCACCAATATGTTTGATGTTTTGAAGAAAATCCACAACCTTGACCCCTCACGTTGTATGATGACTGGAGATAGGTAAGCCCATTGATGGTTTGAAATGTATTCTTCTTCTCAGGTTTAGCTAGAGACTATTTTTAAAATAGTTACTTATCATTGTACTCCAATACTCTGTTGTAAAGTAGGTAGATTGCTGTATATAACTAAATACTAAAGATGGAAACAACCTTGGCACAGTGGTTAAGCCATTTGCTTTGTGTCCAGGTTCAAATCCCGCTCACGACATTTTGTTTATAAAGTGTATTTTGTATAGATTCCTGGTGAGTATTGTTCGCTGCAATGTGCCATGGGTGGTACTCATCAGCAGGTGGTCTGCTGCTTTGTGGAGGAAGTCATATAGTTTAGCCATAAGAATAGGAACACTGCCCTGTATGTTGTAAGAGGAGAAAGTGTGTAGCGTTTCCTTGATACCGTTCAATTGGACCTTAGTTGACAAATATTTGAACATTTACATTAATTTGATATCTAATGTCCACTAAAGTGAGTGAGAAAACCTTTTCCCTTCTACTTGACTCCATGAATGGCAAAATGACTTAAACTGCAGATTTGAATTTAAGTATGAAAGAGTTGTGAAACCTTCCTCTTCATGTGAAGTCCTGACACCAGTGGCATGACAAATTAAGATGGCTGGAAATAAAATGATGCAGTGGATGACCATAATTTTGTGTGTCTCACCATGTTCTTAGGGTTTGTCCATAATCCATAAATTAAGTCAATGTTTTGCCAATTTGTTACACCTGCCACCTTCCCTGTCAAGAATTCTGAGTTCCTATTAGGTATGAGGTCTGTTGATTATCCTCATCGCATACCGGACACATCCATAGGTGCTCCGATCTCCGCTTCAGTAAATCTCTTGGGGTATAATGGCTGATGGTTCTGGTTCTATATTGGTTCACAACTCTTTTTGAAATCTGTGTCACTGGTTCTCTACGGGCTATGCTCATCCTCAGTCCCAATTCTCACATTCTCGATATTGACTCGTGCTCATTCATCTCAAAATCCTCTGATTGTGAAGAGCAATGAGTATGTCTACTCGGTCCATAGGCTGATCATCTGTTGTGGTGTCGAGGCTAGCTAATTGGTCGGCCCATTCATTTCCCTCTGCTTGCCCAGGGACAAAAAATAAGCGTGAGTTTTTGTAGTGATCCCAGCATTTTAGCTCTCTCTAATGACTCCGCCCATTCCCTACGTACATCACCTGTTTTGACTTTCTGAATTATATTCAGTGAGTCACTTTGTAATCACGCATGGGAATAGCCTTGCGATTCCAGTCAGTAAAGTGCCTGTGTTACAACAAATACTACCATTGTTAGAGTGCTCATTGTTGCAGTAAAGGCACCACTGACTTCGTGTACTGTTCTCCTTTTGATCTGGCAGTAACGACCCATGCACATTGGGGGTGACGGATGACTGACCCGTCTGTGTAATTCACATCTGTGTCATCTGTATTCTTGTAGATTAGTGCCTTGACCTCAGCATCCATGCTTATGGGGCTGTGTTTCCTGCACTCTGTTGAGTGTAATGACGGTCTTGACTGCCTCTTGAAAGACCGTAGGAATAGGTATCCATTCCTCGCCAGGAGTTATGTCTTCTGGGGAACAGATATGCGATGGTTTCCTTCCCTCACCCTCCTTAACCTTTACAGCGCTTTCGGCGGAATGTTCAACTTGTTGCTATGCAGTGCCTTTGGGGCAAAAAGCAGCATGATATTCACGTGGCCTAAATTGACGAATCATTGCTAGATATATGATTAAACTTCCTTTCCAGCTATTGTAAAGTATGAGGGAGTCTGAAGAAAGTTTTAATTTTACCTCCAAGTCATGTGTTCATAATGGCAATTCGGCACAGCGTCATCATCGTGAATCATGTTTTATTGACTTTGGTTTTATCATATTTTTAGTAAAATTATGGATTCTGATGATTAATTCTTAGGAGGTAGTTAATTTTCACATTAGAATACAGTAGTTTCATTATGATAGAGGCCAAACATCAAATGCTTTGTCATGATTCAAAATACAACTAGGTCTATCTCCAGAATATGACTTACTGAAAATCTACATGTTTTATTCATTTTCTCCACCGATTTTATGTTAATTTGATAATAAAACAACATAAATATTATAGAAATGTGATATTTGTGTTTCCACTTCAGACAATTCAGATAATAAAGGCAAGTAATTTTTAATAATGTTTTTTTGTTATAGGTTTTTTTTTTGAAAAAATGTCTGTTACCACACATACAAACAAAACGTACACCAATATATGCAGTATTCAATTCTTTATTTACATGTGCAAATATTATTTACAAATATCAAACAACAAAAAAGTTATCGTGTTTTCAAAACAGCCACCAACAATAATACAAATTTTAATAAAAAGATTCCAGTGATAGGAGATTGGGCCAATAAATTAACATGCCTCATTAACATAATTCACAGAATTACATAATTTTTTATTGGTTGACAAAACCAGGCATATTAGAAAAACATTTTAACATATATCACCATTTAAAAGAGTTATCAGTCAAACGTGGAGTCTGTACACACCAAAGCGATCCACTGGTGAGAATGTTTGCACAGCACATGCTAGGTACAATCTGGTTTCATATAGTGAATGACCCAATTGAACTTAACTAGCTTTTAATTTTAGTGCGTACACACAAAGCTATCAGGAAATGTGCAAATCATACTTGAAACACAATCGTTTCCACTGAGAAATTTAAAAAAAGGAAGACTAGCAGTCAGATTGGGAATTATACACTGGACTATGCCATTATGACTTACTTTTACTGAACCAGTACAGTTTAAAATTCATCCTGCAGACTGTTGCGAGTCAGGACAGGCAATCTTGAATCATGAACCTAAAATAACATCCTAGCAAATCTCTAACTGTGATTAAGTATGCCGTAATTAAACCATATAAGCATGCTTTAAATGCAGCAGATGCTTGATCAATATATTTATTAAATTCCACAGAATTTCAACAGATATCACCTTTGCTAAGAAATGTGGCCTGAGGTCGCTTCTAGTCCTGTCTGGCATTTCTACTATCAGTGAGATCCATCAAGCAGGGCAGACTCCTCCAAAAGATGCAAACTTGCAAAACCAACCTGAGTTTTATGCCCAGAATTTAGCAGAGTTTGGAAAATATATATAACATTGAAAATAGCTTATTTTGTCTTGATTTTATATATGTTTATAACTGCAGACTTTTAATTATTAGGTAGATATCTGAGTAAATGCATGAGTTCTCTAAGTAGCAAAATAAGAAAATACAAAATAAGGCAGTTTTACAATTCATATGAAAAAGATAAGTACCATCATCTCTACCAAAAGAACTTTATCTGGTATGAGACTAGAGAAAACACACAAATATAAATTTCTTAGTGAGTACAGCAACAACAAATATAATGTCACAGATTGGGAAAAAATAAAATAAAAATAAACAATGTACTTCTCACATCTTATACTACTTCTTCTTCTTCTGTGTTCATTCTCAAACTCCTGCAGATTAGCAGGATGTAGTCAAGAATGAAATGCATTGTGTTATGATTTGCAGCATTGCTGCTATAATTGCTGCTATATCTGCCCATTTTGGTCTGACACATCTGACTTCAGCATGATTTTGGGTCACTGACCAAATATGGAATGGAACAGCCAACTCCATACCATAACCTCCTTAGTCATCTCTTACGATATGCATGGAAGGTAAACAGTGTTGCTATTCTTTGCTCCCCTCTCGGGCTAGGCAACTCACGCGCAACTTCTTATACAGTGTTTCTGTTATTTATTATCACAGTACAACTGGCAGCTCCATAAATACTCAGAACAAAATTGAGAAACTTCATATTGCATAGATTTTTATTTATATTTTCATTTACATTGGAACTCCCTATATAACAAATTGGTCTGGACCAAATAAATATTTATATAATAAAACAAAAAATTCACTATATACTTGTACAGTGTATACAGTGAAATCCCTCTATAACAAATCCTTTGATAACAACACTTTTCAAAATCCCCAATTATATTTATTCTTTATTGCTTATACTGTATATAGTGACAGATTGAATGGTTCGGCCGCATAGTGAGAGTGAACCCTTATTGGCCAGCGGTTGGAGCATACAACATGAAAATGGAGACAGCAAGATATGAAGAAAGACCAAGAAGGTGGATTGAAGGAGTTACCAACATTCTGACACGACTCAGTATTAATGCATATCAAGCGACCAGACGTACAATAGCCAGAATACTGATTGTCATTTAATCCTGCGACACATCACATCATAAACAGAGAAAAGACAATAGATAGTATATAGTGAATTTCTGTTATAACATAGATAGTTAGTTGGTCCAGACCAGGTTGTTATAATGGAATTCCACCGTACAATAAAGAATAAACTAATTGGGGATTATGAGAAGTGTTGATAAGTAATATTGTTATAAACATATACGCTGTAAAGGAGTTCAACTGTACAAAAGAGGACATAAAAATATAATTGCATGAAATAAAAAGAGAACAGCAATAAAAAGTTATAGTCTCTGAGATGTGAGAATGCTTGTAGCACAAGTGTATCTTTGATGTGTTTAGTCCTTTGCTCTTTGCTGGCCAAAAAATAAATCATCCGAGTGATATATAATCTGTGATGCTGTAGTTCATGGGTTCCCAACCTATAGTTGTGACCCTAAACAGGATTGAGAAAGAGTATCTATGGAGTCACTGGTTGAAGTAGTGAACTCAAAAAAAAATGTATTTCATGAACATTTACTGACTTAATTCTGGTGTTCTATATATCAGTCTTTTCCAAATAAAATCATGCTTATTGTTCTATTTTGTGTGTGTGTGTGTCTTTGTTCTCAAACCCAAGATCTCTCTTATAACATGACAATGATCCTGCTAGAATTCCAACAGGAAGTAGTCCAGAAAATGGAAAATATGTTGTGTTGCCGTTTTATTTGCGCCAATGGCCAAAATCAGATTTTGGCTTTAGAAACTAATTCATTCAATATTTTTACCACTTTCACAGAATGGTGGATGTCTGTAATCATTTCGCTAGTATTGCAGGCCAGCCAACTAGTTCTCGTACTTGCACACTAGTCATCAAGCTCAATGCTAACAGCTGTCATGCATTCTAGACCTTCTTGCTGCTGTTTTGCAACACTAATAGATACCTACGGTTAGAGTTTTTACCTCCCTTTGCTTCTACATATCTTTGTTAGAGCGTATTTTCAATCCTACATCATCTGAAAACCAGAAGAACAAACTGAGTGAATGTTGGGAATAATATTGGGTGGCTGTTAACAAAAATTTATCCGTCAATTTTGAAGCTTGTTAACATGTTAGAATTTTAATAATCACATTAAATATGTCACAAGTTAAAAATTATATTGTTTTATGTTATAGTTAAATATCTATTTGTGATGTTTTTTACCCTGCTAAAAAGTCTTTTTTTTAAAAAATGTATTAAAGTTGCTGGTCACTTTGCTTTTATAAAATAGAGTCAAGACAGCAAAAGGTTGAGAACCTGTGCTGTAGTTGTTTAGTGTTTTATTTATACTTAATGGATGTGTAGAATGGAGATAATTGGACTTAAGTCAGAATTCTTCTTCTTCAGCGTTCATTCTCAAACTCCCATTGGATCTCTCTTGTAGCAGGACCATGGTCCTATTAGATTTCCATCAGGATGTAGTCCAGAGAATGGAAATGCCTTGTGTTGCCGTTTTATTTGCGCCAATGGCCCGACACATCCGTCTGCGATGGTAAGTCAGAATTCAACTAAAGGGTTTTAAAACATTGAGGATTGATTTAATTGTATTTGGATTTTCCCATATGTGCACTATCCCTTTCTTTGAAACGACACATCACCTTCGAAATGTACCTCTCATAGCACATAACTCCATAGATTCAAATGATAATCCATAGGAATCTTTTAAAAATGCACTTGTAAGGAAGACATAATGACCTGAGATTTAACTCGCAACCTTTTGAGCACAAGGGCAAATGGCTTGACACATATGCCAAGGAGTTTAAATTTAACTATCCTAGTGTTATATATGTACTGTATCCATATGATCAAATAATAAGGACAATATTATATATACTTCTTATAAAGCTTAGAAATTCTGTGAAAATATATTTTATAAATTATTTTGTATAATCCCTTTTATTTTTATAGGTAGTATATTTTATGTTTCTATTGTTGTTGCTAAAAATAGTCTTTGCTAGTTTTGGTTGATCGCAAAACAAGAAATTCATGCCATATACTGCATTTAACATGTAGGCCATGATAGTAAAGTAAGTAAAGTAACCCATAGCATTTATTAATGCCGTAGGGGTGTGAGATGTTAGCGATCTCACATTTCACAGGCTCTGCAAATGAGGGCAGTAGCCATCTCCTCTCCCTCGCAGTCTTTACTTCCCGGATTAATCCGGTACCCATTTAAGGCTGGGTCGACCTGGGAGCCGTTGCGATCTGAAAACATTTCCGCCTCAACTGGGGAATGAACCCAGGACCACTCATATGCGAAGCCAGTGCGCTAACGCGGCTCCCGTAGGCCATGATATGGCAGATTCATTACTCAGTAATGGTTGATATATGTGTTGTTATGTACAATGTAATAAATAGATGTTTTATACAATCTAAGAATTCATTATCAAGTGCCGTCTTCGCAACGAAGGTTAACTGCCATGTACCTACAGCATCCTGTCTCTACTCCAAGACTGTTCAGAATACACAGAACTGGGAGACAATACATGTCCATACTGGACCGAACTGAGTCAAAAACATTGGGGCAGCTGCTCTGACCTTGTAATACGTGATTCTTCATCCTGAAGACCTAGCAAGATCAAAAGAATCTTGAATGCAGAAGAAGATCGTAGTTCATGGTTTGGTGGTCACTCTGCTAGTCAGTGTCCTGTCCATCTGGTGATATTTCCCTCTTACTTGTATCTCTGCTACCTTTTGCAAGTATCCCTGCAATCCTACCTTCATGTAAGATCTTCATAGGTTATCATGTTTATATGTCTAAAATACTTGTTAGATTTTTATTTTCTTTAATAATTAATTTTTTCATATTAAGTATTATCAAAACTTCATTGTTTTTTTTTCTTTTTCCATGAAGTTCTTATTCTTTTATATCTCCACATCTCAAAGACATAAATTCAATCTTATAGCTGTTTGTTCATTGACCATATTTCTGAGCAATACATTTTAATATAGAATAACTAACATTTTGTGTGTGATTTATTTAGATGTTAATATTTTCCTCAAATTATGGAAAGTACTTTTAGCCAATCAAATCAAAGAATTAATATATTGTTATTGGTTATTAAACAGATCCATAGGTTCTCAGTCTTCCCCAACAAATGTATGCTAATTGTTCTTTGGCTTGCTAATTAAACACATTCCTCATTCTGCTTTTTTGGTGCTTAACGATAGTTGCACATTACAGCTGATAATGGCAACATTACAAAACTGTGTTGCTGCACCTCTCTGGTGTGTGCAGAGAGGACTCGAATGTCAAGTGAAGACATAGAATCCCATATGAAGTTGGCAAATGAATAGAGTTAACATCTTTACTGTTCGCCTTATTTGAAGAGCATGTGTCTCTGCACTTTGATGCTTCCTCTGATGTCAGTCAAACTTTACCCATATGTTGCCTGATCTGAAAGGGAAGCGAAGAATAGCAGTATGATGACATGCCATGCATGTTATAAAAGGTGGCTAAGAGGGTCTGGTGGTGGAGTTGGCGTAGCATCCTATTGGCCAAAGTGACCCACAATCTAATCTGAAGTCAGATGTGTCAGGTAAAAAAAAATGCATATATTGCAACCAAGCTGTAAACCATAACAATGATCTGTGTACACAAAGTAGGACAACATTCTACTAATCTAAAGAAGCTTGTGCACTACACTCATGCCATGCAACTGATTCTAAAAGCCTTCATTTGCAGACTAGATGCAACATTACTTATTGTGTTCTCATCTAACATGTAGCAAGCGGCCATTAACACTGTACAGACCATTTTCTCTATGGTCGTCAAATTTCCATTATATAACCTTGGTGACCAACGACCATCGTCAAAACTGCTATAATGCTTCAGAAAAATGACAACTGCAGCGATAGTGTTACTAAAAATAGCTCACTCAGGAAAGTGCGTTATTCCAAAATATAAGCACCCATGAAATACAGTTTATAGACATTCATGCGTATTAATCAAGAAGGAGTTAGAGTTTTTGAAGTACATGTTCTTGATGACTCTTAAATCCTTGTTGTCGATGTTCAAATTCTCTAGTAAAAGTGTAACTATTCTTACAACTGCCTCCATTCACATTAGAATAGACTCAGTGACTACAAGGCAAAAAAATACCAATCCATTTGGTCATTGTAGCAGAATTGTGTAATCTTCAACCTGCAATATTGTTTTAATTGTTGGATACTATATTATAACCAATCCTGTGGGCATCTTTGGTCAAGTCTATAATGGCAAAGACAAAAGATCAAGCAAGTTTGAGCATGGATAGCATTGAGATTGATGACCAGCATGCAGCACAAACTACTTCTGTTTTTGTTCTCAAACTGTAGCTGGTTAACAAGATGTAGTGCTGCATTGTAGTTTATGCCATGGCTGTTATATCTGCACCTTTTTGTCCAATAAATTAGCACAGCCGTTGTGTCCCCTTTGACCTGAACTGGGGAGTCATAGTCAGTGCCACCTTAGTCACCTCTTGCAACCTACGTTCTCTTTATGTTTACCTGATTCTGTGAGTCAGACAGTTGTTTGGGCGCCTACAAATCATCATTAAGAAAACAGTTGAAACTTGTAGATCTTTTGAGTATATACAAAAGATATATACAGTTCACAGTTCTATACTTTTATGTGCACAGTGCCAAATTCATGGAGTAGCATTGTTTAGAGAGTGCAGCTGAACATCTGCACAGCATAGAGGCAACATTTCTTGTGATATTCATGCTAATTGACATTTTTACTATTCAGTAACTTCATTTTATTATCTATTAAACATTTCTCTATTTGATGTCTACGTTCAGTTTTCATGTTACCCTGGTAGTTATTTTATATCTTTATAGGGTCATGCATGAGATCTTTAAGAAACATTTTTTGACATGTCTCAGTAGTGTTGAGCTGGCTTTGTGTACAAATATGCGGGGTTTTTTCCCCCAGTCAATTATTTTAGTCTGCCCTCCTGTCAATAGATATACAGGGTTTTCCCCCTGTCAATTATTTTAGTCTGCCCTCCTGTCAATAGATATACAGGGTTTTCCCCCTGTCAATTATTTTAGTCTACCCTCCTGTCAAAAGATATACAGGCTGTCAAAAGAAATACAGGGTTTATTTCTCAGTCAATTATTTTAGTCTACCCTCCTGTCAATAGATATACAGGGTTTTCCCCCTATCAATTATTTTAGTCTGCCCTGCTGTTAGTTGATATACAGGGTTTATTTTGTGTTTGTTCTCAAACTCAAGTATGTGGTCGAGAGAATAGATTATGTTGTGGTTGAGATTTTTCTGCAATATTTATACCTTTTGACCTGTGGCATTCAATTTCAACTTGGCACTTTAGGTCACCTTGACTTACAGGTCAAAAGGTACGCAACTCAAGACCCAGCCTAATTCACATCTTATGACATTCATGGCAGGTTACAATACAACTGCGTTTTTGTTCCCCTTTTATGCACCGGCAACAAATGATGATAAGAGTTTTCAGTTGTTGGTGAACCCTGCGATTATAGATGGACACGAAAAAAACACATTATTTGTGGTAGATTGAGGAATCTTTACCAGGTATCATGAGAGCCATAAACATTATATTGTTTGACATCTGTTGCAGTAGACTGAACACCTATGGGTCTATCTTGAGTTCAATAGTTCATAGCCAATAAAATGGTTACCATGTAACTGCTCAACTTTCATCTTGTTTTAAAGAGAGCCAACATATATTATCCAGGGTTCAAGGACTTTGATACTAACCAGATTTTTATTTATCTGCTTGTAGAGCTGTGTTTAGTATTATACTTATTTTGTCTGGTATCATTTTGTAATTTGTATAATTCTACAATATGAGGCGTTAGTAGTGTTATTTCTACAAGGAAATGTGTCTTTGCCGACCAGTACTCTGCAGCATACTTACCTCCCATCACCAAGAGTGCTTGCAAAAATGACAGCACGGTCTGGAAAATTTTGTTATTTCAAGAGCTCAATCATAATTATTTTCAATGCTGGGTGTCATTTTATGATTTTTTTTTCTTTCAGTTACATAAAATGTACCTTTTATGAGGCACGCTTCTGTCAACCATGGTCATTAGTTCAATTTGGTTATATCAGAGCTTTACGTCTATAAAAATTGTGGTCAAGGTTCTGGTAATCCAGTCACCACAACCTCTGGAATGTTACAGAAAACATTTAATAGTAGTATCAGTGTTTTCTATGAATTTATTTGTAGTAGTGTTTGTTATTTACCGTATATATAATCATCTTATAAAAATAATTGAATTTTATGCTTATTAATTAATCTCCAATGCGATATTGCTTCAACAATAATAATTGCTTAGCTATAGCTGTATAGAAAAACTGGTCTCGGTTTTTCTATTGATTGATATATTTATTAAATGTATTGGTGTTACTTCCTGTTTGGGATATGCACAAGTCTGATTTAGACAAGTAACCAAAGAAATGATTTCAAACATATATTGATTCTTCTCAATCTATCCTCAAAGCACAAAATTAAATTAAGATCTCCCTTACTGTCATTAACAAATAGTTGTATGACTTGTACTTGCGTCTAGAAATGTGACAGTGACAAAACTATAGTGATGTATATAATTCTACAGAAATCTATTTAATACAAATAAGGGAGATAATTAAATTTTGTTTTTTTATCGGGTGAATTGAAGTAAAATACCAATGTATTTACATATAAATTATTTTAAGAATATCTTTGTGATCATGTTAGAAATAGCCAGATTCTGTGATTGAAAAGATGGTGAGAAAGTCTCCCAATTCCAACTTGTACATTGTATAGCTTGAGGGTGAACAGAAAAGATTTGCAATGGCTATGCTATTGAATGTATGAGTGGTGCTTACATATTCAATAATAGCTGGGAAGTACTGTCTTATACATATGCTGCAATTATGATTACTTTTGATGGTCTGGAATACAAACAAAAGATTTATGTGTTAATTTTTTTGCTATGGTAATAATACAGTAATAATACAGGCATATCCTATGTGCAGACACCAACAGAATACACCACCAATCTCTTGAATTGATACCTACAGGTAAAAGAGCAAGGGATAGACCAAAAGAAACACTCAGCAGAACAATACTTAGAGAAAGTAAAACAACCAATATTCATACTATTCAAGAATAGCACAGAATAGCTTTGAACAGACAGAATTGGAGAGATCTGACCTCTGCCCTATGCGCTAACTTCAGCGCAAAAGGAAAATGAATGAATAATACAATGCTTATCAGATGAGACAATGAACGGCAGAATGTATGCATACATTATTCTATTCATTTGTTCATTTTCACACTACTGCTGGATCTCTTGTAGCAGGATAATGGTGCTACCAGGTTTCCAGCAGAGATGTGCCGTGTCATGGTTTTATTTGCTCTAATGGATTATAATCCATGTGTGTGGAGAAACAAGTTGCGTCTGATTATATTATGTATTTATGTATGGATATGTGCCTGGATACCTACCCTCTTATGTACATGAATGCATAGATATATTATCATCTGGCTTGTGTGTTACTTATTCTTGTTAAATTTTATTTATAATTTGCCTGTTAAAGGTTGCTTTGACATATCAGCAGCTAGAGCATGTTTGTTTAAATTCTCAGAAATTAGTAGTAATACAGCTCTTCATTTCTTTGTGCCATGGAAAGGTTTTTTTCCAGAGCTTATTTCATACTCAGAGGGCCCAAACTCTTAGAGGTGTACTTTATTCTTCTTCTCATTTGCAAAATAGGCGGGTTGCATGATAAAAGGCTGCTAGTGCACCTCTCTGCCTGGTATCCCTACTTTGCACCTGTATTTGCTTGGGCAGGACTGCGATCCAGCTCGATATAAGGGATGGCTAAACCAATCTTAGTTTCCAGCCTCTGTTGGCTGGACTGAGCCCCATATCCACTACCAGGAGTTGGCCTTGATGGGGCGAGGTGTGCTTTTAAAAGTAGCCTCCTATTCAGAAAGAGTACATACATAATTGTATAAATGAAGTGCCATCAGGCGTTTCATATAAGAAAGTTTCACTATATATACACATATGTTCTACTAGGTGATTACTGTTGCATGGTAGTTAGTTTGATGGAGCTGTGTGTAAATATTGAATGTTTAATTTTACTTTCTTCTACATTTGTCTCACACTCCTGCAGATTAGCAAGATTTAATTCCAAAAAACGGAATGTGCCATGGTTTACAGCTTAGCTGTGATATCTGCACCTTTCAGCTGGACACATTTGACGTTTATGTTTGTGGTTCTCGAGGAATGTGTATACCTATTCAGTCTGTTGATCAACCAGTCTATATTCGTAGTAGCTTGAGAATATACACGTTGGAAGTCTTCACTAAAATCACATCTTTTTTTAGGGATGTGTTGTGTTTGTGAACAGAAAACTTGCTGACTCAAGTTGTGAGGCGAGTGGGTGCCATGTGAGTGGACCTGGTTCAAATCCTGTTTACTGCATAATGATTTTCTTTATTAATCAATCCCTGATGCTTCTGTATTATATTATTCATTGACATATATACAGGCACATGATCCAACATTTTGTCATATCTTGTTACATCTTGTTACATGTTGTTACAATTGTTACCAGTGATCTTGTCATGATGTTGAACTAATTTTTTGGCAAAATTATTCTTATTAATGAAAGTTGAAGGTGTGTCATGGTTTTTTCCACTGGAACGTTATTATGATGTCACATAATCAGTAGAATGAGTTTATGTTTGCATAATGGGACTACCATTCCAACATTTGATAAAATTTGTGTTGATCCGAAATTTTGTGACGTCACTGACTGCCCAGTAGCATCATTAACGAATTGCTATTTTCAGTCGATCAAGCGTTGATATACAACGATAAATCTGAGCTGGAAAAACATCTAAACTCACTAAATAACCATTGTGAAACCAACATCATAAGAATCAACAAACCAAAATCAGAAACATTGAAGATGTGCAGAAATCAATCCCCACTAGAAATATACATAGATGGCACAAAACTCACCCAAGTACAGGAATTCAAGTATCTAGGCAGAGTGATTTGTCTGCCCCTTGTAATTTATTTCGTTGTGCTATCTGTAAAAAAGGTAGTCCCTTATGCAAACAGTGGAATGAATTGGGAGAAATTTTTGACTTATCGTGATAACTTGCCTAGCTAGCATTATTCTCCGGAAACCATATTTGTTATGCTGCTTATCATTTTTTTCCCTTGTTTTATTGAATGTCCAAGATGCACAACATGTACAACAATATAGGTTTTAACATTGCACTTCCACAACACCCACTCAATGAGTGGGAAACCAAATACATTTTATATACATTCTGATATACTGAAGTCACGTTATTTTCTCTGATTTGTTCTGTACTTTTTGTGTTTTTGATTTATTGGTTGTTGATCCAGCAGCCCGTGGACTTATGACCTTTGGTTGGTTGCCGATCCAGCTGTCCATGGGCTCATGCCCTTTGACCAAATGCCATTAAATGGCATTATATTGCTGGGGAGTCTCGATTTTTGGCCCACTTCGGGCCAGAGCCAGAGAATAACTATCACACTACCAGGAAGGTAGATTTCAACCTATGCACTGCTCTGAGCCACTGCAACCAAGATAGAGTTCACTGTGCCCATTCCCCACCACCAATTGACTACTGGTTATGCCAAACTTCTCTACTGATCCAGGCATGCAATTTTGTGTTCAAGTCAAAAGGATTGTCACGTCCTGAGTGACTGCCTCTATGATGGGCCTCAGTCATGGTTATGCTGTCAGTTTCCTCCTCCCTAATGCTGTGCAGTACATCTCTGGCTCTCTCCCAACCACAGAGGGTGCATACATATATAATAACACATTGCCAGAACAAAATAAAAGCATGAGAAGCATAATTGTATAGATGACGTGCCATGAAGCTTATATAAGATAACCTCAATATAACGGCATGTCATCTACTAAGGTTTTCTGTTGCATGGGTGGTTTGTATGACCTTTGGTCTAAAGATTGTTTTATTAAATTTTCTGGTGGGGTGCAAAGGCAACGCAATGCTCTTGGTGGACTCAGGGTTAGCAGATAACCAAGATCCCAAATGTACCTCCTCGGGGTGAACCCTGGGAACCGAAATACAGCGGCTTGTGCTGATTCTGGCTAAATCATTTGGGGATCATGTCTGAGAATGTTGAGGTAGCAGATGGAAAGAGATTTGACTGCATAGAAGATAGACAATATCTCAGATACCAACAGCACCAAAACATACAGTGGCACTGTCAACATACAATGACGATAGTCAGTCCAGTCCGAACATTGGAGTGGCGGCTAATGAAAAAGGCACAAAAAGGTAGATGCATGGCGAGAGACAAAAAGTTTTCATAATGAGTACAATCAAAGGGCCAGAGGGCAGCGTCAACTGCAAATAGAATGGGAAAAGTTCCAAGGAAAGGGAAACTACAAGCTCTGTTAGCTTGAGTCGAGCTTATAGTTACCTGTGCTCCTTATAGGCAGAGACCCAGACCCAATCATGGGCGTCCGGCAAAGCAAGAAGACCTGGCCTAACTCTAATGTCGAGCCTTCCTATACCAGAAACATGCTCGCGAAGAGAAAGGGTTCCATACCCGATGGGCTCAGGCACAAAAGGGTCAATGATTTTAGCCCTGGCCCAACTCTACTGTCAAGCTTTCCTATACCGGCTTACACTTGCAGAGAGAAAGGGTTCAGTACCTGATGGGCTTAGGCGCCATTGGGACAAGGTCGCTCAGCTCGAGAACGCCTTGCTCCCACACATGTGGTGTGAGACTCGAACTTGGGCAAGGGATTCACAATGTCGGTGAACGACACCTCGGCTAAGAAGGCGAATGAGCCAGGGTTCAGCTCTTCCGTTGAGTTCTTCCTCTTACGGAACCAGGTTTGCGGATGAGAAACGGTTCAGTACCAGATGGACACAGTACGTCCAATTACACGAGGTAAGTTCATAGACGGTGGAACACCTGCGAGATAGGCGTGAACAACAATCGTCTTGGCGTGGAGTCACTACACACCCGTGTGCCTGGCGACAGATGGGCTGTCACAGGCTAGGGTAGCACACCCGAATTGTCAAGGCATGCTGAAATCGGATGTGCTAGGCCTACAAGTCGCATAACGGTGGCACAACGTAATCACGCTCCCGGCAGAAATAGCACGGATAACCGTGCTGATTACAATGGAGTGAACACACACAAAAAACATTCCTGCTTAGTGGAAATAAATTGTAATGCAAAATTAAATACAGTCAAAATCAATTCTAAACTTCTTGGTCTGGACTGACAAAATATTTATGCAATAGTTGTACATTCACTAAATAAAAATGAAAACAATAAAAATATTTCACGATTTTGAAAAGTGTTGCTGAATAGAGAATCTTGGTTATCGAAATTTGTTATGAAAGTATACGCTATACAGGGATTACACTGTATGATGTAACAAGGGGGAAGAACCAAGAATCCAGAGCAAGGGTCAGCAATCAATTTTGTGAGCAATTAGCAGTTTATTACAACCTAGAGCTGGTGTTAGATGTGTACACACATTGTACTTCCACCAGATTTTGCCATATGTATTAGATCAGAGGGACGCCCGTGTGTTACCAGGGTCCGAAAGGGAAGCAAAGAATAGCAACACTGTTTGCCTTCCGCGCATGTCGTAAAAGGTGACTAAGGAGGTTATGGAATATAGTTGGCTGTCCCATCCCATATAGGGTCAGTGACCCAAAGCCATGCTGAAGTCGGATGTGTCAGTCCGAAAGGCGCAGATATTGCAGCAATGCTGTAAACCATGACACAACGCATTCTGTTCTCCGGACTACATCCTGCTAATCTGCAGGAGTTTTTTTAGAACAAACACAGAAGAAGAAGATCAGAGGGTGATTAGAGCTGCAAAACTTCTTGGATAGGAGTATTCCTATAGTTTTAAGCAGAGATACAGCTTTCTTCTCTGTGTAAATAGGGTTCACAATATCCATGACTGTTATTGCTGTGTCCTCACTGTTATTGCTGTGTCCGTACTGTGTAAGTTGTCCACCCTCTTCCAGTGTCGTGTTTAGGTTTTCGATAGCCTGCGCTCATTGTAGTCTTGGTCTTGCTCCTTGTTCTCTTTCCCGGAACTTTTCCCTCCATGATTAATCTTTCTAAACCATTGTGCCTTGGTCAAAAATAAATTAAAACAATAAGAATAATATGATATACAGCTGCACCCTTTATAATGCATACATTTATCACAAATTTCCACATTCAATGCTTTTCAAAATCTACAATTATTTTCATTGTTTATATTGTATGCAGAAATTATTAAATAAATATTTTGTAAATCGCACCAAGTTATTATAATTGAGATGTTACTACATCATCATCAAGTGCCATTGCAGCAATGAAGGTTGAAAACATAGATTCTGCCTAACAATAAATCTACAGTGTCAGGACAGGTTATGATGTGAAGATTAGGAAAAATGTTATATCAATAAAAGTAAATATTTACTGGTAAGTTTGTATTACACAAAACTACCACTATTAATAACACAGGTCAACATCAAATTTGCTGTCTATGGGTTTTTTTTTTTTTACAGATTTAGGATAATTTTCTTGTGCTGAATCCAAAAATCACATTGGTTTTGCTCAATCAGGTCAGGTTTTTTTTTATCTAGCACCACATGATGTTTTTTAGAGGTGGGTCATATTCCATGTCAAATCAATCAGTAAAACGACAATCGATTGCCACACATTTGATCAAAAGTGGTTTGTTTTTTTCCTATTTAAAAGGACAAATGATATAGAAAGCAAGTATTTTATTGTCATATGTATGGATATTTTCACGCCATATATTGCAAAATTTCTTAATCTATCTTGGAATATACACATTATGAAGATTTCACATGTTTAAACTTACTAGTATTTCTAATTTTTGTATGTATTTTTTTAAGGTTTCAGGTGATTCAAATGGCTTCAACTAGATCTTGCAGAAATAAGCCTAACATCTACTGCTACATCTGCGGTGAATACACCCTCGTTCATAATAGGAATCCAGTCAAAAAATTCTTATATCAGCACGAGTGGTATATTTGTGTTGACTTAAAGATGGTGAATTTCCTATTGGGACAACAGTCTGGCTTTACAAAATACACCTGCTTTCTGTGCATGTGGAATAGTAGGGACAGGTCTCAGCACTATACCACAAAGGACTGGCCTGCACGAGAAGAATTGGTGCAGGGTAGATCAAAGAACATCGTCAACAATCCTCTGGTAGACAGAAACAAGATACTATTCCCACAGTTGTATATTACAAGCTTGGCTTGATTAAACAGTTCACTAAAGTCCTGGACAAGGATGGTGGCTGCTAAACTTACTTGTGCCGCACTTTTCTAGGATTAACCATAGAGACGTTGAAAGTTGACATTTTTGATGGTCCTCAAGTTCGTCAGCTCATCAGAGATCCTGAGTTTGAAAAATCAGTGAACGAATTGGAATTGGAAACATGGAAGGCCTTTGATTCTGGCTGTGAAGAATTTTTTGGGCAACACCAAAGCCAGTAATTATGAAGAAGTTGTCAACAATATGCTGACTGCTTTCAAAAGCCTTGGATGCAACATGAGCATAAAATTCATTATTTATTTTCACATATGGATCGGTTTTCCGAGAATCTTGTATCAATGAGTGATGAGCAGGGAGAGAGGTTCCATCAGGACATAAAAGAGATGGAGACCAGGTATCAAGGACATTAGGATGTAGTAATGATGGCTGATTACTGCTGTACTCTGAAAAGAAACATACCTGCTGCTGAGCACTCGAGAAAGTCGAAGAAATTGAAGTTTATGACTTGAATTTTGCTTAGTGATGACATAATTTACATGTCCTTACCTTTTTCAATGTCTTCTCTTCATTTATATAATTACATGTTTGTAACATTTAATAAATACATTCTGTTAAATACTTTTTATGTGAGAAATGTAAACACATAATCAACTACTAATATCACCAAAATGTAGTTATAAATAGAAGCCAAGGCTATAGTCAGAGAATATAATTTTTTAAAATCAATTTAGAAAAAGAACCTGACCTGATTGAGAAAAATGGATGTCATTTTTGGCTTCAGTGGCACAAAATGCTCCTAATTCAGTTAAACAATTATAGACTACTTTCAACTTCATTTTTTGTGTAAACCAGTGTAATCTATAATACAATAGCCGTGTTCTGCTATTCTCTCCAGAAAGCTCCATAAATAGCGCATTTACATCATGGAATTACGTGCAACTTCCAATCAAAATAATTGGTGTCAAGGCGGAATTTTCCTCCACACGACAAAGCAAACACCATTAATGTATACAAATGTTATTGTGAAGCGCGATCGTCAGTCTGATCCACGTTGCTATAATGAACCAATATCAATGGTTTTCGTCAACGAAGATGGTGAACCACCCTTTCACAGCGACATTCAAAATATTCATTCATAAAATATTGTTTATGGACTGTATTCGATGAATTGGTTATGGGCTGTATGATGTCATACTCGCATTTGTTCCCATACCGTGGGCCGGGTTGGCAGTGAGGCATATCAGGGTGAGCAACCCAATAAATTTCATTGCGACGGGACCCAAACGAATCGAGTGATAGAATAATAAAAATAGTGATAATAAAGCCACCAAAGATTGATGTTTTGGTGGAATATCTTCATAAGAATGGTAACAACTGAGTCCAATAATAGACAGAAAAGAAGCAGAATGTTAACAACAAAATGTAATTGAAAATATATGTATATATAAACAGCCAAACTGAAACATGGATGGATTATGATGTATTACACAAAATTGATTTAATATGGCCAAGAAGAAAGAATATGCACTGTGAAGAAATTCCACACTGAAGGAATATACTAGAATGATCATCATCATCAATTGACGTAGTTTTTCCTAATGATCTCTTGAATTCTCCGCGGTCTTAACCAAGTTGTCCTGCATCTTTCAGTGACATGCGCAGGCATTCTTTAATGTCTTTTGTCCAACGGTGTCTTGGTCGGCCTTTGCCCCTGTTGCCTTCTATCATCCCCTCCAGTAACACTCTCACAATGCCATTGTGTCTCTTGATATGATAAAAAAAAACTAGCTTTTTCTTTAATATAGTGTTCAGAAGCCAGCCTTCCTGGACGTCAATTCTTCGTAACACCTCCTGGTTTGTTTTCTTCGCTATCCATGGTATTCTCAGAACTCTTCTATAACACTTTAATTCACATGATGCTATTCTCTTGGCCACTGTTTTATTTAGTGTCCATGTTTCGCATCCATATGTCACCACAAGAAATACATATGTTTGTAGTAAACACAATATGGTTCTTATGTTAGTACCTTGCCATAGTTTTACTAGAATGATACAAGGATTATATTGTCGAATTTGGCTGAAAATTATACTTGCAATTGTGAGGCATGACTTTCACAGATCAGTAAGCAATAGGGAGCTCAACACTAATGTCAGCTTTAGCCACTGACATCTAGATATAAACATACATGGGTGAAGGTGGAGATATTTATTTAGGAAGGCTGTATGAGTGGGACTCTCACTGTGCGGCGTGCGGCAGCAGTCCTCGTGACTGTAACATAAGTATTACATGTTTTTCTGCTGGTAAGCGAAATAAACTAGATTAGGAATACATTGGATTGGGAACAGGCCACAACAGACTCAAATGGCACACACATATGGAATTCATAGTTTCCCATGAATTATGTCAATAATTTTTTTGCGACATCCACATCTCTTTTTTTGTGCTAAATTAGGTCAAAATCTCTCCCTCCAATTGAAAAATGTGTATGCAGAAAAAAGTACCAAAACAATATATGATTCTCCATATCAACTTTTGTCAACCCCCTCACCCTTGTCAACAACTGTCGAACTTTTTCAGACCACCTTCCACATCTAATTGTTGACGCAATCTGTGGTATAAAGTTGACAACACAGATATGTGCACATGTGGACAATTTGCATAGAACACTGAACATATTTTGTAGCACTACTCAATGTACCACACCTCAAGAAGAAAGCTATGGCCATCTGAAACAGCTCTGGACAAGAATACACATTCATTCAGCTGAAAATTAATGATCATCCAGACTTTCAAATTTGGATGATGCATTGTTGAGATCTCTAAGAAATCTGACATTTTGAACATACTAAGCAAATATTCAGCTTTGATGTCATCTTAATTGGACAGTTCATGATCCTAATGTTTTCCAGATTTCGTATATGAAACTGTAAATGGCCAATTTGCAGGAAGCCTGTGTTATCTTATTTACATAAATGGGGTAATTCTATTCTTGAAACTAACGGGAATTTAACCAGTATGTTCAACAGCACCAAATCGCCTAGCAACTATTGAACACGCGTTCTTCCGTACTTGACTAACGTAATTCTATTCTGAATTTTAGTCCATTGAGATATATTAGGCTCCTCAATTGATTTTATCAGGCCTATATAAATGTAAGATAGTAAAGCAAAATGAGTTAAACAGGTTACTAAAACACTTACCTTGCCTATTAATAAAAATATATTTAAAAAATTATATATAAAAAACATACAATAAAACTAAACAGGACAATTCTCCACGTATCGGCTCAAATTGAACCTTTTTCAAGAGACAAACAACAGAAAACGACAAAATAAAAAACAAAATAAATGACTATATTTCATTAGTAACCTGTTTAACTCATTTTGCTTTACTATTTGTTCATTAGGTTACTGCGGCACCATCCACTTTGTCGGACACCCTCTGACCATTTGGTTATTTATATAAATGTAAGAGAAGGTCTAAGAATGCAAGAGTACAGTTGAAACCCTCTATAATGCATCCTTTTTAAAAACAAATTTCCCCATTTCACAACACTTTTAAAAATCCCAATTACCCGATATATTTATTCTTGATTGATTTGTGCTGTATAGCGAATTTCTTTTATACATATTTTCTCAGTCAAGAAAAAGTTGTTATAATGGGATTCTACTGTGTACTGTATTTTTTTTCTTGTTAGTGTTCTGAGACTAGCGCCACATTTGATTTTCCGATTTCATCATCATCATGTGTCATGCTGGTTAGCATAGTAATTGACAATTACGTGGTAATTGACGTTCACAACTCTTGTCTGCTATACTGTGTATTAGTTCACATGCTACTTGTCTACCCTGCCATGATGTCAAAATATCCAGTATTTTCGCCCTTTAGCACCCTATGTCTCTTTTCTCTTCATTTTTGCTTGTTGTTACATTTCAGATCTAGTAACGGAATAAACGTTGGACAGATTGGTCTTAGAGTATGCTGTTCTGGACAATTTCTTTGCAGTATTCATTATCACCGAAGTTGCAGTATATGTTGCACTAATGAAATTGGATGTGTTAGTTCAAGTAAAAAGTGTTACATCCTCCATCTCCATTCTCTGGACAAAATTCAGTAGGGACAGTTGCTCTGTTACAATACATTAGATATCCAGTTGTGGTTTCAGAATGAACACTACTACAAAAAGATATAATTATTGGGACTAGTTAGAATGTTCTGTAGATAGTTTTATTGCAATAATTGTAGGGACTAGTTAGAATGTTCTGTAGATAGTTTTATTGCAATAATTATTGGGACTAGTTAGAATGTTCTGTAGATAGTTTTATTGCAGTAATTGTTGGTACTATTTAGAATGTTCTGATGATAGTTTTATTGCAATAGTCAGCATGTAAAACGTTAGAAATTATATTGTCAATGACAAACATTGAAAATTATATTGTCAATGAAACGAATGTTAATAATGACACTGTTGATGACACAAACTGTCAATGAAGCGAATGTTAATAATGACACTTGATGACACAAACTGTCAATGAAGCGAATGTTAATAATGACACTGTTGATGACACAAACTGTCAATGAAATGAATGTTAATAATGACACTGTTGATGACACAAACTGTCAATGAAATGAATGTTAATAATGACACTGTTGATGATACAAACTATCAATGAAATGAATGTTAATAATGACACTGTTGATGACACGAACTGTCAATGAAATGAATGTTAATAATGACACTGTTGATGACACAAACTGTCAATGAAACGAATGTTAATAATGACACTGTTGATGACACAAACTGTCAATGAAATGAATGTTAATAATGACACTGTTGATGACACAAACTGTCAATGAAATGAATGTTAATAATGACACTGTTGATGACACAAACTGTCAATGAAACGAATGTTAATAATGACACTTGATGACACAAACTGTCAATGAAATGAATGTTAATAATGACACTTGATAACACAAACTGTCAATGAAATGAATGTTAATAATGACACTTGATGACACAAACTGTCAATGAAATGAATGTTAATAATGACACTGTTGATGACACAAACTGTCAATGAAATGAATGTTAATAATGACACTGTTGATGACACAAACTGTCAATGAAATGAATGTTAATAATGACACTGTTGATGACACAAACTGTCAATGAAACGAATGTTAATAATGACACTGTTGATGACACAAACTGTCAATGAAATTAATGTTAATAATGACACTGTTGATGACACAAACTGTCAATGAAACGAATGTTAATAATGACACTTGATGACACAAACTGTCAATGAAATGAATGTTAATAATGACACTTGATAACACAAACTGTCAATGAAATGAATGTTAATAATGACACTGTTGATGACACAAACTGTCAATGAAACGAATGGTAATAATGACACTGTTGATGACACAAACTGTCAATGAAATGAATGTTAATAATGACACTTGATGACACAAACTGTCAATGAAATGAATGTTAATAATGACACTGTTGATGACACAAACATTAACAACTATATTGTCAGCTATGTGATGCTGATTACTGTGTAATTAGCATACTCGAGGGTCAAGGTTAAAACCAATAACAGAACATGATTCTTTTACCCCATTGCAAGAACTCAGTGCATGCTGCATGGTTACTAACTGGACAAGTGGTCTTTAGACTCACAGTAAGAATTTGCTCTGTAGAAATCTATAAATGGGTTTAAGATGTAAATAAACCTACACATTTACACATATGTAATTAATCCTTCACAATAACATGTGAGTGAATGTACTGTACATCAGCTAAACATCTCCATTGCTGTTTTCTCTTTGATTGTTATCGGACATTATTTATGATAGGTTATTTATGATTGATTAATGAAAAATATCATTTTTGCCTCGATTACTGTTTCCTGATGTGGAACGTAACAATGAACTTGCCGATGATCAAAGTCTAATATACAAAGATAAGGAAAATTTGCAAAATCACATCAATGCATTGCTATTAGCATGTCAGAAGTACAACATGAAAATAAAACAGAAGTTATTAAAATCAGCAAGTCTGCAACACCAATGGATATAGCAATAGATAACACCAAAGTGAAATAGGCCAAAGAATTTAAATATCTAGGCAGAATTTTTTCCGAAAATGAGAGACTAGACAGAAACATGGAAACAAGGTGCCAAAAAGCTAACACAGTGACCTACCAACTTTCACCATTATTTCTTCACCCAAAGATCAAGATGGAGATAAAGATAATATCTACAATTTTTATACCTACACTCTGCTACCAATGTCAGACATGGTCTTTAACAGCCTCACAGTGGAGGAAAATCGTTACCTGTGAAATGAAGTGTCTGAGAAAAGCCGCAATGGTTACCAAATTAGATACAATAAGAAATGAAGAAATTAGGAAAATAGTTGGATAATAGCATGTATTGAACATATTGAAAGACAGCAAGCAAAATGGTACGGTCACATTATGAGAATGAACCCAAACCATATAGGCCCTACCAGTAAGAGCATATAACAAAACTAATAATAACTTCAGCAGCCAATGCTGACTGGAAAGAAGATTACAGGCTTTCGAGTACAAATGCTACAGACGAATAATACGAATTTCCTATAGGGAACATAAGACCAATGTGTACGTAAGACATAAAGTAGAGATGTGTGCAGGTGTTCAGGAGCCATTGCTTTCAATAGTGAAACGTCGAAAACTAGCATGGTTTGGACATGTATGCAGGCACGATCCCTTGTCAAAAACAATACAGCAGGGAACTGTCGAGGGTGGAAGAAGCAGAGGAGGTAAAATAAAGGCATGGACAGACAACATCAAGGAATGGACAGGGAAAGATATTTCCACACTCATCCGCATCGCTGAGGATTGAATTCGCTGGAGGACTCTGTGTGCTGAGGCGGTTCTGTAACCCTGCTGCGTAACCCTGACGGGTTACGGTTTTATTGATATAACAAAAGAATATCCAGGCGTAAAGCCAAAGGTAGACACACAAAAAAACCTTGAACAAACATGGATTAAATACTATCACGGCGATACATCTGGCTTTTGAACGACAGCTAAAGCTCCCACCACTACGCTTAACGGCAAGTGTGAATACAATCAACCATCATTCACCTGGGGATATACAATACTGTTTCCACAGTGACTTCTGCTTGGAATGGATTACTTACTCTCTTTGACAAATGGAATTTTTGCCTTTTAAGAGCATCTGCCTGCCTTATTCAAGTATAACATTAGCCACACTTTTGTTTGTACCGACTGAATTTGCTTTGAGTTTTCTATCTCTTAAACAGAAGACATTTCTGCTGCCGAGTTGGTGTACGAAGTGCAGCTTTTGGTAGCTTGTCATGCTTGATCGGGAATCATGCTTAGGCCGGGACGAAAACCGAATAATGGACCTAGCTAATTTTCCAGACGTGTTTCTTTTTTCTATACAACAAAATATCTGCTTGTAAGTTTGACAGAATTTCTTGCTGAATGCCATGTAGATCATGAAGTTGACAGAGGAGTTGACAGTCTCCAGGAAGTATGTAATGTTCCTTACAACTTCGTATGTGTTACTCTGATTACCAAGCCTAGAGTACTGTTTATATATTTGATCAATGATACTGTGCACTGCACCAGGTAGTATACAAATCAAAAATACTAGTGAAACCATTAAAAGCATAAGGGTAATTCGATTCTGCTCAAAAGAAGTTGATCCGCCGCTTGATATTTTTCTGCGAAACGACCAAGTTCGATGAATAGATTGGGCGATAAAAATGTTGACTATAACTAAAATGAGGACCGGTATTAAGCGAAACAAAATGTTAAGAATGTTCCCATATATGACAAAGAAAAGATCGTTTTTTCCCAGTTCTGTGAGACCCATAGTGTACGTTGTCTTGTTGTTTACGGATAAATAGTAGCTGTGGTATTTGATGGCATTAGGAATGAACGCAACAGCAGTGGCCAAGTAAATCATTGCAATACTCGCTATAGTCATGGCTTTGCTGCAGATTACTTTGGCTTTCATGGGGAAATATACAGCAACCAGTCGCTCCACTCCCAATATTGTTGTCAGACCAGTAGTTATTCTGGCCGTTACGACACTCCCATATGAGCCCAGCACTGGGAAGGTCATGGACCTGTAAGAATAGAGTAAATATAGTTTTCGCATGTGTTATAACCAGTGGCGTAGCGTATAATTATAGAGTGAGCTCTGAGTGGCCTAGTAGGTAAGTAGCCTGTGCTCCTTTTTCCCCCCACCAGAAACACGTATCTACAACTCTATATAAAATATTAACTAGTTTATAAAACATACCTTATATCTTGTAATGCAGCTCTAGGCGTCTGTTATTCTTTTCTACAAAAATGTTAGTACACTTTCAATAAATATTGATTCTGATGAAAGGGCGCTTCTGAGTAATACCCTTACTCATAAAATATTTCTAAGCTTATGATTGGTCTGAAGCCAATGACTGAAAAAAGCAATTTTCGTTACTGCATGTTTTCCTGTGAAGGAGTGCAGGGAGGCTTTCTATGGGCATATGACTGAAAGAACCATTAAATCGCCATTAAAAGATCAAAGATCAGGTCTTCTGCAGCCAATGAAAGTTGCAGCTCTGAATTGAACCTACACAGTAATGTTTTGGCATCAAGGACCAATGACTTTAAAAAAAAATAATAATAAACCTGCAATTATCTTTCTGTAATGATTATAGACTTTTATGTCTTCTTTCTTTTCGCTTTATACCCCTATATGCCTTAGAGCGTCATATGGTATTATTATTATTTTAAATCAGCGAAATCCTTTTTTTTCAATTGATATATTTACTAATGATGACAGTAAATAACTACAACTTTGTGTGGAATATTTAAGTTGTTTAATTATGGGAGGGGAGATTGAGCATTTTTGGTGTCTGTTGACGTCACTGGTTAGAACACTTCTATTTTTTAGAATGTGTCCTTCGCGTTAATCCCAAACAGCTTCACTTATCTTGGCTGGTGCTCATAATTTTTTAGACACTTTGCGTATACCTTGTGTCATCAGCCCATTTAAGGCACGGAAAAAGTCGAACCGACCAAGATAAGTGACTTAAAATTACAATGCAAAACGTATTCATGAATATAAACTTGAAGCTTGGTGCTTTCTACGTTACCTCCAGTTACTACATGAATGTTACCTTTTAGAGGGGTGTTGAATAACTAAAATGAAGTGTATGTTGCTATTTGCTAAACTGTGATAGAATGCCATGATATGATTTTGTACATTGGTGACTAAACTTAGTGCATTTATCGATGAGTGTTGTTCTGTCATATCAGTGACATTAGTTTACAAAAAAGAAGAAGTGTTTTTTGTTTATATCAACGCTCAACACCCAACTAAAGGGCCTTGTCCATGAACAGTGCTTTGGGTGTTAACATAAAAGCACCATGAGCTTTGGTACAAGACACAAAACAAAATATCTTACAAGGTAAATTGTAAATTTATTGTGGGCTCAGAGATGAATTAAATGTGTGCTTTTTAAAAATTATAGACTAGGCCCATGGCGCACGGAATAGAAAGCCAGTCAACGATAGGTAAACATCCAGTCCCCAGAGACCTTTTTTAACACTTAAACTCCATCACACTATCCTATTGAGATTCACTGCCTGAGGTTACTCACGTGTCGCCAGACAATAAAATGCACTAAGAAGAATAAATATATCGCCCATGTTTTGAAAGGGCAGCAAAGAATATAACACTTACCTATCATGTATATCGTAAGAGGTGACTAAGGAGATTTTTGGTGTGAAGTTGACTGTCATCCCTCAGAGGGTCAAAGGTGCCAACAACCACGCTGAAGTAAGATGTGTCATTATGAAAGCACATATATCACAGCTAAGCTGCAAAGCATAGTACAACGCATTCCACTCTCCAGACAACATTATGTTAATCTGCAGTAGATTGAGACACTGCACATTCTGCTCCCCAGACAACATCCTGTTAATCTGCAGCAGATTGAGACACTGCACATTCTGCTCCCCAGACAACATCCTGTTAATCTGCAGCAGATTGAGACACTGCACATTCTGCTCCCTAGACAACATCCTGTTAATCTGCAGCAGATTGAGACACTGCACATTCTTCTCCCCAGACAACATCCTGTTAATCTGCAGCGATTGAGAACAAACACATAAGAAGAAATATATATTCAGAATGTCTCACCAGTGACCCAGTAGGATACCTTACCTCAGTGTTTCTCCTGCCACAGGGTTTCTCAGTGAATACATTCGGAGGCAGGAGAAGTAGAGGGCGTGAAGTAGAAACAATACATCAGAAACGGCAAGGGCAGCCAGTACCATGTTCGTAGAGTTTCTCATACGGTGGTGCACCAGCACGCAAAGACTGAGTACGTTGCCCACAGTGCCGAACACGCAGAAACACGGGATGAGAATCATTGCCAGAATGAAGCACACCTAAATTCACAGAAAAAGAATCCTTGCTGAAAATAAAGTTGATCTTAAAATATAGAAAAAAATATTGGTGAAAACGAAGAAGAACTGATAGAAAAAAAAGCATTGATTGAAACAAAGTAGGGATTAACATACAGACAAAATATTTGATGAAAATAAAATAGGTATTAACATAGGGCCTACACAAACATCATTGATGAAAATAAAGTGGTGCATTGACATGTTATGTTTTGTTCCTCCAGGGCCATAGGCGGCGCATAGGGAAGAAACCATAGCTTTCCAATTCTGTCTTTGTGTTGCCAGGTCTTTCAGTTCTTGGATGTTGTTAATGAGCACTGGCATGCCTTCTCTATTAATGGTTCTTTGTAGAGTTTCTCTAGGTCTCCCTCTTCTTCTTACTCCTTGTGGCAATATAGTGACTGTTGGGGAATTCTTACGCTGTTCATTCTCAGAACATGGCCGATGTAAGTCCAATGCCTTTGTCTAATGACAATTTTTTGGCATTGACATACCAAAAATAAAATCCCTAAAATAACATTGTATGTCGTGTTTACAAGTATATCCTTATATGGTTACTTCTTCTTCTGCGTTCGTTCTCAAACTCCTGCAGATTAGCAGGATGTAGTCCGGAGAACGGAATGCTTTGTGTCATGGTTTACACCATTGCTGCAATATCTGCGCCTTTCGGCCTGACACATCCTACTTCCGTATGGCTTTGGGTCACTGGCCCTATATGGGATGGGACAGCCAACTCCATCCCATAACCTCCTTAGTCGTCTTTTACGACATGCGTGGAAGGTAAACAGTGTTGCTATTCTTTGCTCCCCTTTCGGGCTCCGGCAACACACGGGCGCAAACATCCGCTCACTGGAGACGTTTTATCTACCTAAACACATCACAAACTACCCTATAACGTGTCAAGGGATAAATGTTTCAGTGTAGGGTAACAACCCTAAACGGGAAGCATGTGGCTGGAGTAACACAGGGCAATGTCGACCTATATGGTTATATTATGTTCACAAGTAGATATGGTTTTATCGTGTTTACTATGTCCAGATTCAGAAAGACCAAAAGTCTCATCAGTGCACGGACTGTGGTTTTATTTTCAAAAACTTATCTCCAAAAATAAGTTATCTATTATAAATAAACAGTTATCTCCAAAAATAAGTTATCTATTATAAATAAACAGCTCCACCAATTCAAATATCTAGGCACAAAGATTACACAGATGGAAGAAGTTTAACAGAAATAAGAAGCAGAATAGGACAGGCAAAGGTAACATTCAGAAAAACGGAAAATATACTGTGTAATATGATCTTGTCATTAGAGGTGAGAATGAGAGTTCTGCAGTGCTATATAGCCTAACCCCTATACTAACATATGGGTGGGAGTCTTGGACAATAAGCAAACTGGAAAGTGGGAAATTAGAGATAATAAAGATGTGGTTCTACAGAAGAATGCTGAGAATACCATGGACTGCCAGAAAAACTAATGTAGAGGTGTTGAAAGAGTCAAATGCGAAACGGACCTTAATCAACAATATAAGAAAAAGGCAATCTTCTTTTTTTGGCCACTTCATGAGACAGGCAGGTTTAGAGAACATAGTCACAACAGGCAAAATTGAAGGCAACAGAGACAGAGGGCGACAACGTGAGAAAATATTAGACAGTTTGACAACCTGGCATGGCAAGGAAACAACAACGACTTTGATACATAATACTGTGGACAGAGAGCTGTGGAGAGCCATGACCGCATACGCCAGCCGGCATGGCACCTGATGATGATCTCCAAAAAATAAAGAATTTTGAGATTCACGCTGATAAAATGTGTGCTTAGGTTAAAGGGAAACTAATTTCTGTATGCTATCAATGACACAATTCTAATAGTAACATTTCTGTACTATGGAATACAATTATAACAACGTGGTCCGGACCGACAAAATTTTATACAATAAGACATTCGCTATAGGCCTACACAGTAAAAAAAAAAAAAAAAAAAAACAATATAGAATAAATAAACAATTCGAATAAATTGTAATTAGGCTTAATTTAGGAATAATTCAATTTTTTAATATTAAAAATAATAGGTATGTTACATTGGGGGGAGGGGGGGGGGAATCAGAACTTTAGAAATACTTAGTGGGGCATGGTGAAAAAAAAAGTTGGGAAACACTGCTAGAAACTCATCACAGCCAATCTTCAATGCAGATGTAGCACTTGAGCAAAAAATGACTGATCTCCCCTGTAAATGTATAGCAATAACCGAGGTAGATCCTACACGGTCAATTATTTGTGATTTGCTAAATACTGTGCGAGCTTTCAAGTATAATTTAAACCAGACTTTGTTGCTATGTATGGATTACATGGAGGAGACTAATGGCAACTTCCGGTGTTTACAGGATTAGTTTCAAGCATAAAATGTATAGATCAGATCCGTGTGTATCAGTGGATCGCAGTGGAATCAGTAAGGGCATAGAGGGCGAAACGATAACTTGGTCTAAGACAGTGTTTCCCAACCTTTTTTGTACCATGCCCCATCTAAATCTTTCTAAAATTTTGATGTCCCCCATGTAACATATCCATTTTTTATATTAAAAAATAGAATTATTCCCTAAATGATGCCTAATTACAACTTGTTTTAATTGCTCTCCCCCCCCCCCCGAAAAATCACATACATAAAGCCTATACATAAGTAGTCAGGTATCTATAAAAAACAAGAATATAATATAATAAATGAATTATAAATATACAGACTAGAGCAAATTCTACGTTTCATTATAGGCGTTTTATAGCTTTCATAAAAACATACCTCCTTATGTGACATAATCTTTCCAGAAAGCGGTCTTCCTTTTGGATTCTCTGAACACTCCGCGATTCTGGGCTAAGTGACCTGCTGCAGCTAGAGACATGTTTTAACAATCTGATATGTCACTGCGCAATCGTCGTCTTGGGCGCCCTCTTCCCCTGTTGCTGTGCTGTCTTCAGTTATTAATCTGTCCATGCTGTTATGTCTCTTTCTATGAACCCCCCCCCTTCCCCCAAATAATAAACAAATCAGTTCGACAAAAAAGACAGACTATAAAAAAATAAGAAAAACTATCACATGAGATTGTAAAAACGAGGTTGTAATGATTAGATTACCAGAACCGCAACTTTCACTATGTTTTGATGGTAAAACTTTGATATAACACAATTGGACTAATGCCCGCGGTTGAAAGAAGCGTACCTCGTCGGGAGCCGCGTTAGCGCAGTGGTTAGCGCACTGGCTTCGCATATGAGTGGTCCTGGGTTCATTCCCCAGTTGCGGCGGAAATGTTTTCAGATCGCAACGACTCCCAGGTCGACCCAGCCTTAAATGGGTACCGGATTAATCCGGGAAGTAAAGACTGCGAGGGAGAGGAGATGGCTACCGCCCTCATTTGCTGAGCCTGTGAAATGTGAGATCGCTAACATCTCACACCCACACGGCATTAATAAATGCTATGGGTCACTTTACTTTTTTTTTTTACTTCGTCATAAGTGGTCCCACCATACGAAGGGTACCGCATTGCTCTTGTGCTGACCAAGTGTTAGCAGGTAACCGAGATAACAAAATCACCTCCTCGCGGTGCATCCTAGAAACAGAAATACAGCGGCTCGTGTTGTGTTCCTAGTCAACAATAGGATCATGTTCGTGGATTTGAAGGCTGCAGATGGAACGGGAATGAACACAAAGACAAGTAATATCTCCGACACGCCCGTGCGTTGCCGGGGCCCGAAAGGGGAGCATAGAATGACCACACTGTTTACCTTCCATGCATGTCGTAAAAGGCGACTAAGGAGGTTATGTGATGGAGTTGGCTGTCACATCCCATATAGGGACAAGGACCCAAAGCCATGCTGAAGCCGGATGTGTCAGGCCGAAAGGCGCAGATATCGCAATAGTGCTGTAAACCATGACACAACGCATTCCGTTCTCCGGACTACATCCTGCTAATCTGCAGGAGTTTGAGAACGAACGCAAAAGAAGAAGAAAATATCTCCTACACATTTGCGCAAACAAATGCAGCGGAACTGTCGACAATGACGCATTGCACTTCGGTTCGGTCAGCCGAAATATTGATGTATTGGAGAAGCAGCGAATGGCGATATCCCGATATAAGTAGATGTCAGAAACATCGAGACTCGTGAGTAATTCTTCGGAGACGTACGGTTTACAGATTGAGAACAAAGAGAATTGAGCAGAGCGATAGAGGGAAGCTTCATGTGCAACTAGAATGTAGAAATGATGCACGGAAGTTGTAACTAAAGTATTGTTCAGCTCGTGAACAAGTGTATAGTTGCTTCCAAGAAGAAAATAAGCAACACATGTCCCCTGGTGCTCCTAGATATGTGTAGAGACTCAAACTTGGACGAGGTGTTCACGATGTCAGTGAATGATATCTCGGGTAAGAGGGTGAAAGAACCCGAGCCCAACTCTACTGTAGAGTGCTTTTCTATATGGACTCAATCCAAGCCTTAATCCACGATTACCATCTCCTCGGATACTCCTGGGAAATGTTTTGACCTGTGAAGTCCAAGGGCACAGTGGATAATAAATCTTCACCGTACAGAGTCTACTGGAAGTGTTTTAGAGAAATGTTAGAACACTCATAGTTGGCAAGAAAGTTCAGGAAAAACTCCCAATTGCCGATGTGTCGGACAAATGACACAAATAAAACGGTGACTCAACGCATCTTTGTTCTATGTACTACACGCTGCTGGAAATCTAGTAGGACCATTGTTCTGCTACAAGAGAAATCAAGGTAAGAACGATTAAAACACCCCCTGACGTAGTGGTTAAGCTATACGCCTTGTGTTCAAGAGGTCATAAGTCCGAATCCGGCTCATGTCCTCTTCTTTATAATGTGGATTTTTTCGGAGATTCCTGTGGATTATCACTGGAAGCTACTGAGTTATGTGCTACGAGTATTTCTTCGGAGATTCCTGTGGATTATCACTGGAAGCTACGGAGTTATGTGCTACGAGTGGTACTGTCGGCAGGCGGCGTGCCACTTCGTTGAGAGTGACGGAGTACATATGGGAAACCGAGTACAGTGAAGTCAATCCGCTACGACTTTTGAAACGATTAAAACATGGATCAATCAATGATATACAATTGATGTGACCAGTTATACGATCTGCTTTCCGTAAGGAAGGAGATTTGCTTTTAAAAAAAGTCATTCTCTCGATTTTATGTGTAATTTCCTGTTATATCAATTTTGTTATATTAGAGCTTTACAACCGTACAAAAATAGTGGAGGTCGTGGACGCCATGACCTCCGGAAAAAAAAGTTTTTTGCAACCGCGTTTGCTATTAGACGTCGCAGGATTGAGTGGCGATCGGTTTTCGATATATGGCACATGATATGCAGAAATATTGTGGAATGCCAAAACTCCTTGGTAGCTCCTTTAATTCATTTTCTTCTTGGTCTTCCTCTGTCTCTTGTTGGTTCCATTTTCATTTTGTATACAAATGCTGATAGTCAATAAGGGACCATTCTTACCAAGTGGCAGTACCATTTCAAACATTCTTATTAAGTGATAGAACCATTTCAAACATTATTATTAAGTGACAGAACCATTTCAAATATTCTTACCAAGTGGCCGTACCATTTCAAACATTCTTATTAAGTGGCCGATCTATTTCAAACATTCTTATTAAGTGGCCGATCTATTTCAAACATTCTTATTAAGTTGCCGATCTATTTCAAACATTCTTATTAAGTGGCCGATCTATTTCAAACATTCTTATTAAGTGGCCGATCTATTTCAAACATTCTTATTAAGTGGCTGAACCATTTCAACCGCGAAACCATATAGTACCCTCACTCTCCAATTTCCCCCCCCCACCAAACCAAAGTGAAAGACTGATTTTACGGAAAGCCCTCCCCCCTCCCGCCATAAAAATGTATCTGCCTCCATGTCTGTGGAAACGGATCTTGGAAACCGAACATAAGTGAAACTAAAAGTTATAGCTCTAATTAGAACGCAACTGTCTACGCAGTATACATTAGAAAAGATAGAGAGGATAATACAGAATTGAAGATATAACATCCATATAAGTTTCAAGTCTACACAAAAGCATATACAACTGGGAAAATGTTATCGAAAATTTCCCCTAGACCTACTGGCGTTCCTCTAGACACGGACTTTTATTTTACTGTACTAAAACAACAAAGATCGGTCAAGATAGCCACATTTACGTAATGCAAATTCTGACTGGAAACAATAGGAGCACATGAAACGAAGATCGGAGGGATGAAATTAAACTGAGAGTTAGCAATACGAAAATATATATTTATTCTTATACCACTCCCCCCCCCCTTTCCAAACTGTAGTGGAATCTTACAGAAATATCATTACATTATCCCCCCCCCCCCGGTTATGACACTGGTTAGGTTTTGTTCCTCCTTCCATCCATAAACAGATATCCGGTTATGGTCGTAGAAATACTACGTCGTCAGCGCTCAGTCATCCGACGATTTCTATCTTCAACAATGCGTGTGGTGTAGAAAATTCTTGACCAAATATTGATATTGTTTGCCCGAGATTTTCGTTTACCACTCCGTTTCTTCCACCTTAAAACTGAACCATGCAAATATCGTTTGTGACAGTGAATCATGTTGGCATACATGCCCGATCCATGCAAATTTTCGTTCCTGGATAGTATGACAGTTGGGGTGTAAAGGGTACCGCACTGCTCTCAGTCGACCCAAGGTTAGCAGATAACCAAGATTCTAAAATTACCTCCCCGTGGCGCATCCTAGAAACAGAAATACAGCTGCTCGTGTTGAGTCTGGATAAACCTTTCGGGGATCGTATTCGTGAATCTGGAGGCATCAGATGAAAATGGAATTGACTGCAAAAGAGACAGTCAATATCTCCGACACCACTGCGCCAACACATGTTGTGGCACTGTCGATACACAGTGACACTAGTCAGTTCGGTCCAAGCATTTGAGGGGTGGCCAATGAAAACGACACGAAAAGGTAGATGCTTGGCGAGAGACCAAAAGACAACATACTGAGTACAATGAAAGGGCAGCACAGAGCCAGAGGGCAGCGCCAAGTGCAAATAGAAAGGGAAACGTTAAAAGAAAAATCAGAACTACAAGCTCTGTTAGATCGAGACAAGCTTCTAGTTACCGGTGCTCCTTACGGGAAGAGACCGTACCCAATCCCCACCCAATCATGGGCGCCCGGCAAAGAAAGCAGTCCTGGCCCAACTTGCCAGAAAGACTATTGGCTGTCAAGAGTTACCTGCTCACAGCTAAAAACAAACGGCGCTATACATGACCAATATAGGACTGCATGTTTAACACACCGGTCTATACATGGTCAATATTGGACTGCATGTTTAACACACCGGTCTATACATGGTCAATATTGGACTGCATGTTTAACACACCGATCTATACATGATCGATATTGGACTGCATGTTTAACACCGGTCTATACATGATCGATATTGGACCGTATGTTTAACACACCGGTCTATACATGACAAATATTGGACTGCATGCTTAACACACCGGTCTATACATGATCAATATTGGATTGCATGTCTAACACACCGGTACATACATGATCAATATTGGATTGCATGTCTAACACACCGGTACATATTATGACCAATATTGGACTGCATGTTTAACAATTAAATCACAGCAGATAAATATTTCGTCATAATCATCATCATAATTATGATTATTATTATTATCATCATCATCTAGCACATTGATTGTAAAATTTACATTAAATGTATATTATACACATTATAATATGTTTATTTTATATTAATTGCTCACCTTATCTTTGACCTGTTTACTGACTATCTGCAAAGGCGAGTCATCTAAGAACTCAGGCGGTCTTTTCTGTTCACTAAGAGATTCTCGTAGACCGGAACTTTGGGATCTCACTCCAGATGATAAAATCCTACTGATTGTTGCGAGAAAATAATTGTTCACCATTCTTTCCGTTGATGTCATTGTGGAAGAAGGCAAGACATAGATTGTGAAGTTCGTCGGTTCACAGCAATTTGTGGGGAAGTAACCTTCGGAAATATTCAGACATTTTTCAGAAGACGATGAAATGTCTGAGAAACCCATTCTTGATATAACTCTGAGTGGTCTGCGATAGTTTAAATCCTGCTTCAACTGCTTGTATTAAAGTTGCGTGCTGTCTCTAACCTCTGGATATTGTTTGCTAGAATTATGCAAGGATTACACAAAGATTATACAATGATTATGCAAATATTATACAAGGATTATACAATGATTATACAGTGATTATGTAAATATTATGCAAGGATTACACAAAGATTATACAATGATTATGCAAATATTATACAAGGATTATACAATGATTATACAATGATTATGCAAATATTATACAAGGATTATACAATGATTATGATGATGATGTTCGTCCGTCGTGATCGACGATGACCAAAAACTCAACCATAATAATAATAACAATAAATAATAGACGATGACAATGATTATACAAGGAATATGTAAATATTATACAGTGATTATACAGTGATTATGTAAATATTATGCAAGGATTATGTAACTATTATTGCAGGTACGGCACGTAATCCAAAAGTAAACATCCCATATGAAGCTTGCAATATCGCATATAATTAAATTATTGTAAATATGAGATTATACATTTAATGGAGTCTACTGGCTTGTCAACTACTTGAACTCGCATCCACTTATCAACTGTGCGTCATAGCAACAGTTAGTCATAGCAATAGTATCACCTTCCATATGTTAGTCATATCAAGCAACAGTATCACATTCCATATGTTAGTCATAGCAACAGTATCACATTCCATATGTTAGTCATAGCAACAGTATTACATTCCATAGTTTAGTTCTAGCAATAGTATGCCATCTCTTATGTTAGTTATTTCAACACTATCACATATTATATTTTAGCGCTGGTAACACTATCACATATTATATTTTAGCGCTGGTAACACTATCACATATTATATTTTAGCGATGGTAACACTATCACATATTATATTTTAGCGCTGGTAACACTATCACATATTATATTTTAGCGCTGGTAACACTATCACATATTATATTTTAGCGTGGGTAATACTATCATATATTATATTTTAGCGCTGGTAACACTATCACATATTATATTTTAGCGCTGGTAACACTATCACATATTATATTTTAGCGCTGGTAACACTATCACATATTATATTTTAGCGCTGGTAACACTATCACATATTATATTTTAGCGCTGGTAACACTATCACATATTATATTTTAGCGCTGGTAACACTATCACATATTATATTTTAGCGTGGGTAATACTATCTCATATTATATTTTAGCGCTGGTAACACTATCACATATTATATTTTAGCGCTGGTAACACTATCACATATTATATTTTAGCGCTGGTAACACTATCACATATTATATTTTAGCGATGGTAACACTATCACATATTATATTTTAGCGATGGTAACACTATCACATATTATATTTTAGCGACGGTAACACTATCACATATTATATTTTAGCGTGGGTAATACTATCACATATTACATTTTAGCGCGGGTAACACTATCACAAATTATATTTTAGCGCTGGTAACACTATTACAAATTATATTTTACCGCGGGTAACACTATCACGAATTATATTTTAGTATGCGTAATACTATCACAGTGCATGTGTAATCAATAGAAACACTAACAAGTTTCATATGTTGGTACATGAAACAGTATCGAAGGTTATTGTAATACTATCACAGTTTACAATTTAACGCTTGTCAAATATTGTTCCCAGCGAGATTTATAGAACCGATGGCTAGTTGGTTTGTTACTCATCATCATCAGGTGCCATGCCGGGTGGCGTAGGCGGTCATGGCTCTCCACAGCTCTCTGTCCACAGTATTATGTATCACAGTCGTTGTTGTTTCTTTGCCGTGCCAGTTTGTCAAACTGTCTAATATTTTCTCACGTTGTCGCCCTCTGTCTCTGGTGCCTTCAATCTTGCCTGTTGTGATTATGCTCTCTAAACCTGCCTGTCTCATGAAGTGGCCCAAAAAAAGAAGATTGCCTTTTTCTTATATTGATGATTAAGGTCCGTTTCGCATTTAACGTTTGTTACTAGTCTCATGAATTGCGAGCGATTTACTCTTACTTCCTATGTGCAGTGGGGTGGTTTCTCAGATCATTCTTTCATACCGAGGAGACTTCTGTTTTCTGCTTCAGGCTTATTGAAGAGATCAAAACAAAGTAAAATATTGTCTGAAGATTAAAAGAAAATGATTTATGAGTTACGCATGCATAGGAAACAAACCACATACATAATTAGGCGTATATTAGTTAGTCCTCAGAACATCATCATGACACTACGGGCACACTCATAGCTAGTCGTCAGAACATCATCGTCACACTACGGGTACACCCATAGCTAGTCGTCAGAACATCATCGTGGCACTACGGACATTTCCATAATTAGTCGCCAGAACATCATCGTGACACTACGGACACTTCCATAGCTAGTCGTCAGAACATAATCGTGGCACTAAGGACATTTCCATAGTTAGTCGTCAGAACATCATCGTGACACTACTGACACTTCCATAGTTAGTCGTCAGAACATCATCGTCACACTATGGACACTTCCACAGTTAGTCGTCAGAACATCATCGTGACACTACGGGCACACCCATAGCTAGTCGTCAGAACATCATCGTGACACTACTGACACTTCCATAGTTAGTCGTCAGAACATCATCGTAACACTACGGACACTTCCATAGTTAGTCGTCAGAACATCATCGTGACACTACTGACACTTCCATAGTTAATCGTCAGAACATCATCGTGACACTACGGGCACACCCATAGCTAGTCGTCAGAACATCATCGTGACACTACGGACACTTCCATAGCTAGTCGTCAGAACATCATCGTGACACTACGGACAATTCCATAGTTAGTCGTCAGAACATCATCGTAACACTACGGACACTTCCATAGTTAGTCGTGATATCATCGTCATAGTACTCGGGACACATCCATAGATGCTTCGATCACATATTGAGTATGTCATTTAGCATGTAGTAATTGTTCAAGTTCTGTATTGGGTGATACATTATCTTCCAAATTCTACACGTTGCTCGCTTATTAGAACTCCATGATTCATTCTCAGGTTCTGTAGTTTCTTCATTCATACAAAAGAAAAAAACATTCTAAATCTTCCAACTGACCTAAATCCTTGATTATAATCACGGTTTTGGATTAAGAGCACGGTTTTATATTCACTAACACCCAGTGTTTCCAGGTACAGATATGAAAATTATTCTCTTCGTTTACAATCCGTTATCCGTACATCGACGTTCGATGTAGACATCCCGACTGAAACTTTATAAGCGTACCATAATCAAATATGTCGGAAAATAGACACTTATAGCAGTCCCTAGTCATTTTATTGCCATGGCAACCGTCATCACCTCATTTTGTTATATTACTATTTATGTGTACGATTGTCAGTCATACCATACGTATTCCAAATATATTGTTTGACCACATGTACCCCAAATATATTGGCTGACCATACGTATCCCAAATATATTGTCTGACCATACGTCTCCCAAATATATTGGCTGACCATACGTATCCCAAATATATTGTCTGACCATACGTCTCCCAAATATATTGGCTGACCATATGTATCCCAAATATATTGGCTGACCATATGTATCCCAAATATGGCAGTGGATTGTGTTATAGAATTTGACTTTTCCCTCATCGCCGCATACACCAGTGAGATGCAACAACCAACACAAGTCTGAAAGGAACATTATGTAGGGAACTGTATTTGAACAAGGTACGCTTAGATGGCACCCACTCGCCTTGCAATACGTTTTCCATCTTCTACCATATCGCATCATATTTAGGTTAATTGTATTTAAGTTTAAGCACCCTAATCCCCCACCTCTCCCACCCCTAGCAAACCGAACATGATATACAATACTATGGACTTGGCCCAAAAACTAAACCCACTTCCCGATCCCCCAATCCTTTGGCGATTTTTCACAAAAACACACTGCACGAATGAAGATTCTTTTTATTTAGGAAAAAAATCCCCTCCCCCTTCCAATCCCGACGAGAACATACATATGTCCCTGCGTCTAACATATCCTGCAAGGCTGCACTACACTCAACCAATTATGGGAGGAGCACTGGTCTTCAAAGACGGACACCCACAGAAAACTATTTGAGAGTCTTGGGGAGATTTCAAGTGTCTGAAACAGTATGACAGATGTTGACAAGGAGAAGTGTTGGTGGATTTGACAAGCGTTGACGATTTTTAAACACTAATAAAATTCTTGGAATTTGAAACATTTTTTTACTTAGAAATGGGAAACAAATCTTATAGTTTTTTATTTGGTACTTTATCTGTTAATATTCTTAGCAAGGTTTGAGAAGTATGACTGTTGTTAACCAGTCGGAAAGGGGGGGGGGAGGGAGGATTGACGTCAATAATTGTGTCTTTATACACCAATTAAATTATTTGAATTTGATTATTTTTTTCTAAAAATGTAAAAAAATTCATCTATTTAAAAAAATATACAATATCTGCTAATACTTTTTTTATGGGTAATGGGGGGTTACCATAATTAAAGGAGGTTGAGAGGGTATGGGTTGGGGAGTCTATGCATTCTTGACATCTGTTGAGAAGGCCGGGAGGTGAATAAATATTTTCAAAACATTGTTGAATTAATTTATGGACATGATCTACAGCGTTACGTGCTTTGAGTGATACTCTAGAGGTGCCGCATTCCACTTTGTTGCGAGGGGCGGAGTATGTTTGGGGTAACCAGAGTACAAAGTAGTCAATATTTTACTGTATTTTAACCGTTTTTCAACAGTTCAGAAACCGCACACGCGGAAAGTCTGAAGATCTTATCACTGCATAAACTATTTATTTATAAGACCTGCATAAACTATTCAGCTTCTAAAAATATTTCCTATGATCGTCTCCAATAAAGACCTTCCAACAGAATTAATTAGGATCCCATTCGTTACGATTTTTATATTATTTGATGGATTTCGGTTGGTCACCATTTGCGTAATTGGAATCTAATGTCGAAAATAGCCAATGCGAATCCAAGTATATAAATGTATTAATATTAATTTATTTTAGGATTTGGGTTAGGATAGTTGTGTTTTGCATAACCAACCTAACCCCAACCCTAAATAAATAAATATTTCAATTAATAATGCTTAACATGAAATTTAGAAACAGACAAGGGAAGTAATTAAACATGTGATGGCGTATACTTGTTTAGTACCCACAAAACTCTTGAGGAACCTCCATATTGTGCAAATAGGAACAATAATTATATTACTCGTAATTCCCGTGAGTACCCAAACAAACAAACATTTTTATAAAATAAGATTAAATCACATAAACATATAATTAGTGTACACAACATATTGAATAGATATGTCGATCAAAATGTTTTTATTAGAAAGATATAGGGGCTAAACTGAGAAGAAAAAACCAATCAAAATAATAATTATAAAGTACTAGACTAACTATTTTTATTACTTATTTTCCATTGTCTTCTACTTTTTTAAAACACTCTTTCGTCGAAGCGTCGATTCAATATATTTTGTAAATATATTAGTTAAACTGTTGTGTTATTTATGATGTTTTGTGAATTATAAAACGTATTAGTATTTTCCTTTAAGTAGTTATTGGTAAACGAAACAGTTTTACTCTAGTCACAGCAATTATCTATTCATAGAAGAATGAAATTTATGTAAAATATCAGGTTTAAAAATATTCCTAATACCAATAACTATGTTATAAAACTTACCCAATATGTGCATATATTAACGAATACTTTTCCATTAAAAAAAAACGCAGTACCTCTCTAGTGTCAGAGAACTCAAAGAACTATCCTAGCCATACGATGCAAGCATTTTACGACATCATGGCCAGCTGGAATCATAATCTCCTGCTTAGAAGTCTGTTTATCATTCCTAGAAAATTGTGTGTGGCTAAAAATAGTACTAGCGTGGCCAGATGCTAGTTGACATTTGAAGCAAGAACATTGCTCATTCAATTTAATGTATCTTCTTCTTCTTCAGCGTTCATTCTCAAATTTCCTCTGGATCTCTCCTGTAGCAGGACCATGGTCCTACTAGATTTCCAGCAGGATGTAGTCAAGAGAATGGGAATGCGTTGTGCCGCCGTTTTATTTGCGCCAATGGCCCGACACATACGTCTTCGACGGGAACTTAATATTTGATCTCTGATGTTTATAATTTACTTTTCTTCTCCCTCTCTGTTCTATTCAATTTAATGTCGTGGTGACTGGATGACAAGAACTTCAACCTTCACTATTTTGCAGTGGTTAAATGGCCTTCGTCTTTGTTTTCATATCGGAATCATATAATAATAATATGACCCATAACCCGTCAGGTCGTAGGTGTGACACACTGGATACACTAGCACAAAAAGCTCTCCAAACAACCCGTGTTCTCAGACATTAGAAGGAGTGTAGAAACATCATGTCCAGACCATCCCTTGATGTTATTAATCCAAGATTTTCTCTGTCCCCTTCTACTTCTTCTACCCTCGGCTGCCCCATGCAAAATAATTTTAGAAAGCGAGGCTTGTCTCGTTACATGTCCAAACCAAACAAGTTTACGCCGTTTCATCACTACCAAAAGTGGTTCATGATAACCTGTAAGTTTGTTTATTTGCTGCCGAACTAATATATTTGTCTTGTTGTCTAGATAACGAATTCTTAATAAACGTCTGTATCACTTGTTTTCTAGATAACGAATTCTTAATAAACGTCTGTATCACTTGTTTTCTAGATAACGAATTCTTAATAAACGTCTGTATCACTTGTTTTCTAGATAACGAATTCTTAATAAACGTCTGTATCGCTTGTTTTCTAGATAACGAATTCTTAATAAACGTCTGTATCGCTTGTTTTCTAGATAACGAATTCTTAATAAACGTCTGTATCACTTGTTTTCTAGATAACGAATTCTTAATAAACGTCTGTATCACTTGTTTTCTAGATAACGAATTCTTAATAAACGTCTGTATCACTTGTTTTCTAGATAACGAATTCTTAATAAACGTCTGTATCGCTTGTTTTCTAGATAACGTATTCTTAATAAACGTCTGTATCGCTTGTTTTCTAGATAACGAATTCTTAATAAACGTCTGTATCACTTGTTTTCTAGATAACGAATTCTTAATAAACGTCTGTATCACTTGTTTTCTAGATAACGAATTCTTAATAAACGTCTGTATCACTTGTTTTCTAGATAACGAATTCTTAATAAACGTCTGTATCGCTTGTTTTCTAGATAACGAATTCTTAATAAACGTCTGTATCACTTGTTTTCTAGATAACGAATTCTTAATAAACGTCTGTATCGCTTGTTTTCTAGATAACGAATTCTTAATAAACGTCTGTATCACTTGTTTTCAAAACCCTAAATTCTTCTTTATGTGTCTGCAGTGAGTGTCCAACTTTCACAACCGTATAAAACCTATACTTAGTCATCATCATCATCAAGTGCCGTCTCCGCAACGAAGGTTGGCTGCAACGTATCTCCAACATCTCCTGTCTCTTGTCTTGGTGGTGCACTCTGCTAGACTGTAACCTGTCCATCGTGTAATGTTACTCTCCCACGTGTATCTCTGCCTACCTCTTGCTCGCTTCCCTTTGACTTTACCCTCACGTAAAGTCTTCAATAGGGTGTCATGTCTTTTAATGTGTCCAAAGTATTTTATTTGCCTGATCTTTATTTCTCTTAGTAGTTATTTCTTCATATTAAGTGTCTTTAGCACCTCTTTATTTGTTTTCTTCTCTTTCCATGATGTTCTCCCTATTCTTCTATATACCCACATCTCAAAGGCATCAATTTTGTCTTCTAATTGTTTATTTAGTGTCCATGTTTCTGAGCCATACATTAATATGGAATAGATGTAGCATTTTATAATTCTCATTTTTAACTTGTTTGTAATTTGTTTAGATTAATAATTTCCTCATGTCATTGAAGGTACTTTTAGCCATTCCTATTCTCCTTTTAACTTCTGTTTCACATCTGCCATCATTTGTGACTATCTGTCCAAGATATTGATACTGTTTTACTTGTTGTAGTTTCTCTCCCTGTATGTTTATGTTTATCTCCTGTTCTTCTGTGTCTTTGCTGATTATCATGGTTTTTGTTTTTTGAATGTTTATATCCAGTCCATATTCATTACTTGATTTATTGACTTGATCTATCCGACTATTGAAATATAAATATGTAGTAGTTCCCAAAAAAATAAATAATTTTGCTTCAAAGACTACAGCAAAACCGTTAGCAGAGCCCAACAAAAAAAATTAATGGAATGTCTTCAAGAAATAAACGTAGCTGGAAAAGAGATAAGACTGATTAGAAATATATGTTGGGAACAAACTGCATTAATAAGGTGTGAAACAGCTACTCATCATACATAAAAATAAAAAAAAGGATGTATTTTATGACCCAGCTTATTTAATATCTACACAGAGAATATCCTTAAACATGTAGAGGGAATGGCAGGACTCAAGATCAATGGGAAAATAATAAACAACCTGAGATATGCAGATGACACTGTTCTTTTAAGCAGAAAGTGAACATGAACTAGAAAGACTAATAGATCAAGTCGATAAATTGAGTAAAGAATATGGACCCAAGTGGCAGATCCACATCACGTGATGGACAGGTTATAGTCTAAGATTGTGCATAACCAAGACAAAAAAGGGTTAAAAAGTCGTAGAGGATTGGCTTCACTGTACTCGGTTTCCCATATGTACTCCGTCACTCTTAACGAAGCGCCACGCCGCCTGCCGAGAGTACCAATTATAGCACATAACTCCGTAACTTCAAGTGATAATCTACATGAATCTCCGAAAAAAACACCAAATTCTGCACAAGACGACACGAGCCGAATTCGAACTCATGACCTCTTGAACACAACGCGAACAGCTTAACCACTACGCTAGGAAGAACCAAGACAAGAGACATGTGATATTGGAGGTATGGTGCAGCCAACCTTCGTTGCGGAGACCGTACTTGATGATGATGATAACGGCATACTTGACACTAACGATCTGAATATATTGACGTGGCCATCGGCAAAACCATTAAGACAAGCTACACGACAATGTCTCGGGGCTTTGAAACAAAGTTCATTCAGTTACTTGAAGAAATCCATATCACTGTATTAGTCGGAGTCATACGCTGATATGGATTTCGCCAAGGAACTGAGCTGTGGTTAAAAACTACGATACTCTGTCTTATAGTTTGTTGCAGAGCTATTACCACTATTCACAGTTGTTGTTTTTTATCTAGAGGTCTGATACAGTGGACAGATCTTTAAAACATACTCTGGTTTTTTTTTTTTGCAGATTGTTCACATGTGCCCATATCAGTGTCACCAGCTCTAAAACTTCCCTCACATGTGTTGTTTGAATTTGTTATGGCATGTTTAAACAATGATTGCATGTTCCTTTCTGCCAAGCTTGTGAATGCAAGTTCGTAGATACGTTCTCCGGAAAAAAGGTAGAGGTGTATACCGTTAAAAACGAGGCAATTCGTGCGCTTTCATGTGTCAGATCTACTTTCATGTGTCAGGTCTACTTTCGTGTGTCAGGTCTACTTCCATGTGTCATGTCTACGTTTTTGTGTCAGATCTACTTTTTTGTGTCAGGTCTACTTTTTTGTGTCCGATCTACTTTAATGTGTCAGATCTACTTTTTTTGTGTCAGATCTACTTTCATGTGTCAGGTCTACTTTTTTGTGTCAGATCTACTTCCATGTGTAATGTCTACTTTTTTGTGTCAGATCTACTTTTTTGTGTCAGGTCTACTTTTTTGTGTCCGATCTACTTTAATGTGTCAGATCTACTTTTTTGTGTCAGATCTACTTTCATGTGTCAGGTCTACTTTTTTGTGTCAGATCTACTTTTTTGTGTCAGGTCTACTTTTTTGTGTCAGATCTACTTTCATGTGTCATGTCTACTTTTTTGTGTCAGATCTACTTTCATGTGTCATGTCTACTTTTTTGTGTCAGATCTACTTTTTTGTGTCAGATCTACTTTTTTGTGTCAGATCTACTTTCACGCGTCAGGACTACTTTTTATGTCAAATCTATTTTTTTTGTATCAGATCAATTATTTTTTGTCAGATCTACTTTTTGATGAAAATTTTACATCTCTGTGAAAAATCGACATGGGGGAGGGAGAGATGTTGACTTGAGGCCCGACTTTTGGCAAAGTTGCTAGTACTAAAAGTTATGTTCCAATTTGCGAAAGATGGGGGGGGGGGGGTAGGTTGCGTTGAACTACCACTAATTTACGGGCAGATGTGAATGACATCATTTATTAGTTTGTATGCGTGAATTGAGTTCCATTTCATATTTAAGGACATTTTTTTATGACGGACTTCAATTCTGGAAAAGATACCGAATCATCTATACGTGGTTGCTGACAGTGACCGCCAGCATTAACTAACTTGGGAATTAACTAATTCTTTACTTCCTCTGATATAACCAAATTGGACTAACGTCTGCGGTTGAAAGTAGCGTACCTAACCATAAGAGGTTATTTATTTAAAACTTAATCAATAACCCTCTTTGTCACACAATTCTTCTTCTTCTTCAGCGTTCGTTCTGAATCTCACGCTGGATCTCTCTTGTAGCGCGGACACAGATCAGACTACGGCAAGTGACCATGACTTTTAAGAACATATATATATGTAGTGATTTTGAATATCGTGGAAAAAAATAATAATGGAGGGATGGGCACAGTTCAAGTAGACGCCAATACATGTTTAATTATTTCCCTTATCTGTGTTTGTAAATTTCATGTTCATAATTTAATAATTGAAATATTTATTTATTTGTGGTTGGGTTTATGGTTAGTTTTGTAAAACACAACTATCCTAACCTTAATCCTAATCTAAACCCTAAAATAAATTAATATTTAAATTGTTAAATGATGAACACGAAATTTACAAACATAGACAAGGGAAATAACTTGACTATGTGGTGGCATCTACTTGTACTGTACCTAATGAGGTTCTAGCAATACTGCGTATGAAGAAGAAAAAAAAATTACAAAAACTACGAAAGAAATAACTCGTATTAAAGAAAATAATAAATATAGAGCACAATATTTTGGAAAAATAAAAAGACACGACACATTTTTGAAGATCGTATTTCTTCTTCTTCTTCTGCGTTCATTCTCAAACTCCCACTGGATCTAGCAGGATCATGGTCCTGCTAGATTTCCAGCAGGATGTAGTCCAGAAAATGGAAATGCGTTGTGTCGCCGTTTTATTTGCGCCAATGGCCCGACACATTCGTCTTCGGCGGAGAAGATCTTATTTGAAACTAGGGTTTATTGGAGACGAGAGAAAAATTGGATAGAGATCCTAGTGGGAGGGAATATCATGAGGTGGACTAGCTATAGTCTATTACAACATTTGAGTGCATCACCAAGGCAAGGGATAATGAATGTTGGATGCCTGATGCAGCCATGTGTACCAGCAGGAATTTTCGACGGTTGGTAAGTGACCGTTATCAGCCATAGACTGGAGACTTGGTTTCAAAAAATCAATACTAGTTTGTAATTTAGTAATTTCAGAGGAAGGGTCACGCGACTGACTTTGACCAATTCCGCTGTTTCTCATGGTTGCAGTAAGCCTTCTATGCGGAGACGGCATTTGATGATGAGTAATCTTTAATTTAATTACAGAAACAGTGGCCGCAAAATATATAATGAAAGAAATATCGCAAAAAAATAAGTAATTGTAGCTTGTGGTTAGAACAAAATAAAATATAACTTGACAACGGAATATTAAGCAAATTTGTTTGCAAGTCAAATCACTACAATTTTATTCCGAGGGAATTTGCAGAATATCCAATAATAGCTTATTAGCAATAAAATTGACAACTGGGGGATGATGTTATTGCACTCCGGGAAAACCAATAGTTGCTCAGTTTCTAATAGTAGTCAGCCTCCGTAGCAAATGAATAAAGAGCAAGGCTACCAAATGAAGGAGTAAAGTGCTAGGCTACTCAATGAAGGAGTAAAGTGCTAGGCTACTCAATGAAGGAGTAAAGTGCTAGGCTACTCAATGAAGGAGTACAGTGCTAGGCTACTCAATGAAGGAGTAAAGTGCTAGGCTACTCAATGAAGGAGTAAAGTGCTAGGCTACTCAATGAAGGAGTCAAGTGCTAGGCTACTCAATGAAGGAGTAAAGTGCTAGGATACTCAATGAAGGAGTCAAGTGCTAGGCTACTCAATGAAGGAGTAAAGTGCTAGGATACTCAATGAAGGAGTAAAGTGCTAGGCTACTCAATGAAGGAGTAAAGCGCTAGGCTACTCAATGAAGGAGTAAAGTGCTAGGCTACTCAATGAAGGAGTAAAGTGCTAGGCTACTCAATGAAGGAGTAAAGCGTTAGGCTACTCAATGAAGGAGTAAAGTGCTAGGCTACTCAATGAAGGAGTAAAGTGCTAGGCTACTCAATGAAGGAGTAAAGTGCTAGGCTACTCAATGAAGGAGTAAAGTGCTAGGCTACTCAATGAAGGAGTAAAGCGTTAGGCTACTCAATGAAGGAGTAAAGTGCTAGGCTACTCAATGAAGGAGTAAAGTGCTAGGCTGTCCAATGAATGAGTAAAGGGAAAGAAAAGAATCCACAATGCGTGAATAAGAGGGATAGTGTCTACCAGTGAATGAATAATACATCTAGTCATTCCCAGTGAATGAATAATACAGCTAGTCAAGTGAATGAATAATACAGCTAGTCAAGTGAATGAATAATACAGCTAGTCAAGTGAATGAATAATACAGTTAGTCAAGTGAATGAATAATACAGCTAGTCAAGTGAATGAATAATACAGCTAGTCAAGTGAATGAATAATACAGTTAGTCAAGTGAATGAATAATACAGCTAGTCATTCCCAGTGAATGAATAATACAGCTAGTCAAGTGAATGAATAATACAGTTAGTCTCTCCCAGTGAATGAATAATACAGCTAGTCCCTACCAGTGAATGAATAATACAGCTAGTCCCTACCAGTGAATGAATAATACAGTTAGTCCCTACCAGTGAATGAATAATACAGCTAGTCCCTACCAGTGAATGAATAATACAGCTAGTCCCTACCAGTGAATGAATAATACAGCTAGTCCCTATCAGTGAATGAATAATACAGCTAGTCCCTACCAGTGAATGAATAATACAGCTAGTCCCTACCAGTGAATGAATAATACAGCTAGTCCCTACCAGTGAATGAATAATACAGCTAGTCCCTACCAGTGAATGAATAATACAGCTAGTCCCTCCCCGTGAATGCAAAATACATATAGTCTACCAGTGAATGAATAAAACACCAATTGCTTCCTGAATGAATGAATAGAAATGAGATGCAACGTCAACGTTTTCTATGCAGTTTCTTCTTTCATGTTGGTAGGAAACATGTTAAACGGCGAGTTAGTATTATAATGTGTACACATGATATCCAAGCGGCGAGTTAGTATTATAATGTGTACATATGATATCCAAGCGGCGAGTTAGTATTATAATGTGTACATATGATATCCAAGCGGCGAGTTAGTATTATAATGTGTACATATGATATCCAAGCGGCGAGTTAGTATTATAATGTGTACATATGATATCCAAGCGGCGAGTTAGTATTATAATGTGTACATATGATATCCAAGCGGCGAGTTAGTATTATAATGTGTACATATGATATCCAAGCGGCGAGTTAGTATTATAATGTGTACATATGATATCCAAGCGGCGAGTTAGTATTATAATGTGTACATATGATATCCAAGCGGCGAGTTAGTATTATAATGTGTACATATGATATCCAAGCGGCGAGTTAGTATTATAATGTGTACATATGATATCCAAGCGGCGAGTTAGTATTATAATGTGTACATATGATATCCAAGCGGCGAGTTAGTATTATAATGTGTACACATGATATCCAAGCGGCGAGTTAGTATTATAATGTGTACACATGATATCCAAGCGGCGAGTTAGTATTATAATGTGCACACATGATATCCAATCAGGGTCGTAAATATATATTCACTTGACGGTACGGGGGTTACCTATAAAAAAATAATTTAATTTTCTTCGTTGAATTTGTGATGATTTTTGGGTGCTAAAATCATTTGATAGGGCGGGAGTTGGCAGGAGTTTACTTGCTTCTTTACTTACTTCCCAGTTTATATACAGTATTGTCATACTTTTGTATGTGGGAGGGAGGGGGTTTGAACCCTGTCCGAGTATACATTCATTTTATAGAGTAGACACCAGTATGATTCCTACAGATTGTATGAAGTGAGTTTCTGTAAGCAGCACTAGTGTGATAAGTACAGATTGTATAACTCCAGGTAATTGAAGTGAGTTTCTGTAAACAACACTAGTGTGATAAGTACAGATTGTATGACTCCAGGTAATAGAAGTGAGTTTCACTTAGCAACACTAGTGTAATAAGTACAGATTGTATGACTCCAGGTAATATAAGTGAGTTTCTGTAAGCAACACTAGTGTGATAAGTACAGATTGTATGACTCCAGATAATAGAAGTGAGTTTCTGTAAGAAGCACTGGTGTGATAAGTACAGATTATAGCTACAGATTGTATGACTCTAGGTACAGAATGTATGGCTCTAGGTACAGATTGTATGACTCTAAGCAATAGAAACGAATTTCTGTAAGCAGAACAAACTGTGCATTCTCTCAACACAAACTGTGCATTCTCTCAACACAAACTGTGCATTCTCTCAACACAAACTGTGCATTCTCTCAACACAAACTGTGCATTCTCTCAACACAAACTGTGCATTCTCTCAACACAAATGCAGTATTTTATTTATGCCCGAATTTATTTCAAGTAACCAGTAAACTCTCAGTAGATGTCTTCTTTATTAGACAATGTATTAAAAAGTTGCAGTCTCCAGTGTATGAAAGAAATCTCTGAGATACAAGTCTCCTGGGTATGAAAGAAATCTCTGAGATACAAGTCTCCTGGGTATGAAAGAAATCTCTGAGATACAAGTCTCCTGGGTATGAAAGAAATCTCTGAGATACAAGTCTCATGGATATAAAAGAAATCTCTGAGATACAAGTCTCCTAGGTATGAAAGAAATCTCTGAGATACAAGTCTCCTGGGTATGAAAGAAATCTCTGAGATACAAGTGTCCTGGGTATGAAAGAAATCTCTGAGATACAAGTCTCCTGGGTATGAAAGAAATCTCTGAGATACAAGTCTCCTGGGTATGAAAGAAATATCTGAGATACAAGTCTCCTGGGTATGAAAGAAATCTCTGAGATACAAGTCTCCTGGGTATGAAAGAAATTTCTGAGATACAAGTCTCCTGGGTATGAAAGAAATCTCTGAGATACAAGTCTCATGGATATAAAAGAAATCTCTGAGATACAAGTCTCCTGGGTATGAAAGAAATCTCTGAGATACAAGTCTCCTGGGTATGAAAGAAATCTCTGAGATACAAGTCTCCTGGGTATGAAAGAAATCTCTGAGATACAAGTCTCCTGGGTATGAAAGAAATCTCTGAGATACAAGTCTCCTGGGTATGAAAGAAATCTCTGAGATACCAGTCTCCTGGGTATGAAAGAAATCTCTGAGATACAAGTCTCCTGGGTATGAAAGAAATCTCTGAGATACAAGTCAACTGCGGATAAGAGCAAAACTGCTCGTAATTCTCGGGGATCTAAACAAACATTTCAAGTAGGGTCTAAACCAGGGGTGGGCAAACTTTTTGTGCAGAGGGCCGCATTGAAAATTGTAAAGCTATTGGAGGGCCGCATATAATATTATGTATGTTTTTGTTTAAAATTCTCGGTAAGTAATCAATTAAATATTTTTATTGTAAAGAAAGGTAGTTTTACATAATGTAGATAACTTCTGAAATAAATTACATTTCTAACAGACTTACACTATAACAGTATATTTTCTAATATGGATAAAACGTTTTGCAAATATTTTAACAATGTTCGTGTATTTAAAAATGTGTTTGAGGGCCGCAAAATATCCAATGGCGGGCCACATGGGGCCCGCGGGCCGTAGTTTTCCCACCCCTGGTCTAAACCATAGATTCCCAAAGTGAGTGATACCGCCCCTCCCCCAAATGTGCGCTGAAGCCTTCTAAGGGGATGGACGCGATAGGGGGTTCAGAAGCAATAGTTCAGGTGTAATATACTTAATGGTGCTATAATTATTACAATAAGATTCTTACTAATGAGTGCAATCTCTGAATATATATTCCAAATGTTCATATTTAAACCATTGTATGAAACAGGGCATAATGTTATTCTAGCATACACTTGGCAAATTTTACATATCGGCTGTTTCAACAAAATCGGTATAGCAATAACACTGTCATCAAGATGAAACACATATTGGTCACTACTTGTTCAATAACTTAACGACATAAGCAGTAATGTATCATTAGTTGATATTTACGTCGGAAAGAAATCACACGGTTTGGCTTGAACGCGGAAAACTGCTATATATAAGGGGGGCGTTACAACATTCATGTTTTATAAAGTGGGCGGTGGTCTGAAAACGTTTGGGAATCTATGGCCTAAACCAGTGGTTCACAAACTCTTTTACTCGTAGACTCCTTGTCGATTTTTTTTTTCCATAGACATATTGTCTGCCTAATATTTCATTTACCTAAACTTATTAACTTCAAATGCATTTTTGATGGCTGATAACATGCTACTCACTTTGATGGGTTTTTTCGTATTAGTGGACAATTGTAAAATAAAATAACTTGTACAATTTGTATGCATACCTTTATTGAGAAGACACAAATTGCAAGTAAATATTTGGATTTAGAACGAAACAAATCAGAATCTAGTAAATTTGTTCACAAATTAATTAATAAATAATGTTGTTAATGAGAGGGGTGAACCTGTTGCTCTGATAGCAATTATTCAATATTTGGATTCAAATTAGTGAGGTATAGTCTTAAATCTCCACGTCCAATGATTTGCATTCGATTTTTTTTATCGTAAGAACATTGGCAACCGTTCTAAAACCCTTTTCCACGAGGTATGAAAATGGAAAAGCTATCAAAAACTTTCTTGCGATAGTCCATTATGCGGGATAAGCAACAGGAATAACTTTCTGAAGTCAGACCCGCTGATACCCCTTTCTCAATTGCACCTTAAAGTTCTACGTTCGTGCTTATTCCAATCAGCTTCTTGTAATATGACATCCAATTCTTCAATGCCACTGTATGGATTGATAATCCACTGTGTGTTGATAAAACCTGGTTTTAAAGTCTATTTGAAGGACAGTTAAATGTTGAACGTAGATGTCAATAATAGTTCTTCATTACCAGGCAACGTTGACTCGTCCATTTTAATTTAGAAATAATTAGTTTGCAGATAATTAGACAATAAGCTTTCAAAACCATGACTTAATTAATCAATACGTCTTTGAACTGTTTTGTTGCTCGAAGGAATGACTTAATTCATCAATACGTCTTTGAACTGTTTTGTTGCTCGAAGGAATGACTTAATTCATCAATACGTCTTTGAACTGTTTTGTTGCTCGAAGGAATAACTTAATTCATCAATACGTCTTTGAACTGTTTTGTTGCTCGAAGGAATGACTTAATTCATCAATACGTCTTTGAACTGTTTTGTTGCTCGAAGGAATGACTTAATTCATCAATACGTCTTTGAACTGTTTTGTTGCTCGAAGGAATGACTTAATTCATCAATACGTCTTTGAACTGTTTTGTTGCTCGAAGGAATGTCTTAATTCATCAATACGTCTTTGAACTGTTTTGTTGCTCGAAGGAATGACTTAATTCATCAATACGTCTTTGAACTGTTTTGTTGCTCGAAGGAATGACTTAATTCATCAATACGTCTTTGAACTGTTTTGTTGCTCGAAGGAATGTCTTAATTCATCAATACGTCTTTGAACTGTTTTGTTGCTCGAAGGAATTCTTGTGAGTATATCATATGCAGACTTGTGTAGATCTATTTTTAATCCGCAACAATGGCTGTCACAATCAGCTTTTCCGCGATAGTATGAGACTTTCCTGAATTTGCTATGAGTATTGAGATATTGTAAGACGCCCGCAAACCATCATCGTCCCTATTTACGTGATCATACTATCCACCGTGTTTCTCTTCTGACTGTATTACAATTTTGAGTGGTAGCTATGTTTCGTTCAAGTCTGGACAAGTAGTATGCGTACGATATGTTGCTGCGTATGTGAAACCTCCATTTACATCTCGTGCACCCATTAGTCTCTCTCTCGCTGCAGACCCCTCCGTCAAAATTGATTCCTGGGATCCATATATACCACTTTGGGAAACACTGGTCTAAACCGAGCGAGTTTAGTATTTTTAGAAAACAACTCTTGCAAACCATCGTCCAATCCATCTTTTTTATAATCACGTTATTTCCTACTCTTCTTGACAACTAACTCATTTTTCTCTTCTTCCTGTAGTACGAAATTAAATGATACATAGCAAATTTTGATTAATGGAATTCGATTTAAGCATACTCTTACTATTTGCAGAAGACACGTTATAATTTAACAAAACAAAACAAAAATGCACGCTGCTTTTAACATAAACTCATTTTATCTAATTTGCTGACAAGTCGAAACTATGTTCAAGATCGACATTTGGAATGTACAGGGCCGGTCTTAGGCCATTGCAACCTATGCGGCCGCAGTGGGCCCCGCACTTCATAGGCCCATAAATTCATATTAGAGTTTATTTTATTATCCTCTACCCTACCCAGACTGGGCCCCGCGCATACCGATTCGCATTGGGCCCCTCAATTGTTAGGGCCGGCCCTGGGAATGTAGTTTAAAATGAACCATAGACGCTGTATTCAGCATCCAGTCATTGGTAGGTTAGTATATAGAAGTAAGAAAAAAACATAGGCATATATGTATGCTTCATTGATTACATTTTACAGGGGATACGATTGGGTGTGTTAGTGCCGTGTTGTCTCCAGTAAAGAGCTGTTATATGGAATTGTCACGTGACTGGACGGAGGTCCTTGTTTGGATCTCTATTGGTCACTATGTATATACTTGGAGCCGCCTTGACTATTTTTTGCATGTGACTCCAAGTATTTAAATAGTCACCAATCGACAGCCAAACAATACCAAAAAATCGTAACGAATAGGGTCCTAACTAATTCAGTTAAAAGGCCTTATTGGAAACGGTCAAGATTAGTGAGACCTCAATGTTCAACAATAGCTGAATATCAATGTCCTGTACCATGACCAATGACAGAACTATAAGACCTAACTGCAAAAATTAAACATACCTTCATTCGGCACGTTTTTGCTTATCATCAAGCTTGATATTGGTTACTATTTATATACTTAGCGTAGCCGTGACTATTTTTTGCATGCGATTCCAAGTATATAAAGCCGTGACTATATTTTGCATGCGATTCCAAGTATATAAATATTGACCAGCTAAAAACATGAGAATAATCAAGAAAATGAACGAATGAAGGCTTAATTAATTCAGAGAACAGGTCTGTTATACCCGATCTGTCGCGCCTGTACAGGCTACGCTTCACGGATTACAGCATGGTCTTGACAGAATTCAACTTCAAAAAGGCTTACATAAAAAGAAATACAAGGCCGTACATAAGGGTTGAGATTGAGGTGATTCAGACCCTCTAGTTTCTTACGAAAATATAACATTTTACTTAGTACTAAAGAAAATAGAAATAACCCCGCCCCCTTTTTTTTAAATTAAAAAAACTGCTTTCTAATCCCAAAATAAAATAACACCGAAAATCCCAATAAGTCAAGTGATTCGTTTAAGGAACAACACCCTCTAACTCTCTAGAAGTTAGAATATCATAAGGTTCATTTTCAATAGTCTGAAGAGCTTACGTGCAGTAACACAAGAAGACTGTTTGCTCCCGAGTCTATTCTTATTGTGCCTTTAACGCTTCTAAGATTGCGTGTAACTCTGCCGTGTAGTTTGTTAATAATTTGTCAGTAACGATTGATAGTTCTATATTTTTGGGGGTATATTTTTTTATTATGATTTGGATAAAAAAACATCAGTGTTGGAGTCAAAATCAAACTGTATAAGTCGCTGGTGCTTTCTGTTGTGCTGTTTGGTTGTGAGAGTTGGACACGCACTGAGGACATGGAGAGAAGATTACAGGCTTTCGAGTACAAATGCTACAGACGAATTCAACGAATTTCCTATAGGGAACATAAGACCAATGTGTACGTAAGAAATAAAGTAGAGATGTGTGCAGGTGTTCAGCAGCCTATGCTTTCAATAGTGAAACGACGAAAACTAGCATGGTTCGGACATGTATGCAGGCACGATTCCTTGTCAAAAAACAATACTGCAGTGAGCTGTCGTGGGAGGAAGAAGCAGAGGAGGGCAAATAAAGGCATGGACAGACAACATCAAGGAATGGGATGGGCAAGATATTTCTACACTCATCCGCATCGCTGAGGATATAATTCGCTGGAGGACTCTGTGTGCTGAAGCATCCAATGTGGCACCCCTGCGACCCTGAAGGGTTACGGGTTTATTGATTTATTGATTTTTTGGGGTGTTTGGTATAAGATTTGTATCACAGCTTCTGTTTTATTGCACTCTCTGATCATCCATCTATGAAGATATGAATCCAGTGTGAGCTGGGTTATTGGGTGTCTATGCGATCTAGTGTTTTTTACTTGAGAGCAATTGCATCTTTCGTTAGTGCATTTGTTCTCTCACGCATAAGATGTTTCAGACATTTAAACTTTTTAGTTATTATTGTTATTTGTTATTTTTTCATCTCTGAGAACTGTTAAATTTTGTAATCCTTCTGTTGTTTCCATTCCGTAATAGTATACACTCTAATGAGAAAGCGGATGCTCTGCCAAAAACAGGAAGCGAAATGGAGCAACACAGACACCAACTGTCTTACGGAGAAGTAAAAACAATAATCCGCAACACATACACAGCAAAGTGGAAGAAAGAAATGGAAGGGGAATACGAACATGATGCAATACATCTCCTCCAGAGATATCAACAGACCACAATATTTCGCCTTAGAACAGGCCACTGCAGACTGTTGGGTCACCTTTATCGATTACGGATCTCATACACAGATGAATGTCCATGTGGATCCGGAACCCAGACTCCAGAACACATACTTCAGGACTGCCCAACATACAACGAGCAGAGACAGCAGACCTGGCCAGAGGATACAGACTTGAGACAAAAGCTATGGGGCAGCCGCTCTGACCTGGAGATGACAGTGGACTTCGTCTTGACGACAGGTCTGACGGTATAGCATGACCACATGCTCAACGCAGAAGAAGAAGTATACACTCTCAAAAGTGAAGTACCAGATAAGTGTTCACTCTCCATATTCAACCAGCATCCCTGTTAGGGGGGGGGGGGGCATAAAGTTGTGGTGTCATGTTGAGATTATCTCCAAAAGCACGTCCAGTTTTGTCAAACAATACACCTAAAGTCTGATTTTAGACGAATTTACGCGTATGATGCACGACAATTTACCTGCCCACAAGATTTGAAGGCGTTTTCCAGCAATGCGTGGTGGATAGGAAAATTGTGAAACACGTGGAAAACTACGGTCATCCACTGCATCGAACTTCATGTCCAGTTGTCTCGATTCGTCTTGCCACTGGTTTCAAATAACGTCCGACAAAAGAGTGAGGTCGACGGTTATCACATCTTTTCCACGCGTAGATCCAAATTCACAGTGCAAGTTATTTTCACATCCAAATTCACAGTACAAGTTATTTTCACATCCAAATTCACAGTGCAAGTTATTTTCACTTCCAAATTCACAGTGCAAGTTATTTTCACATTCACAAATGTGTACTCATAGGAAAATTTAAGTAGGATGACAGAGGACAATTTAAAAAAAAAATTCTTGAGACTAACGGGAATTGAACCAGTCCGTTCAACGAAAACAGTTTTCATGCGAAGGTACAACAGAGCTGCTATCCATAGCGTTGAGGTTATTCTGATGCAGACACAAATTCTTTGGGTGTGTCATGTAGTACGTATGCCAGAACGTCTACCACAGATACATGTCTATAGTGAGTTGCAGAAGGACATTACGTTCTCAAGGTGACCAGAAAAAGGCTACGCAGTCTCGTTATAGATATCACTGAACGTATTTGAAATAAACTAAGATGCATGGGAAGATGCTGAACGAAATATAGCTACATGGCGTTCTACTGTCACAAAAAAGATTCCGCTTCTTGTTGAAAGAGGAGAAATGCAGATGCTCAACAGCGGAAAATAGCTAGACTATCAGGGCTAGATTTTTTTTTTAAATACTATCAGAATATGGTTTATAAGCCATCTACGAACTCATAGCTGCAATGGTTACCAAACTAGAGAAAATAAGAAGTTAGGAAAAGAGTTGGTATAATATCATGTACAGAACATATTGAGAGATCGAAAGTAAAATGGTTCGGTCACCTTATGAGAATAAACCCAAACCAAATACCAATAAGAGCATATAACAAAGAAATATCCGGGCGTAAAGCCAAAGGTAAGCCAAGAAAATGGTGGATAGAAAACATCAAGATAGCCATGAACAAACATGGACTAAATGTAACCATGGCGATACATCTGGCCTTGGAACGATAGCTTAAACTCCCAACCCTACACTTAAGGGCAAGTGTGAATACGATCAACCATCATTCACCTGGGAATAGACATTAGACGAACTCACAGCACATAACTTTAGCTGAATTTCATAAGTGGATGTAACAAATGGTCATAATCACCTGCTGTTCGTCAACTTCTTACTCTTCCCGTAATCATTTGATGACTCCTAGATATCTTCTTTGATCTCACAAAGACCTTCAATAAAGTCTGGACCAAGTTTCTATTATTAAAACCCATCCAAAAATAATGTGGAAGCAAAATGCTACAGTATATAAAAACATATTCATTTGAAAGACAGTCAAGGGGGAAACTCCAAGGAAAGAAAAGCAAATCGATTAACATAACAGAGTGCGTCCCACAGGGAGGTGTTCTATCCCCTACACTCTTCCTCAATTTTATAGCTGACCCGCCAAAAATTATCCACACAACACACACATAGGAATTATTACGCAGATAATCTGGCTATATTGTCCCAATCAGAATACATAGAAGTTATAAAAGTAAGAATGCAGATAAATAAATAAATAGAAAGATTGGGGAAAAACCTAGTTGTTCAAATAAATAAAAGCAAGGCTATCACAAACTCTTCACCTTCTCCACAAAACCGTAAAATTACCTTCATACTGGACAATACTCCACTTCCAAGAGAGCAACCCTATCTACCTTGGACCAAAGTTTGACAAGAGACTTACATGGGGATCACATATCGAAGAGACAGAACGAAATGCCACAAGCAGACAACAAATAATAACACAAAAGTGTTAACATAATAGTCACATAATAACAGATAGGTCATATTCGCCCACATCTGGAATATAGATTGTACAATATGTATGCACCATGTAATGTGGATTGTAAAGATATGTATGCAACATAGAATATGGATTGTACAATATGTATGCAACATGTAATGTGGATATGAACAATTTGGGACAGATTGGGTAGTCGACATAGAAACCATAACACAAATCTGTGTAGGTCATATTCGCCCAAATCTGGAATATGGATTGTAAACATATGTATGCAACATGTAATATAGATTGTAAACATATGTATGCAACATGTAATATAGATTGTAAACATATGTATGCAACATGTAATATAGATTGTAAACATATGTATGCAACATGTAATATAGATTGTAAACATATGTATGCAACATGTAATATAGATTGTAAACATATGTATGCAACATGTAATATAGATTGTACACATATGTATGCAACATAGAATATGGATTGTAAACATATGTATGCAACATGTAATATAGATTGTAAACATATGTATGCAACATGTAATATAGATTGTAAACATATGTATGCAACATGTAATATAGATTGTACACATATGTATGCAACATAGAATATGGATTGTAAACATATGTATGCAACATGTAATGTGGATTGTACACATATGTATGCAACATGTAATGTGGATTGTACACATATGTATGCAACATGTAATATAGATTGTAAACATATGTATGCAACATGGAATATGGATTGTACACATATGTATGCAACAGCGGCAAATACCAATATAGAGAATCTGAACAAACTTCCGAACATTTCCTTCAGTGTCCCTGCGTACCAGCGCAATATCCTGGGGGATAGGGTAAGGGATCTCGAACCAAGAAAAGATATATATAAATAGGTGGTGGGTGGTTGATGAAAAGGGTGGAACGTAAGTGGTTGCTGGTTTATAGACAGGGTCGCAAATAGGTGGTGGGGAGTTTGCAGGGGTTTGAGAACGAACGTGGAAGTACTTCATAATATTAAAAAATTGTAGTCTTCAAAGGGATGTAACTGTGATTTTACGGTACAGATTCTTAGTAGATCAAGTGTTAGTGCTCTCTTCGAATCTACACTACTTGCACACGTGTGTCAACGAGACACGAAACGGGGCAAAATAATAATAATAATAATAATGACACTGAAATCTGCCATGGATGTTGTAAAAAGCGACTAAGAATGTTATTAAACAATTCTTTAATTCCTTTAACATTGTACAGGTAGCTCTTGAAAGACTATAGCCTTTCTGATAAAAGCATATGTTCTTCTCAGTTGAGTAACCAAGGCGCCTAGGTGACACTAGGACTCGTATAAGCTTGTCTCAAAGGCATACGTGTGTTACGGGTGTTTCTCACACAGAGTCTAAATCAAACATACATTACTTCAATTCTAAAAAATACAGCAAAGATACCTATGACAAGCTACAGGCATATCTCATAGTTAAACACAGATTGTACAATACTCACGACAAGTACTAACCCTAAAACTCAAACCTATCATGCACAAGTTGATCTACACAAACCAGCAATGCAGCGTACAGAATAGAAACATTAGCAAATACACATAATTCATAAGGGATATTGTTCAATACATTAAAGAAAATAATTCACAGTTTGCGATACTGTTCATAGATCAAGAGCAGGCTTTTGACACAGCATCTCACAACTTCCTACACGAAACAATACACAGAAGAAATATTGAGTAATTAAGGAAGTAACATATATACAGACTATATTGACAACTTTTCAATATCACACCGCTTTCAGGACCAGGCAGAACTAGGTCCTATGCTGATGTCATCTTGGTATATAGGCAGGACAGAGATAGAGAAACGATCGCCAGGAATTTGCAGATGGAGCTTTATCGTATAGGAGAATGGTGCAGTAATTCTGGAGCTTTTATTAATCCATCAAAAACATCGCTAACATGGTTTTCCCTAAATAATCACATAGTAAACACGTCCACGCAATCGGTTACTTTTCGAGGGGGTCCTCGAGAGAACCAGCACAATGAAGTACTTGTGGGTTATGTTGGAGCGAAGTCTGAGTTTCAAAGATCATGTTGACCACATCATTGTAAAGTCTTATAAAAATATTGCGGAGATGAAAGTTATGGCTGCTCAATGTGAACAGAGGCTGCTATTTCTGCTGTATCAAGGATTGGTGGTGGCGATGGTAGAGTATGTACTTGCAATTATGACACTCAGTCAGACTCAAACAGAAAGATTGGATAGAATCCAGAATGAGGCAATGCGAATCATTTTGAGTTGTAGGTGTTCACAGACTGTCTGCGAGCATGCCTGTATACTCAGTGACTCCATGAGCATGATTGTGAAAATTCAGATGGGTTACGTTCGGGAACAGTGGCTGGATGCAGTGAAGAATTCATGTGTGCATAAAGTGAATTTTATTTTTGTGCAGGACATGCGGGAGTTCGGGGTAATGAGGGAGCAGATACTTTGGCCGCACATGCTGCTACTACGGTTGTTCGTGGGGCGATGGATCGGGCAGACATTTTGAATGACCTACGGTAAAACGCACGAGCAAATGACGATATAAGTGACGATGACTCTTGTTCCATGACTAGAATAAGTGAGCTTGGTTTGAAATGTGGTGTCGCTAGAAAGAAGCGGTCTCGTGGGCGAGAAAAAATGATAGTTAAGTAACGATGCACTGGGACTGTCGATCAACGTGTAATGGCGAATACACTCAAGGAAAGATCTGAGCACCTATGGACTTGTCCGGAGTGCAATGACGATGATCCAACGACTAACACCACTTGCACATAGATTAGCACAGACCACACGAGAGATGCAAGCTCTGTAGACTCAAAACACAAGAAACGGAAGACCAGAGATTCTTCCACTGTAACACAATCTCCTTCGCATTGAACACTCTACACTCCTGGTACATGCTTGCTTGAGGACATCTGTGGATACGAATAGGACCATACAACAAGAAACAAGTAAAAGAGTTAACAACAGTTTTACGTAAAGCAAATACAAGATAGAACAACTGGATGTTTCGACGAAAAGATTTTTATAAAAATAATAAAACAGAACATCAGTATGTTAGAAGAACACATAAAAATGTTTAGTATACAGTAGTCTACAATAAAACAAAACAAAAATAAATACAGACGCAACATCAGACAGAGCCATGCACAATGCAGTCATGCTAAACGAAATATCAAATGCAGACAAGCTTACACAACAATTCCATATCTTCTGGCAGAGTTTAGAAATCTCTTGTGCTCATGCAGGAACAGACAAAACAGGAACACCAAAAAAAACCAAAAACAAAAAAAAAAGGATAAACTTGTCTAAATCTTGTTTCGAAAAAATGTAACATATTATTACCCGTCATTACCATTACAAACACATGATAAGTTTAGTTTAATATTTCTTAATCTTGATTTGTAAGTGAAAATTTCTGATATTTAGAAGAACGAATGAAAATATTTTATACCATTTTAAATAATACACTTACAATTACACTTCCATCACGATTTCTCACGCTCGTTGTAAACCATCACACAATATCCATGATCGCAAACTCCCATTATGGCATGTATATTGTTTTTTTTTTTTTTTTTTTACAAATCATATATCTTCATATATTTACCCTTGTATACTTTATTTCTTGTAAAAAAAAGCGTATGAGGGCGAAAGGCACAACAAAGAATGTTTTCATAACTTCACGTTCTGTATTCATAATAACACTCCCATCACCAATTTCCTATCAAAATGTGGCAGGTAAGAGTGTCACTATTTTTGGGTCTCTTTTTGGGGGCCCATCAACATACAAGCGACAGACTATTTTATGTATATTATATATATGTGTGTGTGTGCGTGTGTGTGTGTGTGTGAGAGAGAGAGAGAGTGTTTGTATATATATATATATATATATCTATATATCTATATATCTATATATACATATATATATGTGTGTGTATGTAAAACAATTGTATTGAGACAATTGAGACAAGAGCTTACAAAAGCAGAGCCAGCTAGCTGACCAAGATGTCATCATCGGGTAACAAGAGACAGCTAATACGAACACCTTAAAATAGACCCTCGGAGAACACCTCCACAACAAAAGGCATCAAATACATGCCAACTTTAAGTGTGTAAATTGGCATGTCCTTGCTGTAGTTTGGTCAGCACTTCGGACAGGACTTCATATTTGTTCTCAACAATTCCCTGGCAGTTGACCAAGTTTAGCTGAAGTTCAGTATCACACAGAGTGCCTTTGTAGCAGTCTTGTATTTCAACATAAATCATTGCACGTTTTTCATTTTTACTTGATAAAATGTGTTATCTATATATGCGATGGTATAATTTTTACTTCACTAAATTAGTTACTACACAGATAATGGTATAATTTTTACTTGATCAAATGAGTTATCTATGTAGGCGATATTATAATTTTAACTTGATCAAATGAGTTATCTATATAGCCAATGGTATAATCTTTCTTAGAAAAAAACGGGATATAAACAGTAGCTAACCATGTGAGATCTCTAGTTGATATTATAAGATAAATTAATAAATACAGGTAATCTAGAAAGAACAGCGAATACGATAATTCCTTTATCTTGGCGATAGTTCAGGTTAAGTAGTTGTTAAAGGATCTTATGCATTTTCTTAGAGATAGTTTAGGTGAAGTAGTTGTTTAAAAGCTTTTAATGCCTTTCTGTTAGCGATCTTTCAGTTAAAATAATTGTTAAAGACTCTTAATGCCCATGTTAGCGATCGTTCAGTTAAAATAATTGTTAAAGACTCTTAATGCCCATGTTAGCGATCGTTCAGTTAAAATAATTGTTAAAGACTCTTAATGCCCATGTTAGCAATCGTTCAGTTAAAATAATTGTTAAAGACTCTTAATGCCCATGTTAGCGATTGTTCAGTTAAAATAATTGTTAAAGACTCTTAATGCCCATGTTAGTGGTCGTTCAGTTAAAATAATTGTTAAAGACTCTTAATGCCCATGTTAGCGATCGTTCTGTTAAAATAATTGTTAAAGACTCTTAATGCCCATGTTAGTGGTCGTTCAGTTAAAATAATTGTTAAAGACTCTTAATGCCCATGTTAGCGATCGTTCTGTTAAAATAATTGTTAAAGACTCTTAATGCCCATGTTAGTGGTCGTTCAGTTAAAATAATTGTTAAAGACTCTTAATGCCCATGTTAGCGATTGTTCAGTTAAAATAATTGTTAAAGACTCTTAATGCCTATCTGTTAGCGATCGTTCAGTTAAAATAATTGTTAAAGACTCTTAATGTCTATCTGTTAGCGATCGTTCAGTTAAAATAATTGTTAAAGACTCTTAATGCCCATGTTAGCGATCGTTCAGTTAAAATAATTGTTAAAGACTCTTAATGTCCATGTTAGCGATCGTTCAGTTAAAATAATTGTTAAAGACTCTTAATGTCTATCTGTTAGCGATCGTTCAGTTAAAATAATTGTTAAAGACTCTTAATGCCCATGTTAGCGATCGTTCAGTTAAAATAATTGTTAAAGACTCTTAATGTCTATGTTAGCGATCGTTCAGTTAAAATAATTGTTAAAGACTCTTAATGTCTATCTGTTAGCGATCGTTCAGTTAAAATAATTGTTAAAGACTCTTAATGCCCATGTTAGCGATCGTTCAGTTAAAATAATTGTTAAAGACTCTTAATGCCCATGTTAGCGATCGTTCAGTTAAAATAATTGTTAAAGACTCTTAATGTCCATGTTAGCGATCGTTCAGTTAAAATAATTGTTAAAGACTCTTAATGCCCATGTTAGCGATCGTTCAGTTAAAATAATTGTTAAAGACTCTTAATGCCTATCTGTTAGCGATCGTTCAGTTAAAATAATTGTTAAAGACTCCTAGGTCGTCTCTTGGAGATCGTGCAGCCAAAATAGTTGTCAAAATGTAATAAACACTGTTTTTAAATTAAAAAATATGCTTTTTGTTTAAATTCACAGGAATTACGACAAACAGAACTCCTGTTTCCTATGTACATTTTTTGGGTGGGGATCTTCAGAGCTTTCTTTCATACTCGGAATGGGGTGCTAAGGGTCTCACATTGCTCTCGTGCGGACCCAGGGTTAGCAGATAATCTATTGTCTATTGTCTTTCCCCAGGTGAACGATTATGGATGGGATTCACAGTTGCCGTTAAGCCTAGGGGTGGTGACTTAAGCTGTCGTTTCAATGCCAGATGTATCGCCGAGGTAGCATTTAGTCCGTGTTTGTTCAAGGTTATCTTGATGATTTCTATCCACCGTTTTCTTGGTCTACCTTTGGCTTTACGCCCGGATACTCTTGTATTATATGCTCTTATTGGTATTTGGTTTGGCTTCATTCTCATAACGTGACCAAACCATTTTATTTGCTGTCTCTCAATATTAATAGCAAACAATCAAGATCCCAAAAGTACCTCCTCGTGGTACACCCTGGAAACAGAAGTACAGCTGCTCTTGCTGTACTCCTGGCAAATACATTTAGGCTCGTGTCCGTGAGCGGGAAGGCAGCATATTGAAAGAGAATTGACTGCAAAAAAAGATAGTCAACATCTCCGATACCGCTGAGCCAACACATTCAGTGGCACTGTCGACACACAATGACACTAGTCAATCCGGTAAAAGTATTTGAGATGCGCCCAATAAAATTGACACGAAAAGGTAGATGATGGCGAAAGACGAAAATATAACACTCTGAGTACAATGAAAGGACAGCACAGAGCCAAAGGGCAGCGCCATGTGCAAATAGAAATGGAAACTTTACAAGGAAATCGGAACTGCAAGTTATGTCAGCTCGAGATAAGCTTCCAGCTACAGGTAGATACCCAATCGCGGGAGGCGCCCGGTAAAGAAATCAATCATGGTGCAACTCTACTGTCAAGCTTTCCTATACTGAAAATATGCTCGCGTCGCGGAAAGGGTTCATTACTCGATGGGCGCAAGCACAAATGGGACAAGGTAGTTCAGCTTGAGAACACGCATTGCTCCCAAACGCGTGGTGTGAATTAGACTTGGATGATGTCAGTGAACGACCGTTCGGCTAAGAATGCGACAGATCCCGGGTCCAACTCTTCTGTCGAGTTCTTCCTAAATCGGAACCAGGCTCGAGGATGAGAAAAGGTTCAGTACCCGATGGGCACAGACACAAAACATCTAATTACACAAGGCAAGTTCGCTGGCTCCAGAACGCCTCGTGCGAGATAGACGTGAATGACAATCATCTCGGCGAAGTCATTAAATACCCGTCTCCTGTCGACAGATAGGCATGCTATCACAGGCTAGGGAAGCCCACTACCCGAATTAAAAGCATGACGAAAGCGGATGTGCTGGACCTAGGTTGGGCCACAGAGTGAGCCAACCGAGGTGCACATAACCTACCAAATAACACAGTTATACTGTGGAACTTGCAGTGCAACGTGCTTTACGCTCCCTGGCGGAAATCACACGATGTATTCGCGGTGGTTATCAGCGAGCGAACGCAGAAGAAGAATACTCGGAATATGACAACTCTCATAGGTACGCAATGCTTTGAGAATAATCCCGTGGGGGCATATGGAAAATACATGTGTTCTCCCATCGCGTATGCTAGAAGCCAATCAAATAAAAGCCTGCAACCGTTAAGTGCTATATTTTTCTTCTTCTACTTTCATTCTGAAACGTTTGCAGATTCATATAATGTATTTGAGAGAACGACATGCGTAGTGTCATGGTTTACAGCTTCGAAGTGATATGTGCACTTTTCGGCCTGATACATTCGACTTGAGTTTGACTTCTTGATCAATTTGATTCTCTAACTGATGGGACAATCACAACCACTTCCAAAACTTCCTTAGTCGCTTCTTGCGACATACATGTCATGTAACAGTATCACTATTCTTTATACTCATTGAAAGGCTTCCCATCGAAGACGGATATGTCGGGCCATTGGCGCAAATAAAACGACGACACAACGCATTTCCATTCTCTGGACTACATCTTGCTGGAAATCTAGTAGGACAATTGTCCTGTTACAAGAGAGATCTGGCGGGAGTTTGAGAATGAACGCTGAAGAAGAAGAATTTCAAGGCTCGAAAATTAACATCTTAGTGTATCAATGTTAGCCAGGTCTTGTATTAATTAACTCAATTGTGATAAATAGCATAGTTATAAATGTGATAAATAGCATAGTTATAAATGTGATAAATAGCATAGTTATAAATGTGATAAATAGCATAGTTATAAATGTGATAAATAGCATAGTTATAAATGTGATAAATAGCATAGTTATAAATGTGATAAATAGCATAGTTATAAATGTGATAAATAGCATAGTTATAAATGTGATAAATAGCATAGTTATAAATTTGATACATAAATTAGTTCTGATAGGGAAGAATAGAATAATTATAAATATGATAAATGAAATAGATATAAATGTTATAAATGAAGTAGTTATAAATGTGATAAATGAAATAGATATAAATGTTATAAATGAAGTAGTTATAAATGTGATAAATGGAAATGTTGTAAATATGATAAATAACGTAGTTGTTATTATCATAAATAGAATAGTAATGGAGTTGTTAATGAAATAAATAGGATAATTATTAGGGACCAAACCAGAAATAAAGGAATGACGAAAACGGATGTGTTGGACCTCGGACGTCCTGACCACAAGTGGCCAACTGGGGTGCAAAAAATCACAGTTTTACTGTGGAACTTGCAGCACAACGTACTTCACGTTCCCCGGCGGAAATCACACAAAATATTCGTTGTGGTTATATGAGAGCGAACGCAGAAGAAGAAGAAGATAATTATAAATGTGACAAATGTAATTGTAAATGTAATAATAGAATAGTTATAAATGTAATAAACTGAGTTTGATAAATGTGATAAATGTGATAAATGTGATAAATGTGATAAATGTGATAAATGTGATAAATGTGATAAATGTGATAAATGTAGTAGTTATACATGTGACTAATTGAGCAGTTATAATGTGACAAATGAAGTAGTTATAAAAGTGCGAAATTGATTAGATATAAATGAATACATAGATTATTTATAAATATGGCAAATATAGTAGTTACAACTGTGATAAATAGAGTAGGGCTAGATGTGATAAATGGAATAGTTATACATTTGATAAATGGGGTAGTTGTAAATGTGATAAACTGAGTATTTGTAAGTGTGATATTAGAATAGTTACTAATGTGATAAATGGAGTAGTTATAAGTAAACTAAATAGCTTCCACAAATGTGTCATATAAAATAATTATTTATTGTGGCATCTGATTAAATTTAGAACTTCTGAATAAACAATTATTTCAATGGATTATTCTTGTTTATCTTCTGTTACAGTCAAGGTTACCACTGACATTTTAGAAATATTCCCAGATTTTATTGAAGGAAACCCAGATCTAGTGAAATAACTGCAGCTGTGGCATAGGTAGCTATAGTGTCGTGGTCTCAATTTTTATTTTGTTTCTAGTTTTGCAAAGTTTCAAAGCGTGTCGTAACAGTTATTGCTGTACACCCCAAAAACTTGTTTTTCTAAATAATCCTGTGATATTCAAAGACTTAATGCGTGCAATTTCAACGCGTTTGTCGTCTTTCACGGACATACATTACGGGCTTCTAACGCATACAGTCTACATACGTCTATTTCGTTCAGAGCACTGTTCAGCATCAAGCATCAAAGGTTTGACGCAAAAAATTTTTCTCCTTATCACTGTTTAGCATTGTAGTTTGCAGCTTGATTGTGATAGCTTGTGATTTGATATTTTGTGAGTTGTGTGAGCTGACTGGGAGTTCAGCGCATATAGTAATTTTGAACCACCCTGTCGTGCCAGGAAAATGGTTTGGGGGTTTCGATTTGACTAGCGAGCAGTATATTTTACCAACCCCTTCTCTGCGCCTAATGGAATCACATTACAATAAAGTATTGAACAATCAGAGATTGTTACAAGTTGAGAATACAAGTAAACAATATATCTAGAGTTCCAAGACTGTAAGCTTAACGATAGAATCAGAGAAGAGATACATCCATCCTCGATCTACGTGAAGGATATCTAGTGACGCAACTTTGGACGGAGTTGGTTGTCCCATCCTTCTTCTTCTTCTTCTTTCGTTCACTTGAAACATGTCTATATCTGTAATTCTGTCTCCTTAAAAAAACTCACTGTTTTTTGTAGTTCATACAGTGTCCCATAGAGTTTTGATTCCAGTGTTGTTTCCTCTGGCCAATATGTCTGCCTCAGCGTTTCATGCCCAGAACACTCTTGAAGTATATGTTTGGCACTCTGTGCTGCCTGTCCACATGTACACATGGCCGTGTTGCAAATCTTGAACTTTGTATACATGTGACTGCGGAGTCGGTTGTGTCCTGTTCTGAGACGTAGAATTATAACTTGTTCTGGTCTGTTCATAATATGATAGTCATCTTGTGTTGGTGTTTGTGGCTTTCTTATTGACTTGATCATCTGTTTTTTCTGATGGTAGGTGATTGGTATATCTGGTTGGTCTTCGGCAGCACCTTCCTTAGCCAGTTGGTCTGCTTTTTCATTTCCTGGTATTCCACAGTGAGAGGGTATCCACTGCATGGTTACCCTATACTGGTAAGACAATTCGCTAAGTAGTTTTTTCAAGTCTGTTAGTTTTCCAGACTGGAGAGCTTGAAGCACTGACCTTGCATCTGTCAGGAATACCACAGGCTGTAGGTCAGAGTTGGAGCTCAGCAGTTTTTTAGCTGCCACATTAATTGCCTGGATTTCAGCATCATAATTATTGCAGAATTTTCCTGTTGGTGTTCTGATGGTATCTCTAGGCTTGTGTGGATATTCTATATATACACCTGCACCTCCATTCCTCACGGCATTCTGTGCTGACCCATCTGTGTTTACTCTGACCCATATATCTTGTGGATATTCCTCATCCAGGAAACTGAGGGTGACTGTCCTTCGCTGCACACTGTTCTGTTCGTCCTCGCTTAGTATTCCTGTTGTCCCATCCGATAGATGGTGACAGTGACCCATAAACTGTGCTGTAAGCAGATCTGTCGGATCAGAAGTGCAGATATCGCAAGCAAGCTCTAAAACATTAAACATCGCATTTCGTTTATCTGGTCTACATGAATCGCACAGACTATCAGACTATAGGGTATATTTAGGACCATAAGACTAACGTGCGTTCATTGTAAAGCTGGTCGACCTTGTATTTTACGTAAGTACTATTATTATACAGATACCTTTACACAGATACCTTCTATTGTTGTCAAATCTGTAAAAGAACATTTTGTGCGCGCATTGGACTTGCTAGTCATTTAAAAACGCACTATTAACTTTATTATTTTATTATTTATAGTTATTATTATTATGGTTGAGTTTTTGGTCATCGTCGATCACGACGGACGAACATTATCATCATCATTATTATACAGTTTTACATCAGTCTCAATTATTATCAGTAGTCCGGACTACAGGCTGCTAATATGTAGGGGCATGATTACAAACACAGATTAAGAAGCAGTGATGCAACACACTTGAGACAGACCGCCATATTTATAAGAGAATAATAATACATGGGATGCAAAGGGTACCACACTGTTCTCAGCGGACCCAGGGTTAGCAGATAACCCAGGTTCTAAAAGTACCTCCTCGTGGTGCACCCTGGAAACAGAAATACGGCGGCTCGCGCTGATTCTGGCTAAACATTTTGGGGGATCGTGTCTGTGAATGCGGAGGTAACAGATGGAAAGAGAATTGACTGCAAAAGAGACAATAAATATCTATGACACCACTGCGTCAATACATACCGTGGCACTGTCGACACACAGTGACGATAGGTAGTCCGATCTGAGAATTGGAGGGGCGGCCTATGAAAACGACACGAAAAGGTAGATGCATGGCGAGAAACGAAAAGATAACATACTGAGTACAATGAGAGGACAACAAATAGAAAGGGAAAATGTTCCAAGGAGATCAGAACTACAAGATCTGTTAGCTGAGACGACCTTCTAGTTACCGGTGCTCCTTACGAGCAAAGAACCAATCGCGGGCACCCGGCAAAGAAAGCAGCCCTGGCCCAACTCTACAGTCGAGCTTTCCTATACCGAAAACATGCTTGCAGTGAGAAAGAGTTTCGTACCCGATGGGCTCTGGCACAGATGGGACAATGAAGGCAGTCCTGGCCTAAATCTACTGTCAAGCTTTCCTATATCGGAAACATGCTCGCAGAGGGAAAGGGATCAGTACCGATGGGTTCAGGCACAAACGGGACAAGGTCGTTCACCTCGAGAACACGCGTTGCTCCCAAACGCTTGGCGGAACTTGGACGAGCGAGAGGTGAACCCCATGTCGGTGAACGACACCTTGGCTAAGAACACGAAAGAGCCCAGGTCCAACTCTTCTGTCGAATTCTTCCTTAACCGGAACCAGGCTCACGGATGAGAACAAGTTCAGTACTCGATAGGCACAAGCACATACTGTCTAATTACAAGCGACAAGTTCAATGACTGCACAACTCCTCGTGCGAGATAGACTTAAACGACAATCGCTTCGGCGAAGAGTCATTACACAGCGTGTCCTGTAGGCAGACTGTCACAGACTAGGGAAGCCCACTACCGAATTAAAGGCATGACGAAAACAGATGTGTCGTGCCTCGGATGCCCGGGCCACAGAGTGAGCAAACATTGGCGCAGATAACCTACCAAAGAACATAGTTATACTGTGGAACTAGCAGTAAAACGTTGCATCCGGACCGTTCAGAAAGCAATGGCAAACTACTGAACGTATTTATATTGCCTAGAAAATCACTACAGCCAACAACAAAAATGTTGGGTTGATGGCTACGTCCTGAATAGGATACGCTACCAATATTTTTTTTAATTTATTATTAGAATTAAGAAGTACTTCTTGTGATAAGATATGCTTCATTCAATCTTGAAATATGCATATATCCTAACAGATGGTTACTGATCCAGCAGTCCATGGCCTCATGACCTTTGCCCCAATGCCATTGTGTCATATATGCATGTATTTGTAAGCTGTTGTTTCGTTCCATATAATGTGTTCCATTTATCTGGCTCTGAATGGTCAAAAATGGAACATATGGAGGTAATCTAGACAAGACATCATTGATTGATATCATGATGCCGCAGTTACGGGAGAATACTTTGCAATTTGATGAGTTGTATTGAGAGAAATATGTGAGTCCCATATGTTGTGGAAGGATATGCGTGTCTGAAGGTCTCAGTATTGACCTATCGGACCAATCTGTATGCAACATTCAACTCTCAGAAGATGGCGTGCAAACAAAGCGTTTCTCTTGTGGATGTTCTACATTATTTCATCTTTACAATTACATTTCCCTTTGTGACGCAACATTCAGAGAACGCATTTTTGTCAAAGGAGCTTCAATCTTGAACATGGTCCTAGCTGCAAATGTGCACATGGTGCCTCGGCTACGAACAGGTGGTAGATGGGATGTAGTGAAAGCAACTTTGTGCAGGACGTGAAATTTCATTGGGAGAGCCCAGAATCAGGCAAATAGGTAATCTCTGAATCATTGAAGAGCTCCTTTGGATGACAAAGCATTGATGGTTGCCTCCCCCCCCCCCATACTAGTAACTGTGGCCCAGAGTTGGGTTGCTAAGGACACCTGACATATTGCCACATATGGTGTGTCAACATCAACATAGATACGTGCAGCACTATTCTCTTTACTCTTCAGCAAAATAAAAAGCTGATGACATCAAGATAAATTAATAGCTTATGGAAGAAGACAAACAATCGACATATTTCTGAATCACATTTCACAGTCGGCGTACATGGAAGGACCACATTAACAAAGCAACAACACAGGCCAGAAGACAACCATTCTGAGAGAACTAACCGGCACCAGACATGGGAGCAAATTGGAAAATAATAAGTAAAATTTATCAGCCGGGCATATAATCAAATACTGCATTACATAAGCTTGGATAGCGTACATAGCCAGGAACTTAGGATCATAACTGGAGAAATAAAAAGCAACACTCATAGTCGAGATGGAGAAAATGGGGAGGATACAAACACCGAGCGAACGGCGAGACACAAAGGTGCTAATACACGTAGAAATGTTCTACTGTACTCCAGGTCATCCAATGAAAGACAGATTTCGAAACTTAGAAGTGGGGCGACTGAAAAAAGGTAGCTTTATCTATCAGGCCAAACGACTTCGCAGAAATATCTTAGACTTGCTTGAAGTTAACAGCCTCGAAAGTCTGTATTAGAACAAACCCCTTTGAGAATCGATAATCGATTGTCTATTCATATCCAGACTGGGGTAAAAGTAATTTTAATTGAGAATGAACAGAATAGTGTACAACGTAAGACAGCTACTCTCGGTCTTGTGGATATTCGAAATATGAAGAATTATAATTTTAAAATTGCCAACAAAAAGCAATTTATTAGAATTCTTCTATGGACCACGACCAAAATCTCCGTGACAAGAAGGTTAAAGTCATTTGATTTGTGCAGATGAGGTGGCTGATTCATTCCCGGGTCGTGACGTTTTGTTTACAAGTGCATTATTTTGACGATCTCTGAAGAATAGCGATCGAAACTCCGGAGTTTCATGATATGAGTGGTACTATTATTCAGGCTGCGTGTGGATTCGTTGAGATGTTCGAAGTACACATGTGAAAAAACGACTACTATGAAGTCAATCTTCTAAGTAGAACCTATTTTAACCTTCTCTCCATGTAGTTTAAATCTCTTGTTAACTGCAGATGTTCACAAATATAACACGCCGAATTTGCTTATAATCGCTATATTTTCTCAATGTATTTATGTCCCGCCCAGTGGTCAGTATTCAGTGTTTCCACTAACTTTCTAGAAATAATCTCAGATTGCCCTGTAAAAAAAAAAGGTAACCCAAGATTATATAATTCAATATAAAGTCAATGCAGTAAATAAAATCAGTGTAGTATATAATATCAATGCAGTAGAGTCAGTAGACGCCAAAATGCTCGGCATCCCCTCTCATGATCAAATAACTTGTAAGACAGACATTGCATCAGGAAAAAAACACCACCTGTTGACATTGTGTTTTTAATTATTTCTGTAGGAAGCACATATATATGTGTAGTAATTTACTATAAATATTACAGAAAAACAATCGTTATTGACGCCAAACATTTTTAACTTGCAGAGCGGAAACGGTTCATTGGCTACTTAAGATCTGATCTGTGATTTAGTGATATAAATTGTATTGTGCTTTCAAACGCTGGCTTTAGATCAATCATACGCTTAGAAATAATGTATGATGATGTTAGTTCTCAGAAAAGTAAACTCATATCTGTACTGAACATTTTCACAGAAAAGAAAATCGGACGCCTGGAGCTGATTAAAAGAATTTATAAAGTATGTCTTTTTAAATTAGTTAATATTTTATATAGGGCTTTAAATAAATATTTCTTGTGGGAGTGGGGGATTGGGGTGGGGCTACCTACCTACTAAAGAAAATTTACTCGGCGACCCCACTCTAAAAATTCATGCTAAGTCACTGGATTATACACCTTGACAAAAGGCATTCGTCCATTTGCATGTGAAATTTCTTCGTTTTCATTAGACTTTTTGTGATATTTTTTTGAAATTCGGAAGAATCTACCAGTCTTTTGACTAAATTCCTAGGTTTCATGAAAAAACTCCGCAGATTAAGGCAAATTTGTTCATAATCCCGGGATCTTAGATGATGGAGAAAAAACTCCCGATATACTGGCAACGCTGACAAATGACACACTCAAACAAAAATTCACACTGCTCTGTAAAATGTTTGCTTAAGCGGACACATGTATTTATCTCAAATGGCCGCCCTCTTTAAAGGACCATTTTCCGTGTTTAGTTTGCCTGCTATTCAAAGTCTGCATGCCAAGATTTCAAATGACACAGAGAGAACACGTAATACAGGGTCCATTTGAGATAGAGACTTAAAAATAAACATAGTCTTAGGGATATTTACACTTTCCACTAAGTTCAGGGATACTGCAAGGGCGGAAAGCCAAAAGAGCATGTTAGCATCTGCGTTAGTTACGTTAATCGCTGACCACCATGTTGTTCTACTCCTTAAAATGTCATCGAGGTTTGATGTTTTGAGTTCTGTTTAGTTTATATTTGAAGAAATATATATATATTTTTTTTAGAATTTAGATCAAATTTAACTGGAGTAATCTGCAACAGATGGTTGAGACTAGACTAGTAAAAGGGAAACATATTTATAAAACAAATACGTCGATTAATTAACGTGTGTCAACTCATTACTTTTTTAGATTAACGGAATGGCAACATGCATGTATCTTAACAGATCACAACAGAACATATGGATGTAATCTAGAGAAGCCAACATTTGATTGATATCACGATGCAGCTGTTACATCAGAATACCTTGTAATTTCACGAGGGTTATTTATAGAGATATGTGAACCCCATATGGACGGTTATACGTGTCTGATGCAAGTAATGGACATTCAAAGATTGTGGAGAACATTGTTTGCGCTGTCAGTATGCACGCCTTTTTCGGTAGTTGTAGGTATGTATAAACGTTACTCTTATCATTGCCAGAGTGCATATATGTCAATGTTCATTATTTCTACAACTCAATAATTCATCTGTTTATTTATCCTTCCTATAATTCATTCATCTGTTTATTTATATTTTATACAATTCATTCATTCATCTGTTTATTTATATTTTATACAATTCATTCATTCATCTGTTTATTTATCCTTTCTACACGTCATTCATTCATCTATTTATTTATCTTTTCTACAATTCATTCATCTATGTATAGTTCGCTCACAAAATCTTGCCCTTCATTGTTTTCCAATATCTCAAATAGAGTTCATTTTTGTGTTTGCATGCACGTTAATTGTTTTTTAAAAGCCGTTAGAATTACATTAAAATGTGTTCGTCTGCGTTCATTTTCAAAACTCCTGCCGATCAGCAGAATGTTGACCGGAGAACGTTGTGTCATGATTTACAGCTTAGCTGCGATATCTGTTCCTTTCCGTCTGACACATCCGACTTCAGCATGTCCTCTGGGTTACTATGACCATTTATGGGTTGGGATAGCCATATCTATCAAATAACCTCTTTAGTCGCTTTTTACTACACGCATTGAATGTAAACCATAATGCTATTATTTACTTCGGGTCCCAGCCACAACGGATGATTGTGAGTCATGCGACATATTCTTTCCCTAACGTAGTCTTCCATATGAATCTTCACCAATCCCCGCGGTCTCTGACAAGTTATTCCGCTTCCTCTAGCGACATATGCATGCATTCCTGAATATCTCTTGTCCAGCGACGTCTTGGTCGGCCTCTGCCTCTACTGTATTCTGTCGCCCCCTCCAACAACACTCTTTCCATGCCATCGAGTATCTTCACATGGCCGAAAAAATTCAACTTCCTTCTTAATATGATGTTTAAAAGCCAGCCTTCTTGAACGTTGATTTTACTTATCACGTCGTGGTTGGTCTTTTATTGCTGTCCATGATATTCTCACAATACACGCACGATTAAAATACAGCAGAAATCCGATTATCCGAATTAATTGAGAGTGTCGATTTGGATACTCGGAAATTCGGATAATTGGATATAGCTCCGGAATGAAACAAAACAGTGTACATACATACAATCATACATTAAAATGAACGGAATTTTATTGTTAAAAGTACAGTAATATGTAAGCAACTATGTATTGCAAATAAACTACATAGTAACAGCACGTGTGCACTGCCGCGGGACCTCTCTACCGCGTCCGCTAATGCTCTCGCTCTAAAATTATTTCACCAAATTTCGATTCAGTTAATTGGAAATCTGATAATAGGATTTCTACTGTATGTTAATAATAATGTCTCCATATTCTCCATACTCTCATATATATCCACGTCTCAAAGTTTGTTCAGTTGTTTGTTTATTATCCATGAACTTGACATAATAACGCTAATTGTCAAAAACCAAGGTGCAATGTCGCTCGAGTTCTTGTTTCTCAAGTCTTGTATGGAAATATTCACTGCAATTGTAAACATTAGAAAAGTATGTTAACTGAAGCGGTACTCTTAACTATTTGTATATCATAAGTGACACACACAACTGTAAAATTATAGGAACCTATAACAATTATTCCATTTTCCTTTAGCGGTGAAGTTAGCACATATTGCATAGGTCAAAATCTCTCAAATTCTTTCTGTTCAAAGCTATTTTGTGCAGTTCTTGAATATTATGTATATTGATTGTTTTACTTTCTCTAAGTATTGTTCTTCTGAGTGTTTCTTTTGGTCTACCCCTGGTTCTTTTGCCTGTAGGTATCTTGTGCTTGCAATTCAAGAGATTACAAGATAACAATAGTACTTACATAAAACACAAGGTCCATCAACTTTACACTGAACGCACGGGACATCATAATCAATTAAGTGCCATGCCGAATGGCGTAGGCAATCATGTTTCTCCACGACTCTCTATCATTTGTGTTGTCAATAAGCTCGGTTGGTGAATTTCTACAATGCCACAGTACTAGTACACCATGCACATTCTCTCTTTGTTGTCCCCTATCCCTATCTATTCTATCTTTGTTGTCCCCTATCTCTTCTCCCCTTGATCTTTCCAGTGGATATTAAATGTTCAAGCTGTGTTCTTCTCAGCACATGTCGTAGAAACATTGACTATCTGACTGCTTGCCAGTCTGTCTGTTCTTCTACTCGTCTGTCATCTGGTTCATCCGGTAGTCAGTTTGTCCTTCTGTCCGTCAGTCGTCTGGTTCATCCGTCCATCAGTCTGTCTGTCCTTCTATCCATCGGTTCATCCGTATATAAGCCTGTCTGTCCTTCTGTCCGTCAGTCGTTCATTCCTCCATTAGTCTGTCTGTTTTGTTGTCTGTCAGTCGTCTGGTTCATTTCCGTCCATCAGTCAGTCTGTCCTTCTATCCATCAGTTCACCCCTCTATCAAAAATACAAGGATTGAGAACCACTGGCCTACGCCTGCAGACATGGCACATGATGATGGTGATTAAATAATAACTAAGAAGTTTAGACATACGAGAAGTTTAGACAATTCCTGCTCTGTGGTGGCGAGGTGTAGCTCGCTACTGTTACGGCCAAAATACCGGATTGAAATCCCACCTCAGGCAATTATGCATCCGGGTCGTTCAGGAAGCAATGTCCTACTACTGAAGTATTTATATTTCTTATAAACTCAAAGTATGGTCACAAAATTATGGGTTAATAGCTACGTCCTGAATAGGATATGTTACATATCAACCAATCAAATGTCATGACTAGTGGGGTAGGCGATATTGCTTCTCCACATTTATATATCTCTAGTGTTGTTTATAAGTTCAGTTGGTGACTTCTTTTTGTGCCATAGTGACAACTCATCTAGAAATTTCTCTCTTTGTCTTCCTCTGTCTCTTCTCTCCGTTATCTTTTCGGTGGTTACTAAATATTCAATTCTTACTTTTCTCACCACATGAGGAAAATAAAATCTTGTCCTAAAAATTTTGATGGTTTTTTTCTAATTTTCTATATAATTTGTCGTTTTACTCCGGCATCTCTGAAAACTTCTACATTAGCTTTCTTGGCTATTCATGGAATTTTCATCATTCTTCTTAAACACCACATCTCAGTTGTCTCCAGCTTATCTTGGGCACTTTTGTTTACTGTCCATGCTTCTCTTCCATAAGGAAGGAATGGGTCAATATAACACCATATCACCAGTGGCGTAGCGAGGGGAGCGGAGGTGCGGACCGCCCCGGACGGCATCATCGAGAAAGCGGCAAATTTATTTTCGTCCAGTCACTGACATATTTTTTTCATGTCACAAGGGCGGAAAATTATGATTCCGCCCCGGGCGCCATTGACCCATGCTACGACACTGCATATCACTCGAACTCGTGTATGCATTAATATTACTCCATTGCATAGAATGTATCTCCTTTTTTGAAATGTTGATTTGACCTGAGCTATCCTGTTCTTGCTCCGATTGGACCACCTGCCATCTGATGTTAAAATGGTGCCAAGACGCTGTATTTTATCCACTTGATTTAAATGTGCATCATTGATAGTAATACTGTATTTTGTCGATGTGTATTTCTTTGAGACGATTACTTCTGTGTTCTTCTTGTTTATGCTGATGTTTTTGTTTTCACTTTCTGCAACTCCCATGTCTTACAAGACTTGAAGTCAGGTTCTTGTTCGTCCCTTCAATCAGAACTGTATCGCCAGCATATATGCTACCTATAGATTATTTATATTTCTGGAAACACTTGTATGTTTAATTGTTCCCCCATGAAATCTGCAGGCTTGTCTCGATTTATCTACAGAAAGCCGCCAGATGTGCTGGGCCTGTCAATATGTCCTAAATGGGGCTGGGAGAGAAGAATGTTCCATGTCCCCTGGCAACTGGTCAGGAGGAGAGTCAAGGATTAAATGTCCTACCATGTGTATCATTACAGCAGAGTTTGATGCTGGTACGTTCTTTCCGTTGTTGGTTTTATTGTTGTAACCTGTTGTTCTTATTATTGTTGTAATCGCTGTTGTTACAAGTTGTTGTTGTGTAGATGGTTTTATTGTTGTAACTGGTGTTGGTGGTTTTATTATTTCAAGTAGTGTTTTTGATTTTGTAGTTGTAATTGCTGTTTGTTGTTGCTGATTTTATTGTTGTAACTGTTGTTTATTTTATTGTTTTAATTGTTGTTGGTGGTTTTATTGTTTTTATTGTGGTTGGTGGTTTTACTGTTTTGACTGTAATTGTTAGTTTTATTGTTGTGAATTTATTGTTAGATTTATTGTTTGAATTGATTTTGTTTGTTTTAATTGTTGTAGTTGATTTTATCATTGTTGTTGTTGGTTTTATTGTTTTAATTTTTGTTGTTGGTTTTATTGTTTTAATTGTTGTTGGTGGTTTTATTGTTTTAATTGTTGGTGGTGGTTTTATTGTTGTAACTGGTGTTGCTATTTGCACGTTGATCTTTATAATATATATATGTATGTATGTATTTATCTGTACTTTGATCATGTGGCAAATAACAGGACCACTCTCTCCTTTCCCGGTATTTCATATGAAAAGACTATGAAATATTTGGTTGGGAGGGGGGGGGGTAGAATGACAACTTGTCCCCCTTGAATAGATCATTGTACCTCATCTCGTGCCTTAATTTTTTATTTTTGTCATCCATCAAATCATCCCCAAGAATAACAAAGAGATGCAGGCCAGCAGACAGTGTACATTTGTTTTGTTGTGGCAGACTTCTAGGTAGCGATGAATGCTACGTGTGCCATTACTGCGGAATGAATGGTCACTAAATCGGACAGAGGAATTATAACATAGTTGGCCCAGAGTATATGCTGCGCTATTGTTAGGATGTGATATATGCTGGCTCTTGGCAAGATGTGGTATATGATGTACTTTTGGCAAGATGTGGTATATGATGTACTCTTTGCAAGATGTGGTATATGATGTACTTTTGGCAGGATGTGGTATATGATGTACTTTTGGCAGGATGTGGTATATGTTGTACTCTTGGCAGGATGTGGTATATGATGTACTCTTGGCAGTTTGTGGTATATGCTGTACTCTTGGCAGGGTGTGCTATATGCTTTACTCTTGGCAGTATGTGCTATATGCTGTACTCTTGACAGGATGTGATATATGTTGTACTCTTGGTAGTATGTGATATATGCTGTACTCTTGGTAGTATGTGATATATGCTGTACTCTTGGCAGTATGTGATATATGCTGTACTCTTGGCAGTATGTGCTATATGCTGTACTCTTGACAGGATGTGATATATGTTGTACTCTTGGTAGTATGTGATATATGCTGTACTCTTGGCAGTTTGTGGTATATGCTGTACTCTTGGCAGGATGTGATATATGCTGTACTCTTGGCAGTATGTGGTATATGCTGTACTCTTGGCAGGATGTGATATATGCTGTACTCTTGGCAGTATGTGGTATATGCTGTACTCTTGGCAGTATGTGGTATATGCTGTACTCTTGGCAGTATGTGATATTTGCTGTACTCTTGGCAGTATGTGATATATGCTGTACTCTTGGCAGTATGTGATATATGCTGTACTCTTGGCAGTATGTGGTATGTGTTACACTCTTGGCTGAATGTGGTATGTGTTACACTCTTGGCAGTATGTGATATATGCTGTACTCTTGGCAGTATGTGGTATGTGTTACACTCTTGGCAGTATGTGATATATGCTGTACTCTTGGCAGTATGTGATATGTGTTACACTCTTGGCAGTATGTGGTATGTGTTACACTCTTGGCAGTATGTGATATATGCTGTACTCTTTGCAGTATGTGGTATGTGTTACACTCTTGGCAGTATGTGATATATGCTGTACTCTTGGCAGTATGTGATATATGCTGTACTCTTGGCAGTATGTGATATATGCTGTACTCTTGGCAGTATGTGGTATGTGTTACACTCTTGGCTGAATGTGGTATGTGTTACACTCTTGGCAGTATGTGATATATGCTGTACTCTTGGCAGTATGTGATATATGCTGTACTCTTGGCAGTATGTGATATATGCTGTACTCCTGGCAGTATGTGATATATGCTGTACTCTTGGCAGTATGTGGTATGTGTTACACTCTTGGCTGAATGTGGTATGTGTTACACTCTTGGCAGTATGTGATATATGCTGTACTCTTGGCAGTATGTGGTATATGCTGTACTCTTGGCAGTATGTGGTATGTGTTACACTCTTGGCTGAATGTGGTATGTGTTACACTCTTGGCAGTATGTGATATATGCTGTACTCTTGGCAGTATGTGATATATGCTGTACTCTTGGCAGTATGTGATATATGCTGTACTCTTGACAGTATGTGATATGTGCTGTACTCTTGGCAGTATGTGATATATGCTGTACTCTTGGCAGTATGTGATATATGCTGTACTCTTGGCAGTATGTGATATATGCTGTACTCTTGGCAGTATGTGATATATGCTGTACTCTTGGCAGTATGTGATATATGCTGTACTCTTGGCAGTATGTGATATATGCTGTACTCTTGGCAGTATGTGATATGTGTTACACTTTTGGCAGTATGTGGTATGTGTTACACTCTTGGCAGTATGTGATATGTGTTACACTCTTGGCAGTATGTGATATATGCTGTACTCTTGGCTGAATGTGATATATACTGTACTCTTGGCTGAATGTGATATATGCTGTACTCTTGACTGAATGTGATATATGCTGTACTCTTGGCAGTATGTGATATATGCTGTACTCTTGGCAGTATGTGATATATGCTGTACTCTTGGCAGTATGTGATATATGCTGTACTTTTGGCAGTATGTGATATATGCTGTACTCTTGGCAGTATGTGATATATGCTGTACTCTTGGCAGTATGTGATATATGCTGTACTCTTGGCAGTATGTGATATATGCTGTACTCTTGGCAGTATGTGATATATGCTGTACTCTTGGCAGTATGTGATATATGCTGTACTCTTGGCTGAATGTGATATATGCTGTACTCTTGGCTGAATGTGATATATGCTGTACTCTTGGCTGAATGTGATATATGCTGTACTCTTGGCAGTATGTGATATATGCTGTACTCTTGGCAGTATGTGATATATGCTGTACTCTTGGCTGAATGTGATATATGCTGTACTCTTGGCAGTATGTGATATATGCTGTACTCTTGGCAGTATGTGATATATGCTGTACTCTTGGCAGTATGTGATATATGCTGTACTCTTGGCAGTATGTGATATATGCTGTACTCTTGGCAGTATGTGATATATGCTGTACTCTTGGCTGAATGTGATATGTGTTACACTCTTTGCTGAATGTGATATGTGTTACACTCTTGGCTGAATGTGATATGTGTTACACTCTTGGCAGTATGTGATATATGCTGTACTCTTGGCTGAATGTGATATGTGTTACACTCTTGGCTGAATGTGATATGTGTTACACTCTTGGCAGTATGTGATATATGCTGTACTCTTGGCTGAATGTGATATGTGTTACACTCTTGGCTGAATGTGATATGTGTTACACTCTTGGCAGTATGTGATATATGCTGTACTCTTGGCTGAATGTGATATGTGTTACACTCTTGGCTTAATGTGATATGTGTTACACTCTTGGCAGTATGTGATATATGCTGTACTCTTGGCTAAATGTGATATGTGTTACACTCTTGGCTGAATGTGATATGTGTTACACTCTTGGCAGTATGTGATATATGCTGTACTCTTGGCTGAATGTGATATGTGTTACACTCTTGGCTGAATGTGATATATGCTGTACTCTTGGCTGAATGTGATATGTGTTACACTCTTGGCTGAATGTGATATGTGTTACACTCTTGGCAGTATGTGGTATGTGTTACACTCTTGGCTGAATGTGATATGTGTTACACTCTTGGCTGAATGTGATATGTGTTACACTCTTGGCTGAATGTGATATGTGTTACACTCTTGGCTGAATGTGATATGTGTTACACTCTTGGCTGAATGTGATATGTGTTACACTCTTGGCTGAATGTGATATATGCTGTACTCTTGGCTGAATGTGATATGTGTTACACTCTTGGCTGAATGTGATATGTGTTACACTCTTGGCAGTATGTGATATATGCTGTACTCTTGGCTGAATGTGATATGTGTTACACTCTTGGCTGAATGTGATATATGCTGTACTCTTGGCTGAATGTGATATGTGTTACACTCTTGGCAGTATGTGATATGTGTTACACTCTTGGCTGAATGTGATATGTGTTACACTCTTGGCTGAATGTGATATGTGTTACACTCTTGGCTGAATGTGATATGTGTTACACTCTTGGCTGAATGTGATATGTGTTACACTCTTGGCTGAATGTGATATGTGTTACACTCTTGGCTGAATGTGATATGTGTTACACTCTTGGCTGAATGTGATATGTGTTACACTCTTGGCTGAATGTGATATGTGTTACACTCTTGGCTGTATGTGATGATCATGTGATACTGGCACAGTGAATGTTTCCATTCGGTTCTAAACATGCATCAATAATCCCCCACCCCAACACAATCATGATTTTCCCCATCAAGTCCAACTCCGTGAAGTGGTGATGGGGCTTAGTCCAACCAACAGAGGTTGGAAACTAAGATTGGTCATGTCAACCTGATATCAAGCAGGATCACAGTCCTGCCAAAACAAGCGCAGGTGCTGAAGTCAGATATACCGGGCCGAGACGTGCACCAGCAACCATGGATCATGCAACCTGACTACCCGACTAGTTGACGTGCCTGCACAATGATGTACTATTAACGAGTACAAAGCCTTTCCTTGCTGCTCGATGTCGTTGTCTGCACCAGTTTGTTGTGTATGCCATTACCTACAATGAAATGATATGATTCTTGTCGTTCTATTTACTTCATTTCTCCCTGCTTCTTCTTATTCGTTCGGGATTCTTTTGATCTTGCTAGATCTTCAGGCCAGTCCCAGTGCGAAGATCGCAGTCTTCTCCAGGCCAGAGTGGCTACCCCAAATTTTTTTGCATCAGAATAGTTTAGTATGGACATGTATTGCCTCGCAGTTTTATCAGTGCAATATCTACCTACCTGCGCACCAAAAAGTTTCAATAATTATAGTAAAAATACATGGAATTACTATCTCCTCATATTCCGCTTCTTTTCAGCATTATTTTCCTTTCCCTGCAGTTCAAACTCCTCACAAGATGTTTGAAAAACCTATTTTTAAATGTGTGTTTAGTCCACACGGCTAACTATAACAACTACATCTAGAAATTCCCATACTCCTCAAAGATAACACTAAATATCTGTAGATAAATGTAACGTATTATCTAACTTCTGCGCAGTTTCTTTTAGAAAGATAATGCTTCTGCAGTTTAATTATTTTGTCAGGTGATTTAGGCGCGTAGACACAGCTACGAAAATGCTTCCGATATCTCGACAGTCCATTCCATCCTTGCACGTTCTTTCCTGTATCTTTTCCTGCCAAATATATTTTGAATTTGCTGCCATATTGATAACAAACATTTCAATTTATCTAATTTTCAGTGTCTGGAGTACCAACATTTATTCATAGAGGATGTGGTCTTTTCATGCAAAAAGATGGCTGTATTGAGAACAGTTCCAGACACAGCTGCTTCTTCTCATGTCAAGGAAAAAACTACTGCAACAATAGAAAACTGCAAAAGTTTCCTAAACTCGGGGAATCCGACAAAGCCGGAAGAACAGAGGATCGGATGACGTATTCAGTTTATATTTTGTTATCTTTCCTTGTTTATATTGTTGTAAATTTGCACATGTTGCGTAATGTTTAGTTAAGCCCTTATAGTTCGTTTTCATTGCGACATTTACATTTTGAAACCTATTATGCCATTTCACCAAATTTTATTTTCTTGTAGCTTCCTGTTTAACATAAGGGATGTCCATAAATTACATCAACTTTGTTTGCCAATATTACACCCCCCCCCTTTTCCCTATAGGCTTTATAAACAAACACTGTTAAGATATTCCCCTGTCTGCTTATGTCAACAAAAACCCAGCCCCTTCTGGTGAAAAATTACATGATTTGTAAAAATTATTTTGTAAATTTATTTTTCTAAATCAAACATTTTAACAATTTATTAAAAACAATTTAAATATATATATTTATTGACGTTAACTGTGTCACACTCCCTCCATCTACCCTGTCAACAACTGTCAATTTTTTTTCTGCCCCCCCCACTCCCAATAGTTGACATAATTTATGGACAGCCCCATAGGATGCTGTTCTTCAACGATTTATGTGCTGAGTCGCCTTAGTCAACTGTTCCCCGCCGAAGACGGATATGTCGGGCCATTGGCGCAAATATAACGGCGACACAGCGCATTTCCATTCTCTTGATTAAATCCTGCTGGAAATCTAGTATGACAATTGTCCTGCTACAAGAGAGATCCGGCGGGAGTTTGACAATAAACGCTGAAGAAGAAGAAGAAGAAGAAGAACTGTCCCACGAGATCATCATTAGTTTGGTCTCTTCTCTTGTAGATTCACGTGTTCTTCCCACATTCTTCTTTCCCTGAGGTTTTCAGTCGAGCTCCTATCTAGCTACCTTTCATTGAGTAGCACATTAAAAAAAAATATACATGAAAGACTATACATGTACATTAACTTAATGACTAAGATGATATTAAAATAAAGTTATATATTCAACAACAATATTTACCTCTCTGTGTGCTCTGTGGTAGAGTAGACAGTATCCGGCCTATGGGTCGTATAATAAGGGTATTCAAGCCCCTCCCCCTTGTAGTAAAGTAATGAATTCCATTATCTATTCAGAAACATGTTAAAAATAAGGCAACTTCCTGGTTTGTATTTTTTTTAAATATAATAAACCACGCCCGTTGCAATAAGGATATGTCCATGTATCAGTCTTACAAACACAACGCTGTTGAATTACCTCTTATTGCATTGCAGCTTGCCCAGATTGCACTAGCGATACGATCTAATGTATTTGTAGCGAGAGTTGGGCACTCACTGCGGACATGGAGAGAAGATTACAGGCTTTCGAGTACAAATGCTACAGACGAATTCTACGAATTTCCTATAGGGAACATAAGTCCAATGTGTACGTAAGAAATAAAGTAGAGATGTATGCAGGTGTTCAGGAACCATTGCTTTCAATAGTGAAACGACGAAAACTAGCATGGTTCGGACATGTATGCAGGCACGATTCCTTGTCAAAAACAATACTGCAGGGAACTTTCGAGGGTGGAAGAAGCAGAGGAGGACAAATAAAGACATGGACAGACAACACCAAGGAATGAACAGGGCAAGATATTTCCACATTCATCCGCATCGCTGAGGATAGAATTCGCTGGAGGATTCTGTGTGCTGAAGCATCCAATGTGGTACCCCTACGACCCTGAAGGGTTTCGGGGGCTTATTGATTGATTGATTGATTGATTTGTAGCGCCTAAAAATCGTCAATATTTGAATAGCATTGTCTCATACAGAAAATGCTTCCATTATTTTATCAATTGTTATTAAGCGTACAATGTATTCCTTAAATGGAGATCATTTTTTACTAGTCTCGCGATCATTTATATTTTTCTGTTATTTGTTCTCTTTTATTGTTTATCGGTTATCTTCATGACAGCAGATATAGTTTCAGTAAAGAGAGGAAACTCACCTCTGCTTACCATTTCTTTAAAAGGCACTAATCCAATTTCGTACGTAATTCACTTTCTCCCAATTTTTTCGTAATTTCTGATCTTTCATTAAAAAAATTCAACGACATTTTTCTTAAAAATCGTTTGTGGTGGGGATTTACACATCTTTTGGCTAAACTCCTTGTACCACAAGTTTTGCTCTGATTTCCTAAGGTGGAAAGGGGGTTCAACATCCCAACCCAACCTATCTACGGGATTATTTATCTGAGCTGTATTTTTCAAGCAGACATACAATAACAAAATTATTTCTCTGGTGTAAAATATCATACGTCATACTCATAGTTTAATGCGCCTTACTCATAGTTTAATACGTCATACTCATAGTTTAATACATCATACTCATAGTTTAATACATCATAATCATAGTTTAATACATCATACTCATAGTTTAATACGTCATACTCATAGTTTAATACGTCATACTCATAGTTTAATACACCATACTCATAGTTTAATACATCATACTCATAGTTTAATACATCATACTCATAGTTTAATACATCATACTCATAGTTTAATACATCATACTCATAGTTTAATACGTCATACTCATGATTTAATACGTCATATTCATAGTTTAATACGTCATACTCATAGTTTAATACACCATACTCATAGTTTAATACATCATACTCATAGTTTAATACATCATAATCATAGTTTAATACATCATACTCATAGTTTAATACATCATACTCATAGTTTAATACGTCATACTCATAGTTTAATACGTCATACTCATAGTTTAATACATCATACTCATAGTTTAATACATCATACTCATAGTTTAATACATCATACTCATGATTTAATACGTCATATTCATAGTTTAATACGTCATACTCATAGTTTAATACATCATACTCATAGTTTAATACGTCATACGCATGATTTAATACGTCATATTCATAGTTGAATACGTCATACTCATGGTTTAATACGTCATATTCATAGTTGAATACGTCATACTCATGGTTTAATACATCATACTCATAGTTTAATATTATCATCTCTACCGATGATCTGGTGTTTTTTCACTCCTGTTTTTGAATGCTTTCAGAAATGAATCACGTGCAGTGCAAGCAAGTCCGTGGATTAGTGAAACTAACATAACTAACAAAAAGTAGCACTAATGTTAACAGGTAACAAAAACAAAGAAAGGAACAAGGACTTAGCCAGTAATAATAATACATTATGAAAGTTGTTATTGCTTCTTCGTTTTGTTACTGCGGTACTCTCCACCTTGTCGGATATCCTCTGACGTTTGGGTTATTTATCCATGGATAAGGGAGTTGGGGTTGCTGTTTTCAAACCCACCCTCTCCTTAAGAAATGAAAATGTCTTTTAATACGAGAAAGCAAGCAAACAAATTGGATAAAAATAAAGGTTTCTACATACACACAAAATTATTGAAAGCCTGCAAAATTATTAATTTTAAACCGTCCGTGTGTTGCTGGGGCCCGAGAAGGAAGCAAACAATAGCAACACTGTTTATCTTTCATGTCCCTCCAGGGCCAGATAAATGAAAAACATTATATGGAACAAAACAACAGCTCACAAACACATGCATATATCACACAATGACATTAGGTCAAAGGGCATGAGCTCATAGACCGCTGGATCAGCAACCAACCTTTCATGTATGTCGTAAGAGGCGATTAATGAGATTATGGGGTGAAGTTGGCTGTTCCATCCCATTTAGGATAAAATTGAACCAAAACCACGATTAGGTCAATGTGTCATACAGAAGGGCGCAGATATCGTAGAAATGTTAATCAATGATACAACGCAATTCGTTCTCAGGTCTACATCCTGTTAACAAAAGTTGACGTCAACAAGACAATTTAGATACCAATTAAATTGTTTGAATTTGAATGAAGTTTTTCCAAAATTCGTAAACAAATATTGATGTATATTTTTCCTACTTATTTTGCACAATTTTATTAGCTTGGGGTGGGAGATTGTAATATAATTAAGCTTGGTGAATTCCTGAATTCTTGTCTGTTGACAAGGGGGAAGGGGGTAAAAAAAATTGGGATTAAAAATGTTGACGTAGTTTATGGAGAGCCCCTAACTACGAGTACAAGGCTACTTAAATAATATATTTACATCTGTTGATCAAGATTGTCCCATCCTTACATGGGTAGGAGATAGGTCACAGAATGACGCAAGCGATCTGATGTGAACATGTGAACAGAGTGGTTTACTGGAATATAAGCGGTATACAATAGCTAAAGGGAAATATGTGAACAGAGTGGTTTACTGGAATATAAGCGGTATACAATAGCTAAAGGGAAATGTTATGTGAGCAGAGTGGTTTACTGGAATATAGCGGTATACGATAGCTAAAGGGAAATGTTACCATTGGCGAATAAAAGTATAAAGAACACACACAACTAGCACATTAAGCTAACAGGGAGTCAAAATGTCGACGACGTTTCGATTTGAAAGCATTAATCATGTCCAATATAACAATCAACATGTGATGGCATAACATCTAATGTAAGCTGAGATGTGTGCTAAAAAAGTGTCCTATATGTACGTACACGCATGAGAGTTTTCCTAAATTTAAAAATAATCTTCTTCTGAGTTCGTTCTCGAACTCCTGCAGATTAAACTTCAAACCCCCTTCCTATTAACAACTGTCAAACTTTTCCCAGATCGCTCCTCCTCCCCACCCCCAAATTGTTAATATAATCTATGGATATCCCCTTAGGAACAAGCTTTCAAAATGGTCAATGACATAATTCCTTGTGAGTTCTGCAATGCTGCTGAAAACTTCCACTCCAACCGATTAAAATGCGCTGCTATAGTGTGTTTCAAAATGCGTGCCGTTAAACTTCATTTAATTTCTCAATAACACAGGATAACAAAAACCTTCATTGTGACATACCATTTTATATTTTACATTTCCCCATTGTCTTTAAAAATGGCAAATTAAAAATATGCAGTTCTTGCCAGTTTCTTACACCGGCATATTTCTTTTACTTTTGTGCAATTTACACTTATTTTATAACGGACAAAATATAATATTTTACAAAAAGAAAAGTGCACATGTAAGAATATTGGGAACTTGTTTACAATTAGTGCCTACCGGTGTTTACAATGATCATGATACAATGATTTTTTAAAATAATTGCCGGATTGTAATTTTTAAGTTTTTTTTTAATGTCATCCTAGATGCAATTGCTTGGTACTTTGTGACGTCAAAATAGCTTTCGCTTGTGCATATTCCATCGAAATGGCTGTCGTGTCAATGTTAGACTTTCCTACAACTGAAAAAAGATGCAATACACTTACTGCAGTTTCAAGGCGTTCTTCCTATATAGAAGATGTGCGCACGGGGACATTCTATGACATTGTTCTACTACGCTAACGGAAGGATTACGGGTCCGTCATTTTGTGAACGTAACAAGGGGAAATAATCAAAGAAAATATGAAGACCAATTGTGTTTGTCTACCCTTCAGCATTTAGTGTTTAAAGGGAGGGGGGAGGTGCTAGGGTTAGAATCACTTCTAAACTCTAGGATAACCCCCCTCGCTCCTGAATTCTAAGATAATCCCACCTACTCAGGTGCGACATGACATCATTGCACAATTGAACATCCTCTAACGTTAGCCATTTTAAGACCTGCAGATGACGTAATGTCATTGACCGTGTGAAAATTATGCCAACCGTTACCCACTTGCAACTAACGTGTGCTTGATTTCTAAATTCGTACTTATTCCACTTCTAAACGAAATATCTGGTAGGCACTAATTGGTAACAAGAACCGAAAGTAGCGATAATTTGATGATATTCTATGAGCCATATAGGTATTCCTATTACGTTTCACCATCGGTATCAGAAACAATGAAGATCTGAAATAAATTGCAATAAAACGCGAGACATGGAAATCTATGACATCCGCCCTGTGTGCCGTCTTTTGCCCTAGAGGAATAACTAACTAACTAACTAACTAACTAACTAACTAACTAACTAACTAACTAACTAACTAACTAACTAACTAACTAACTAACTAACTAACTAACTAACTAACTAACTAACTAACTAACTAACTAACTAACTAACTAACTAACTAACTAACTAACTAACTAACTAACTAACTAACTAACTAACTAACTAACTAACTAACTAACTAACTAACTAACTAACTAACTAACTAACTAACTAACTAACTAACTAACTAACTAACTAACTAACTAACTAACTAACTAACTAACTAACTAACTAACTAACTAACTAACTAACTAACTAACTAACTAACTAACTAACTAACTAACTAACTAACTAACTAACTAACTAACTAACTAACTAACTAACTAACTAACTAACTAACTAACTAACTAACTAACTAACTAACTAACTAACTAACTAACTAACTAACTAACTAACTAACTAACTAACTAACTAACTAACTAACTAACTAACTAACTAACTAACTAACTAACTAACTAACTAACTAACTAACTAACTAACTAACTAACTAACTAACTAACTAACTAACTAACTAACTAACTAACTAACTAACTAACTAACTAACTAACTAACTAACTAACTAACTAACTAACTAACTAACTAACTAACTAACTAACTAACTAACTAACTAACTAACTAACTAACTAACTAACTAACTAACTAACTAACTAACTAACTAACTAACTAACTAACTAACTAACTAACTAACTAACTAACTAACTAACTAACTAACTAACTAACTAACTAACTAACTAACTAACTAACTAACTAACTAACTAACTAACTAACTAACTAACTAACTAACTAACTAACTAACTAACTAACTAACTAACTAACTAACTAACTAACTAACTAACTAACTAACTAACTAACTAACTAACTAACTAACTAACTAACTAACTAACTAACTAACTAACTAACTAACTAACTAACTAACTAACTAACTAACTAACTAACTAACTAACTAACTAACTAACTAACTAACTAACTAACTAACTAACTAACTAACTAACTAACTAACTAACTAACTAACTAACTAACTAACTAACTAACTAACTAACTAACTAACTAACTAACTAACTAACTAACTAACTAACTAACTAACTAACTAACTAACTAACTAACTATAGGTATTCACACATTTCATGAACACTTGTTTAATTAAGCAGTGTATCTTTACGCTCATTGCAGTTAGCGTCTAAATTTGCAATTGCAACTTCAAAAATTTGCTATTATTTGATACTGATCTTACAAATGTCATAAATTTCAAATAAAATATTTTACCATGCTTTCATTGTGGAACACTCAATAAATGTGCAAATTAATTATTTTCCGATTACAGACCAAGCGCAAGCGGTGAAGTCATTGTAAATATCAGAATTGAGTGTTGTTATGTTTCTTATATGCATTTCAGAATACTTGCTGCAGAACATGGTGACTTGTCCGTTTATATGGGTGTTAAATTACATATCAAACCATTCCGCGTGCGCATTGATAAATTATGTCATTACTCATGTCTGCCACTGTAACAATGACATATGAAGATTTCCATTTTCCAAACATAACACGCTACTGGCCACCTATGTAATCAATATGAACCTGAATGAACTTAAGCACATAGTAAAGTATAAACATCATAACAATGCCACGTTTAAATCAGTAAACGGTTGTCTATAAAGTACATCAACACTTGGGAGGGGGATGTGTTGAATAAATTCGACAGTTATTAACAAAGACAAGGGGAAAAGGAAGGTTTGGCAAAAGCTGACGGTCAACGGTATTGTTTTTATAGACTAATTAAAATGTGTGAATTTGAATATCAATTTGGTACTTTACGGGATAATGTGTCGACGCTTTTAACGAAACAAACTTTCGCTAAAGGCACATACATCGCAGCATTCATAAATCTGAGAGCAACGCACTGAGAGCCCCATCCCTTGGAAAACAAAACACGGGGGGGGGGGGTATCCTCCGTGGTTTGCGCAGATCGAATGATCGGTAGGTAGAAGACGCTGTGTGGTTTTTTTGTTCTCCGCGTCACAGAAGCTGTATGAAATCAAACCAAATATTTAAAAGCTGAATGTGTGTGGACATATTAATTATCCCGTAATAAACCATAATTTTAATACAAATGTAAAATATGTATTTTGTGCGTATTTTTTCTTATAATTGTTTTTTTGGGTTTGGGGATTTCTTTTCGTATAATTATACGGGGGGGGGGGGGGGGCTGAATTATTAATATGTTTTGATATGGGTGAAGAGCTAAATATAAATTTGGCAAAAAAATATTGTAATTTATGGATATCCCCCATTTGTCAGAAAAACCACAGAATTCTTGTTGTCACTACACAGAATCATGGAGAGACAACTCTAAACAAGCAAGTCTTTGTTCTGCAGTTGGTATCAAGAAAGCGCCGCTCCTTGTTTATACAGCACCCATAAGTCATTGAAACTTAGTTGTTCATTTTTACTTGAGAAAATATTATGCTGTTGCATAATTTTTACAGAAAATTTCGTGAATTTAACTTAAAATGTTTTCCAAGATAAATCTGTAATCCCAAAATGTGTTCTTGTCCTGTGATAATGTATTTAGAAGTAACTACACAATTCGGATTTGGATTACATGCAGAATGGGTCTAAAGAATATCGGCAAACGTTTGAATCGCACTATAACATTAACTTAGCATGAACATTTAAGGGTTCAATACAAGAATCAGTAGACAAATCACGTGACAACATACCAACTTTTTAATTTCATATGCTATTGCACTATCTCGGAAACTTAAAAAGTCTTAACTTAAAATATCGATCTAGCAATTTGTGCACAATGAACTAGCCATCCACCTCCCACTCAGTGTGCAGGGCGCATGTCGAGTGGTCAAGGGCTCTCATCGCGCAACAAGTAGAATATTGGATGCATCGGTATATGCGTCTTTATCGGAATTTCGTTCCGTTTAATATGTGAGCTATTTGTTCTGCAGAAACATGTCCATTGATTCTTGTATTGTTACCATTTATATATAACAAAATTTTAATTGGTGAAAATGTCTTTGTATCTAATATGACGTGTATTGTGTGTATGTTTTTGTATTGTGCTATGTGTGGCTGTTGATCTGTTTGTATGTATAATTTCTAATTTTCTTTTATTTTTCTGTATTCGAAACGTAGAAATACAATTTGCTATTTCATAGTAATTAAATAACACAAATCAATATTTATACATTTGTTGGTTTGTTCGTTTGTTCAAGGTCATCGTCATTGCATGTGTAACAAGTTCATGGTTACTCAATTTCAACTTGAACATATTAACCATACCCTATGACCTTTTTCTTCAGACGAGACTAGGGTTACCATACGTCCGGGATTCCCCGGACACGTCCTCTTTTTATGCTCCTGTCCGGGCGGCTTTCCAGAAAAATTGCTTTTGTCCGGGTTTTTCTCCGTCCCCGACCGTTGTCCGTCCCCGATCGATCGATACTTTCTTACTTACTTTTCTGTGCTATATACTTTAATCTATTATGTATAGTGAAATAAACACTTGCGCCAGCTATATTTTGCTCAATATTAACATTAGCCATCAAAACTTCTGGTTCCGTTAGCCATTTTCAATTTTTCGTAAACATAACGCATTTCGCATAGCAGACGGTAACGCGAGTTCGTTAGTGATAATTATTAATTTTTGAATTGAAGATTGAACTTAAATTTTAAAAATAAGATTTTAAAAATGCCGAAACTCATTTAACACTCAGTTAATACAAGTTTATAATTAAATAATAACAATATTTTTTGTAGTTTAACTTTAATTGTATTTGTACAACACTTAATATTGGCCACATTTGATGAATATTTTTCGTATCCTCTTTTTCCATCTGACAATTATGGTAACCCTACAATAAGGGTGCACTGGATTTAAAGGCGCACGTCGAAACGTCCTCTTTTTCCATCTGACAAATGGTAAACCTAGGCGAGACCATAGACAATAAACGACTTGTTGGCTAATTGGAGAAAGTTTTCCATTTCCCACGTCTTTGAGGAGTGATAAGGGAATACGGTGCTATGTTCGTGTTTTTCATGATCAACGGCGTACTTATGGTTGATGAATACGGCCAACTTTTTCCGTGATTCTCATTGGCTATAGACACAAAGTATACACCTACTGACCAATGAAAATCACGGGAAAGTCAAATTAGTATTTTATAAAGAATGTTTTCCACTTAGCGAACAGGTATTATATTGACGGTGACGGTTCGGTCTTATTTTGATTGATCAATCTTCTCGTTTTATTAACGAGCCGCTCAAGTCTGACAATACCACAGTTAACTCTAAATTAACAGAGTTTGGACATTGATGCAGAGTACTAATCTTATCTTGAATTATATGTTTGTATCGACTCTGTAATGTCTTGCAGATTATCTATTCGCTGAAACCCTTTGTTGACTTTCGGCGTCAGGGGTAGAAGAGTTTTCTGGAGACAGCCATTTTTGCAGATTATCAACCCAGTTAATTCCAATGTTGTTTCGATTCCAGGAATTATGAGCGATTAGCGCTTACTTCCTATATACAGTGGGGTGGTTTCTCCAGATTTATTTCATACACAGAAGACTCCAGCTTTCAACGGTGCGCAATGCTTTGGAAGTCTCCTACTCAAAGGGGTTAAATTCTAGAAATGTGAGACTTTTCTAACTATCCGCCGCAGCATTAATGAGCTTCAGCTAAACTTCCAATCATTCTTTACTGTCAGAGGTGCCAGAAGCAACCAGCTCTGGATCATAGTCAATGACAGCCAGCTATGCATACTACGTTATCCAATGAGTCTCTCCGATTATGCAGGGCTAATGTTTTATGTATTTTGTGCTATCCCTGAGAACTGTCATTTCCTGCATAAAATGTTTTTTCCCAACATACCATGTGCCACTTGTTTATAACTAGATCATTAATTATACAAAAGCAGCTAGGACCATGGTTAGGTTTGGGAACTCATCTGTTTTTTTTTCTCCAGTTTCATCTGATATGTTGGGTTATCTTCTTCTGCGTTCGTTCTTAAACTCCTGCAGATTAGCAGGATATAGTCCGGAGAACGGAATGCGTTGTATCATTGTTTACAGCATTGCTACGATATCTGCACCTTTCGGCCTGACACATCCGACTTCAGCGTGGCTTTGGGTCACTGACCTAATATTGGATGGGACAGCTAACTCCATCCCATAACCTCCTTAGTCGCCTTTTACGACATGCGTGGAAGGTAAACAGTGTTGCTATTCTTTGCTCCCCTTTCGGGCCCCATCAACACACGGGCGGTTGGGTTATCTGAATATTGTTAATTCCGCTAAAACAGGTAACCGTTTGATAGGCTCGCCAAACGTCTTTACTCTTTATGACCCACTGATACTACGGATATATAGAAGAATAGGGAGAACATCATAAAAAAGGGGTAGAAAACAAACAAAGGGGTTCTAACAACACTTCGCACGAAGAAGGAATTATTATAGGAAATAAATGTCGAGCAAATAAAATAGTGTGAACATATTATCATCATCATTAAGTGCAGTCTCCGCAACGAAGGTTGGCTGCAACGTATCTCCAACATCTCCTGTCTCTTGTCTTGGTGGTGTACTCTGCTAGACTGTAACCTGTCCTTCGTGTGATGTTACTCTCCCACTTGTATCTACCGCTTGCTCGCTTCCCTTTGACTTTACCCTCAAGTAAGGTCTTCAATAAGGAGTCATGTCTTTTAATGTGTCCAAAGTATTTTATTTGCCTGATCTTTATTTCTCTTAGTAGTTCTTTCTTCATATTAAGTGTCTTTAGCACCTCTTTATTTGTTTTCTTCTCTTTCCATGATGGTCTCCCTATTCTTCTATATACCCACATCTCAAAGGCATCAATGTTGTATTCTAATTGTTTATTTAGTGTCCATGTTTCTGAGCCATACATTAATATAGAATAGATATTGCATTTTATAATTCTCATTTTAACTTGTTTGTAATTTGTTTAGATATTAATAATTTCCTCATGCCATTGAAGGTACTTTTAGTAATTCCTATTCTCCTTTTAACTTCTGTTTCACGTCTGCCATTATTTGTGACTATGTGTCCAAGATATTGATACTGTTTTACTTGTTGTAGTTTCTCTCCATGTATGTTTATGTTTACCTCCTGTTCTTCTGTGTCTTTGTTGATTATCATGGTTTTTGTTTTTTGGATATTTATATCCAGTCCATATTCATTACTTGATTTATTGACTTGATCTATTAGTATTTGTAGTTCATATTCACTTTCCATATGCATATCTCAGGTTGTTTATTATTTTCTCATTGATCTTGAGGCCTGGCGTTTCTTCTATATTTTTAAAGATATTCTCTGTGTAGATATTAAATAGGCTTGGTGATAAAATGCATCCTTGTCTTACTCCTCTTCTTATTTCTATGTATGGTGAGTAGCTGTTTTCACACCTTATTGATGCAGTTTGTTCCCAATATATATTTCTAATCAGTCGTGAACATATTATAAGACATGACAAATTGTTGAAGTCCTTACTTGAGGGTAAAGTCGAAGAAGGGGAACAAAAAGTAGGCAGAGTTACAAGTGGAGGAATAAGATTATGAGACGGACAGATTACAGTCTAGCAGAGTGCACCACCAAGACAAGAGAGATGAAATGTTGGAGGTTTATTGTAGTCAACCTTCGTTGTGGCGACGACACTTAATAACGATGATGGTACTGTGGACAGAGTATTGTAGACGACATCAATGATGTTGCACATTGCATGCAGATGATGATGATGATGACATCCCTGAATTCTCGCGTGCCCAGAAATGGATGTGAAAATTGCGGTCTGTGGTCAAGACATTCTAAAAACACAAGACACTTTCCATGCATACATAATTTCTGAAACGTTATCTATCTATATCAAGAAACCCATAACCCGTCAGGGTTGTATGGGTACCATATTGGATGCCTCAGCACACAGAGTCCTCCATGCGTACTGTGACCGTCAGCCAACGTGTAATGGCGGCTACACTCAAGGAGAGATCTGAGCACCTATGTACTTGTCCGGAGTGCAGTGACGATGATCCAACTACTAACTAACTAACTAACTGAGTCCTCCAGCGATATCTATCTGCAACGATGTGGATGAATGAGAAAAAATAGTTTCCTTTCCATACCTTGAAATTGCCTGTTCGTTTCTTTATTTGCCCTCCTTTGCTTCTCCCTTCTTCGACGGTTCCCTTCAGTATTGTTTTTGAAGGAATCATGTCTGTATACATGCCCAAACTATGCTAGTTTTCGTCGTTTCACTATTGAAAGCAATAGTTCTTGTTTATCTGCATACATCTATTTTGTGTTTTTTACGTAAAAATGTGCCTTATGTCTTATTGTCTTATAGTGAGCCTATAAGAAATTCGTAGAATTCGTCTGCAACATTTGTACTCGAAAGCTTGTAATCGTCTCTTCTCCATATCCGCAGTGAGTGTCCAACTCTCACAACCATACAGCACATCAGAAAGTCCCAGTGACTTATAGCATTTGACTTTCACTCCAACACTGATGTTGCTTTACCAAATCACCGTTAGCCTTGACATATACGCTGAAGCCATCTCCAGTCTTCGCTGCATACGCTGGACCCGAGGTAGTTGAATGTATGAAACTTTATACTCACTGGCTGGCTGTGCACTCACCCCAGGATGAACATCACAAATTTTTTAAAAACCCTTTGAAGCGTTTGACAACAATAAGAAAACGCTTCTCTCTCCGGGGTCAGAAAAATTGAACACCCTATTTTGAACTAAACATAGTTGCCAGCTGAACATACCTCATTATAATTCCGTTTTCTGTCTTTTTATTGTTTCTATCACACATGCTTGTATCACACATTAACATTATGTCAAAGGGCAAATAAGGTATGGTGTCCCGCGTATGGATACCAGACTAAAAAAGAAAACAGGGAAGGCCAAAAACAACGCTCAGAAGAACTTTTATGAATGAACTAAAATCAACAGGCATAAATGCACAAGACCTGCAATCCTTGGCAACTGATCGACAGGCATGGAAAACTATGACATCCGCACTATGTGCCAAACTTGGCAAAAGAGGAACTGACTGACTGACTGACTGACTGACAAAGGGCATGAGTCCATGGACCACAGGATCAACAACCAACCGAGTCAAAGAGAAGCAAAAGTAAGTTCTTTACTGTCTGTCTGTCTAATCCTAAATATAAATCTAAATAAAAATAAAAATCTAAATCTAATCTAATCTAACCATCCACCCATCCATTCATCCATCCATCCATCCATCCATCCATCTAATCTGTATGTCTGTGTATCTATGTTTGACTATCTGTATGTCTGTGTGTCTGTCTATATGTATGTGCATGGCGTAAGAGTCGACTAATGTAGTTATGAGGTAGAGTTAGCTGTCCTATCCCATAGGGTCAAAATGATCAAGAAGCGGGATGTCAGGCTGAAAGGTGCAGATATCTCAGCAACGCTATAAACTGTGACACAACGCTTTACGTTCTCCAGAGTACATCCAAAAATGTGCAGGAATTTGATAAAGAAGAAGAAGAAAGAAGAAATATATAAATTAGTGTTAATAATAATCATCATAATAGTTTGTCGTTGGATCATCGTCACTGCACTCCGGACAAGTCCATAGGTGCTCAGGTCTCTTTTTGAATGCATTCGCCATTACACGTTGACTGACGGTCCTAATACGCCGTTAACAGACCATCATTCTTTCTCGCCTACGAAACCGCTCCTTTCTAGCGACACCACATTTCAAACCAAGCTCACTTATTCTAGTCATGGAACAAGAGTCATCGTCACTTATACAGTCATTTATTCGTGCGTTTTCCCGTAGGGCGTTCAAAATGTTTGCCCGATCCATTGCCCCACCAACAACCGTAGTAGCAGCGTCTGCGGCCAACATATCTGCATTCTCATTACTAGGGACTCCAGCATGTCCCGGCACAAAAATAAAAGTCACTTTACTCACATAGGAATTCTTCACTGCATCCAGCCACTGTACCCGAATGCACCCTGCCTGAACTTTCACAATCATGCTCATGGAGTCACCGAGTATACAGGCATGCTCGCAGATAGTCTGCGAGCACACTCATTTCAAAGCTTTTGTTAATGCCAAAATCTCCATTGTCATGCTGCTTGTCGCCTGAGAGCTTGAATTCCCAGGCACTCTTGATGTGTCTCTCCACCGACCCATGTGTGTGTATGTGTATGTGTGTGTGTGCGTGCGTGTGCGCGCGCGCGCGTGTGTGTGTGTATATATATATATCACGTTCCCTGGAATTCTCACCGATCAGAGCGAGCACATCCGACCCCACCACTGTCGGACACCATTCCCTGCAATCTCTATTGAGTGTTAATATTACTATGAAGGCTGTCGGACAATCTAAGGGCGCCCGATTCCATTCCGTACTTGGTGGCACATCCTCCAATCTGCGCATACACTGTAGAATATCCTCTGCGCGTCTCATCCAATATTTTCTCTCTTAAGTCGACTGCCTTTCACTTTTAGACTTACGTAAAACACAGGTTTATATATCGCTTCAATGAGACACGACAGACTATAGCTAAAACTAGTATGTAATGATGCGCACACAAGACATCATACAAATTACAATACACAAATCATATTAAACGTTTCAAAACGTTTGTTGTTACGTTTCACGCATTTACCTTGTATTGATTGCCTTTCACTTTGAGAATTTTAGAGTGTAGAGTACTATTTATCAACGGTGATTAGTAGTTAGTCCTGCGCCCTGCACATTTGTATTCTTTGCTCTGCAGTTGGGCAATCAAGTAAATGTCTATCGTCATAATAAGACACATAACCCGCCAGGATCGTGGGGATGACACACAGGAGACATCAGTACAAAAAGCTCCCCAAACATCCTATCCTCATCCATTATAAGAAGTGTAGAAAATCATGCCCAGAACATTGCTTGATGTTATCAATCTTTGATTTTCTCTGCCTTCCCCATCACTTCTTCCACCATCGACTGTTCCTTGCAAAATAATTTTGAACGTGAGTCGTGTCTCGTTACAAGTCCTTACCGATCAAATTAGTGTTACCAAGTTACCAATAGTACAGGCTATACTATACGCTAAGTGGGAAGCAAGAGCAAACACTGTTTCGATTAGAAAGCCTTCATTAGAACGGGACAAAATAGACAAACATTGACGAATCTATATTGGAACATTAATGTGTGTGTTCGTCCATCACAAGTGATGATGACGATTTGCTACATTTACTTTTGAAAATTCAGTTAGAATTATGACCATGCCTTATAGTTTGTAGATGGATAATAAGCCCTATTCGAGCTGCAAATGTCATTGAACGGTTCGGGCATGTAATGACTACTGTAGAAGAATTTTATTATATCTGTTACTTTCTAGCTACTCTCTGCTGTTGAGCTGCTACATTTTTCGTCTTTTTACAAGATGAAGTGCCCCTTTTTCTGTAGAACTACATGAAGATCTGTTTTGGGCAAGTTATTTCTATGTATCTTGGTATATTTCAAAGGCTTTCAGTGAAGTCTTTAACGAGTCATTGTAGCACTTCTTTTGGCCACCTTGAAATCGTGTACCCTTCTCCAGCTCACCATAGAGAAGTATCTTTGACAGGTGATAGTCTGACATACGTACCAATACATGACCAACTAATATGTGCCTGCATCAGGGTAATGTAAATGCTAGGGATACAAGATCTGCCAAGGATAGTGGTATTTGTAATCTTGTCTTGCCATCTGATATTAATATTTTTCTGGAACATTCATATTGTACGAGTAACACACCATGAGAGAGAAAGAGTTGAAATGGGGAATAAACGGTGTCTGCGCATAACATTAAAAAGTTGAGACTGTGGTCACTGATTCCGTATAGTACCAAAGAAAATTTACTTATTTTTAGTAACTGACTAGTCAGACACTACTTATTATCTAATTCTTTCACTAAATCCAATCCAAGTTAGAACCAATATTTTAGTCATTGACGCAATATCCGTATATTTATGCGCAAGTGTACTGCGCACAATGAATTCACATACAAATCCTCTACAGACTACATCCATTTTTCCTTGAGATATTTAATACGCCCATTTGACTTAACTGTGTGCAGTCTTTTCTTATATCAGCCGACATGCTCCCTGTGATATTACATGTGCATTAGGAACCAAGGGGCCTAGCGACTATAGATAAGAACCAGTGTGATATATTTTATAACAATGTTATGACTAGTGCCGTAAAGTGTGTCAGTGCCTCGTTCTGGAGTAGACAACCTTGCCGTGGTGAAAGTGTAGACCAGACGTGAGTAAGAATTTCGATCGCGTATTGTTCGATATGTTTCTTAATAACCCAACATGGTGGTACCAAGTATAATTGTATAATGCGTTAACACATGCTAATAAATAAAACTATCGGGTGTTGTGTACGTTTCGTCACACACCACTAGCACCAAATTAGAAGCATGACACACAATTTTGTATGTCGTGAATGTGTAGTTTAAAAAGTTAGTAACGTACGTACTAGTACTACACTTACACTCCGCATAACAGTAGTCAGTGACTCAGTGGGGTCTAGTATAGAACCTGAACAGAACACTCGAACAATAAAACACTTTAAACAATCATGATGAGATCCGTTTTCTTTGTTGTCTAAATTTATTTTTACACAAAGTCACTTTGTTAGACATTGTCTTTTGCTCTTTTATAAATTTATTACAATGCTGTAGGAGGCTAGGCAATTAGCTTTACTTTTTATTAAGTAGGTCCTGGATGTCTTAGCAAGTTTGTTGATAAAAAATAATACTGTAGCCTATATAGTAATAGCTGCAGCAAATCAAGTTGTCTGTTCCAATTTGCCTACATTACTGGTTGCTGTTTGTGTTAGATTATAAATCAAATGGTCTCATCAGTAAAACTACGGATCAACTCTTCACTGTGCTATGATAAATTAGTACACAATGTTTGCATTTTTAACTACCCGACATCACAGATTTCCATGACACACCAATGAAATTAATGGATGCTGTGACATCACATCTCCCGACGGCAACAATATCAACCACATTTAAAGCTAGAACTTTTATAATTAATTTATTTTTCAATTTATAACTGATCCTAATCTAAATTCTAATGCCAAATTAATATTCTGTTTCAAATAACATACTTTAATTTTAATTACAACTTCTGCAATCACACTGCAAAGGTTAGGTAATACCTTGAAACTAGAACAAAGGTCACAGTGAAGAGTTGATCCGTAGTTGCATCGGTCTCATCTAGTTTAGTACTTTAGTTGGTAAACTTAATCCTGTAGGCTAGGCCATAGACTTGACTTTCTTTTAAATATTAAACTTAAGTAAAGAGTGCCAGAGAATAACTAGGCCTACTAAAATTAGCCTAACATTAATTAGCATCTAGTAAATTATTTTCACAACTTATTCAATGAAAATATTGTGGAAACATAGTAGCGTCATATAATAGGTATTGTAAATAGTATGGTATTTAATTTAATAGTAGACAATATTGACAAAAATAGATAGGGAAGGGTATATTAAATAAATAATATGAACCTAAATATATGCCTATTTTTTTTTATTACATACATACAGTGTGGTCTATAGTACAGTCGCTGTTCACTCGTTTACATTTCTGGTGACAAGTATATCACATGAATTGTGGGTATTTAAGTATGGACCTGTGTGATATCAGTGACACAACATTTATGAAAAAAATACTACTACTCATGTCAATCACGTATTGGGTAAAGTGTTTCGTAGCATAATGAAGTTATTTCTACAACAGATTTTGGGAACTTGTGCATTGGAAAACATCTGCACACATTTTCTAATATCTTCCATACGTTTACCTCCATTATTAAACACTTGTTCCCCCCACATGCACTCTTTGTTCAGTGGTGAGCACTATTATTCTTGGTCTGTTAATGGAATACAAGTTCATTCTGCAGTTATTAGTAATCTACTGAGTTGTACCGGGCAATGGATATACACAAATTTCAGGGATGTCATATTGAGCACATCTGTTCAAATTCAGTGCACAATGTTTTTTAAAGATAACCTATATTATTCTTCTTCTTTCGTTCGCTAATAATGTCTATATCTGCAGTGTTGTTTCTTGTATAAATTGGACAGTGTTTTCCATTTCTTGTTTTGTACCATAAAGTTTAACATTCATTGGTGTATCAGGCCAGTATGTGCATCTTAATGTGTCATAGTTGGCACATTCTTGAAGGATGTGTTCTGAAGTCTGGTTGACTTGTCCACAATTACACTTTTCTGTTGTGCCAATTTTAAATTTTGTATACATATGACCTATATTATATCAAGTTGTCTGTGTTGTTTTTATACGTAACCATTTCCTACCCATATTTGTCATCATTACCCATGTATCTGTGTTACTGTGACCTACATCAGATTTATGGGATCTTATCTCACATTCTTCTCGTTATTGTATCCATCAGTAAGTACTCATGTCTGGTAAATGTGGATATAAGAAACAATTCAAGGATATACCTAATAAGAAACAGAGGCTAAGTTACTTTAAATAAGATAACAGTCAAGGGTTATAATAAGATTTTTCATGAGGAAATCAATAATAATGATTACAAATTTGAAAGGATCATTGCGAATTACTTGATAGGAAAAGTAGGCTATGACCTTTTGAGTCACAACTTTTAAGGACCATGTGACAACTGATCAACATAATATTAATCAAAAACGCCTTACCTTAAAATTACACAAATTTCCTCATGGGCATGACTTATTTTTTTGACAGTTTGCGTTATTTTTGGTCAGTGTTTCAATAATGTTTTTGTTAGAGGTTTTATAATAATTCTTGTACATGTAAATAATGAATTGAATACCACACATATTGGTGTTTGTTTGTGTATGTGTGATAGAAGAGGTGTGAGAAAGGTGTAAAGTTAAAAAAAAAATATTAAAAAAATTGAAATAACATTGCTTATACTTGAAAACTGTATGACAACATTAGCAAAAATTACCTACATAGCTGAGCAATATTTATGTTATTTCATAACCAATGAAACAAAAATTAAACAGGACTGCTCTGTCTAAAACGTTAGCGGCAAATGAATGGCTATGAAGAATGGGACATAGTCCTAGCTTAAAATGACGTGCAATTGTTGGTCAAATGAGCCTAACATTTTGTGGTTTGATTCTTGATTAGGAAAAAGTGTTACAGCACTGGGGACATTCCCATATATGCTGTGCTTGCCATTCCGTCAACCATCTAAAAATGTATAAGCATAGTGTCCTAGTCAGTTACTGATTGCGCATTCGTCTGATCTTTCCGGAGAGGGAGCACTTTCTCCCATCACCTCAAGTCCTTCTCATTTCTACCATTCTCTGAATATGTACATTGTCTCGTTCATAGTCTTTTCGTAGGGTATCCATGACTGCTCTAATTAATTCAATTCTATCTCTTCTTATCTCAGTGCTGTTCATCAAGGCTTTACCAGTCAATACATTGTCTATTTCATTTCCCTTGACCCTAGCATGACCAGGACAGTAGATCCATGCAATACTCTGCACTTTGTTGAGAAGAGTGACCCACTCAGTTCTGATCATATACTTTGAGAGCATGATAGAATCACTGAGTCTAAGCTAAAATTCTGTCTTAGGAATGTTGTGAAAAGTGATACAATTAATTTCAATACACATAGGACGACTTTAGCACAAAATGGCGAGTTCATTGTCATTGGGACGGAAGCGATGAACTGTGATCAGTCACCATGGATGGAAATAATTGTTATTGTGTGTGATCTATTTTATAACAGAGTCAGGAGTTGCAACTAGCCGTAAGACTGGGCAGTCATACAGCCTAGATTTCTTAAAATTCATTATCAGAGTATTACAAAAGTTACTTGCATTTACTAAAAACACAAACTCTACTTTCAACAGCAATGACCCGTTAACAGAGCGACAGCTCTTTCCAAATTATGTTAAATCATCGTTAGACTACATCAAACAAGTGTGTAGTTTTCCAGTTGATTGACAGCACTCAAGACAAAAGGAGCAGTCGCATGTACATGCTCTGAAGTCGACACCTGTTCCATCAGCGATTATCTTTCAAAGGGAAGGGCAGGATAGAGAGGAGTAAGAAAGAAAGTAGACAGAATAAGACTGAATAATGTCAAAATTGGGTAATATAATTGTTCTAGCATTTTTCAGCGTGGCCCAGAATTGGAACGTTTAGCATATGATTTAGATGTAATGCTTCTGCAAGAGACACAAGCCAAACAATTATAATTTCAAGGCTTTGTGAGCTATGTTAACCCGACAAGCTCCACGTATCACGGTGAGGTGATCCTTGTACAACATGGCCTGTCACACTGTCTGCGCAACCTGACATCTGGAGATAGGGAGTTGCAGGGAGTACAGATCACAATTGTGGATGACGATGAAACATTAATATTTACGTTTGAAACCATTCCCACGTCAAGCCTGAAGACTTGAAGTTTCTCCATGAGTTGGAAAACCTTCCAAGAGATATTCTATTAGTGTGTGGAGACTTCAATTCTCACAATTATCTCCTGGGAAAATCCAAACAACAGCGCACAAGGAAAGGCACTATGCAAGGCCCTGCTAGAGACTGATCTCACTATTCTTAATTTTGTGGTTTTGTACTGATAAATGAGCACATAACATCAGGTGACTAATAGTCGCTAGAAGGACAATATTGAAAATATCCTTCTAAGAATTACAATTGCCGGTAGGTTTCTAATGGTTAAATACACTTTTCTTAACCCTGAGTATTTGCTTATTTTGTATTAACCTTTAGGACCCTGGATTGAAATTACACAAGATTGAATAGATTGAAATTTGTACCTGACCTCCAATTCTGAAGCCAACCACTTCCATATAAATCCTATAAAAGCCCCATCCTCCCCTTCTAACTAACCCACAATCCTGAAGCCACAAGCTTCCATATAAACCCAGCAAAACAGAGCCACAATATATTCCCATCACATGTAAAAAAAAACCCCTCCTATATTCGTGGGTGACATGTCACCTTCTATTTACAAGTACATAATAGTTTTTATACTGTCAGTAAATTTACTTCCCATTAACCTTTAGCACTCTGTAAAAAAAGACCACAAATCCCCCCTGCCACTGGATTATGAAAATTTGTGTTATTATTTGTGACTGTTTTGAAAACGTGATAATATTTTTGTTGTTAGAGATATTTAAATATTTTTGTACATATAAATAAAGAATTGAACACTGCATTTATTGGTGTAATTTATTTACATGTGTGTGTGTGTGATACCAGACGTATGAGAAAGTGGTAAAGACGTTTTTTCATAAAAATCTAATAAACACAAACAAGGCAAGAACAAAAATATTTTAAAATTACTTATCTTTGGTTTTTAAATTTTCTGAAGTGGGAACCCTGTAAAATAAAAGCTTAATTCTACAGAATTTATGTGGTTTCGTTGTCCAATCATCATATTATCTCTTGAAAATGAATGAACCTTATAGATTTTGCTGTACATTGTTCTCTGAAGCAATAGACTTAGTAAGATTTGAGATCGTTCCAACAAAATCGAATTTCGGCTTCTACCTCATGAAAGCCACATGATCAACACTATATAATAATGTAAAAACCAACTTACCTCTCAAGAATTCACATCACAATCCATAATTATTTTACGGAAAATCGATAAAATAAAAGTCTATAAAACCTGATTCACTTTCATGGCTCTGCCAATGTAGATAGATGTAATATATTTCGCTATGACAACACCATTAGATGTCTCCCTCTTCATAAATTATGGGGAAAAGGAAGTCAAATATAATAGCTAACTAGGATTGGTTACTTTAAACATGATCTTTAAGCACTAGAGAGTCATTTGAGTACTAGAGAACGCTCCTTTGTTTGGCCAAAAGTTCGGATTCAAGTATTTAGGATATGCTAAATTTTTTTCTAAATTTTGGACTATAATATCGCGCGCTAAACTTTAAACATACATCAATGGTTACTTTCTCTTTAGTTATTCAATATTGTCTTCTCTGATTATCTCTTAGCAATCCGTTGTTACTGGTACCTAACACTCCTTTAAATGACAGATTCCATTTAAGCTATGCAAAGCTGAAATCCAATAGGCAAAGCTTGCAACAGGATAATGATTTTTGCTAATCACTGGAAACACAGATAATAACACATATAAATCAATGTTTTGACCAAAAGGCCTTTATTAAGACTACATATACAACAAAAAACTGTATGTGTGTCATCTTTCATAAAGGCCTTTTGGTGAAAACAATGATTTATATGTTATTATCTTTCTTTCCAGTAGGAAAACTTCATTACCCTGTTCCAAGCTTTGCTTGTTAAGGTTCCATTTAATCCGGGAGCTTTCAGAAGTAGACCCGCAAATTATTATTTGTTAATTTAATTTCAGATTATGTTGCTGTTTGAGAAACAAGTGTGCAATCAGAAAATTCGAAGTGACAATTAGTGTTTATTGGTTTTATTGAATAATGTGACGGCTTCATTTTGTCCATATTTAATGGACTGTTACAACACGTTTTCTGTGTTATTCAATGGAATATTAAGAGACCAATAGTGAAGACTTTATAATGTGTCATAGTTTTTGAGGTTTCAACTACCATGTCAAAAAAACCAAACAAGTCAAGAGAGAACCCTGCTGCAGCTGAAAGATTGGCTGGCTGGAAAGGTGGGGATGGCATTGTGGGGCAGTCACCATTATCTATTGTTGATGACTCACCAGAATATGATCGAGGAGCTTTTGCCCAAGATGATGATGACATTGAGGCTGGGATCGAGACATTGGGCTTCAAAGACGGAGATCGAGATAAGGTAGACAGCCATTTTTAAATATGCAATTATTTTGTATTATCTTGTAGTTCAGTGTTTATTGTGAGGTATATATCTTTTTTTTAAAATCTATGAACCCTTAATCCATCAGGGTTGAAGATGTACCACATTGGATGCATCAACAAACACTATCTTCCAACGATTTCTATCTTTAACAATGTGGACAAGTGACGAAAAATCTTGTCTTGTTCTGTCTGTGATATTGTCTGTCCATGCTTTTATTTGTTCTCTGCTTCTTCCACCGTTGACGTTTCCATGCAGTGTTGTTTTTGTGAGATTTATAGATTTATACATCTTGACAGATGATCTGAAACAAGCCTGTATCTGAAGATAAGTGGTCATGTGTCAAATATGTCTTCAACTGACTCATGATCGATTTGGTCTATTGCAAAATAGGCATGGGAATCTTTCATGACTGGACTATTGTTTTTTGGGTCTGATCTTTCATTCTTCTGCTCAGCTCAATATTGTGTTCTCACCACTATGTAGGCTTGTTCTCCATGTGACGCAATCTTTTGCCAGCTTTCCCAAATTATCAAAAGTGATGGCAAAAGCATTGATAATTTGTATACATCTTTGTATCACAACTGTGGTCTGCCTCTTCTTCTTACACCCTGTACGACATAGTTTTTGTTTTTAGGATGTGACCATTGTTCGTCCTCTCAGTATGGCCAAACCACTTAAGTGTTCTGTGGCTGAACATGGAGATTATTGTCGGCACGATATGATTATCCACATTGAAATCCTGCCACTTGATATTCAAAATATTTTGTAGACAGTATAAATGACAGATATTGAACCTCTTTTCTAGTTATGAGTATGGTGTCCATGTTTCATACACATAAAGGAGAACACTTGAGTACACATGTGCAGTAGATTGAGATCTTTGACCATCTTTTTTGTCATTCTAGACTCTGTTGCCAGATATGACTTGATTTAATATGCTACTTATTCAGTTTACTGACGCTTACCAATTTCCGAAAATGCTGTACTGTAGTTGCTAAGTCGCTCACTGCCCAAGTGACCTAAGTTTAGTTCACTCGTCACTTGATTATAAAAATGAAAAGTATCAAATTTCAATTAATTGAAGGTAAGTTGCAACCCGACCTCAATCTTCTGTCTCTTGCTTTGGTAGTGCACCATGCTAGATTCTAAACTGTCCATCTTATATTTCTCTTACATGTGTATCTCTGTCTACCTCTTGTTTGCTTCCACTCTACCTTCAAGTGATGTCTTCAACAAGATGTCATGTCTTTTACTATTTCAAAAATACTGTATTTGTTCTATTTTTATTTCCTTTATAGTTCTTTTAAAAAAAATAAAAGTGTTAGAACTTCTTGGTTTGTTTTCTTCTCTTTCCATGAAGTTCTCCCTATTCCTCCACATCTCAGACATCAATTCCGTCTTGTAGTTGTTTGTTCATTATTCATGTTTCTGAGCCATACATTGATGTAGAATTTTATAATTCTCATTTTTGTACTCATGATTTGTTTATATGTTAACATTTTCCATTGAAAGTACTTTTAGCAATTCACATTCTCCTTTTAACTTGTTTCACATCTACTATCATTTATGATTATGTGTTCAAGATAATGGTTATGATCTATTTTATGCAGTATCTCTCCATGCATTTTTTTAAGGCGGCTGCGCCTCTAGGATTGTGCTGATTATCATGTTTTTTTAAGACATTGCTATTAAACATTTAGTGAATTTTTAGATACCACTAATACATCCAATCACATTACCAGTATTATAGAGAACATAATTATACAGTTTAAATATTATATATATTACACAGTCTTAAATTATATGGAGCATAAATCAAACATATACAGGAGAAACATAAATGGTCTTTCAGTTCAACAAGAACATCAGGTCAGTGGTGAAATGTCATACATTTCTGTGGTGAGGCATGATTCCCTTTCCAAAATTATCCCGCAGGGCACAGTTGAAGGTCGAGGATGAAGAGGGGTATAAGAAAGTATGGATTGATAATATTAAGGATTGAACAGGATTAAGATTGTCTATGCTTAAACAAACATTTTAGAACAAAGAGGCATGGTGTAGTTTTTGTCTTATCAGATTGGCACTCCTATGACCCTGAATCATTATGGGTTTAATGTATTGTAAAAAATGACCAATAAAATGTATACAATCTTTTTGTGAACTATGAGCAAGTGTGATCCAGTTACTTTTGTGAGGTAGGCACACTGACAAATCTACCATTGAGTTCACAAAAGCTGAATGCCATTAATACATTTTCAAATGCTATAAATTTTGTGGAGGGAAAAATCCAGTAGAGACTAGCCATATTTCCTTATTTCTCAAATTTGAGTTAACTAAGGTGCACTGTATGCATATGCCAATTAGAACAAGCTTTTACAGTTTCAACATGCTAAATGAACAAGTGCATAAGTTTGTATGTATTATTCATAGCTACAAAATTTTCTTGATAGTGAGCATGCTTCTGTGTGTGAGAATGTTCTTTGAACAACTAGTATATGCAGCATCTGTTTGGTGAGAGATAGTGTCACCGAAATGATCTGTAAGCGTAGGTAGTCGGTGTGGCAGGCAGCATAAGTGCAGCTTATTACAAGAGCACACCAAGGAAAGCAATAAGAGTACTTGACAATTGAGGGGGCAACTTATCATGTAGGGACAAATTATGTATTTTGTTTCAAGAATTAAGATCATCAGTTAAATTTGAACTAAGGCACATCATCACTTATCTAATTATAGAAATGTAAATATTTTTCAAGTATAACAATGCTTAAAAAATTGAAATCTTTCACTTATTTCCAATGTGGCCAGATGCAGGACAAGAAGAGCAGCATGACTTCTCTTGCTATTGACCCAAATACTGTCAAGAAACAGGTGTCTGTTACCATGCCAGGTCAGAGTAAGGCCAAACCATGTGTACCACAGCGGCCATCAGTGAAAGCAGATTTGGTAAGTTGTGGAAGAATATTTTCAAAATCATGTGTTAGTATGTATGTAAAATTGTGTTCTATATAACTTATTGTTAAGGGTTAGTTATATAGAACACAGAACAAATATATTTGTCTGTTAAATTGTTTCGTTTGTGCTGTACTGACAACACAGCTAATAAACAAAATTGAAGATCATCAAGAACCACTATTGGCAGTGGTGAAATAGCCTAAACTTGTTTGGTTTGGACATGTAATGAGACACGACTCACTTTCTAAAACTATTTTGCATGGAACAGTTGAAGATAGGAAAAGAGGCGGGCAAAGAAATCCTGGATTGATAACATCAGAGAATGGGCTGTGTATGATTTTTCTACACTCTTTCAAATGATAGAGAGCAGACGTGTTTGGAGAGCTTATTATACTGATGTCTCCATTGTGACATCCTTGCGAGTAATGGCTCTTATTATTATATGTACCAGTATGTAACAAAAATAAAACAGTATGAACTAGATATATTTTATTTATATTGCAGGATGTCACGCACACACACACACATATATAATTCTCTCAAATTCGTGCCATGTATGTAGGGTGCGGTCCAGAGAAAGGAATGGAATGTGCCTATTGAGATGTCTGCACCTTTCTGCCTAACCCATTTTTGCTTTCTGAATCACATTGTCAAAATGTTTCCTGGGTGATAGACTCTGCCGAAAGTGATTTATAGATTTCTCATGCCCTGTTCCCTGCCGATATTGGATCTAATGCTGCTGGTAGAGATGACCTATGCTGTGGGTGGATTGACAACAGCATTGTAGGTGATGCACCATATTGACAGATCAAATGTTTTCAAATCTTCCCTGTGTCATAGCGGTTAAGATGCTTGTCTTGTGTTGATATGGTTGTTGGTTTGATACTGGACAATGACTTCTTGTTTCTCCTCTGGTGAAAGGATGGGGAACAAATGTGGAAAGAAAGAATACATAATTACATAACATTTCCGATGGTCACTTCTACTTTATGTCAATTATATATGTAACAATTCCATACAATTTGTCTCGGAAAGGTGATGAATATAAAATGGCAAGATACAGCTTTTGTAACCGCTGTCCTTGGAGCTGGTATCCCTAGCACTGATATTGTTTTGCACAGTCACAAATATATTGCGCAGGTCATATAATATGTATGGCAGATCTACCAATGATACTCCTGTGATATGTTGTCCCCACTGAAGTTGTTCAGAAAGTCTTCGTTATCCTTTGTCTGTCATAGTCTTGGTATGTCTCTTGTTCTTTCCTGAAACTTTTCCCTCCATGATTAGTATTTCAGTTTTGTGTATGTCATGTGATAATGGTGTCTGCTTGCACTGTTGCTAAAACCTGTTGTTATTAAAGTTTAATGTTCATAAATATGTCATTGTCAGTTTGAGTGATCTACCTTCTCTTGCTAAGCATCTATGTCAGCCTCTTCATTTTCTGTTTTGCTATAGGTGTGCAGGATTGATTGCACCAGTTTCAGTGGTGATAGTTTTGTTTAGTTGCTTTTTACGTGACATTACAAAACTATGGACAAACTGACAGTTGCTCTGTCTCTCCCAGCACAAAGTCAAGAATATTCATGTTGATGGCTCCAGCAGCTTGCTTGTTACACACATTCTTTTAACACTAGTACTAAGCTGCAATAATAATAATAATAAACCCATAACCCGTCAGGGTCGTTGTGGTGTCATATTGAGACATTTGGTGCAGAAATATCTCCACGCATCCCTATCCTCTACCATCCTGATGAGTTTGAAAACCTCAGTCTATTGTTTAATATCCATCCACCTCATCTTCTTTATCCCTCCACCGTAATTTCAAGAAAATCTTTTGTCATCGAGGCATGTCTTATTATGTGCCCGTACCATGGTAGTTTATGAAGTTTCACGATTGTCAACAGTGGTTCTTATCGCCCAGCTAATGAATTAATTTTATCATGTACAAAAACATTGGTCTTATGTTCTCGATAATACATAGCTGCCACACAGAGACATGAATTCATTCAAGTTACAATTTTAGAGATTTTTAGGGCATATAATGCTGATTTTGTTTCAATTATGACCATGTTACACATCAATATAAAAACCAATATAAATATAGAGAATATCTGACAAAATGTAGAAAAAAATCCTTGTTCCTTTGTTTAATTTCTTTTTTTACTTTAGTTTTATTATTTGTTAGTTATTAGAGTAACAATAGTACATTATCCTAGTTATCTCTTATTATTACACATTGCAATTTCTGAATATTTTAGTGTCCTTTATGGTTTTCATTTCTGCTGTAAAATGTGTGAAGTATTTGTTTTGTTAAATACTAAAACATATATTTGCATTTAGTTTATTCTCTAGTGTCTTTGTCATATTTCATAAGCATAGTTATTATATGTTTCAAAATGGTTCCATCTGTTTAAAAAACTGTAACTCCATAACATTTTTACGTAATGAAATTTTCTGTGAAATCCAATAATTATAATGTACCAATATAAAGATTGTTTGCAGTAAAAATGAACAACAGATTTGATGGTAATCATTTTTAAACATAATATAGTTGCGCTTAAACAGCAGAAGATTTGTATATTTATTAAGTGTAGTCAGAATTTGGTATATTTATGTGTTTTTGGGCTCCAAATGTTTATCACTTGGTTAAACATGATTCAGAAGTGATTACAGTAAAAGATATACCAGGTAGATTTTTCTTGTTGTCTTTTTGCTTCCCAAATAACTTATACTGTCACGCCTCTAAAATATTGTGTCACTGAGACAGATAGCAATAGTCAGTTGATAAAATCAATAAATGAAGTCTGTGACACATTAACTGGAAGACCTATGAGTTCTTAAAAGTTTGAGTTAATTTAACAATTCATGTGCTCTTTCAAGCAACTTGGAAAAACCTGTTGTTTAATCTTCAGATATAGCACAAAATTAGAAGCTGAACTAATTTTTAAATATTTTGGTGGATAGTCACAGCAATTAAGAAATTCCAAGAAATTATAGACTGTCAAAAAATAATGATGGATAATAATTAAGGAATTATTCTCTGATAGTGAGAATTGAATTGCTGTGCATGACTTAGCTCTGATTAACCTTACCTTTGAACATTTTTATCTTCATACATAATTGTACTTTCCTTGATGATGTGGGTGACTCATAATGCAGTAGTTGTTTGAATCACTTATTCTCTAGGAAGTGAATCCTTGAATTTTGGTTGTCTGTAACTGGGCCATTACGTCAACAGGTTGTAAATAGATTACTTGAATTTGCCCATGGAACTGGGTCAATGTTATATCAGATTGCTGATCTGTATTTTGGTGACTTGTGACCTGTATACATGTATAATGTGACAATAATCTTTTTTTAAAATAACATTCTGCTCCTCACTCCTCATTTCTAGAAAATATTAAATGGAGCCAATGTCTATGCAATCAAGGTGCATCATGTGTACAAATTAGCTGTTAACTTGTTGTGATGTAAACAGAGCACTTGACAGTAGCTCTTGTCATTTCACATTTTTCCCTCAACTAAAAAATCCCCAGGTATACAAGGTTTAACGGGGTGACATCTTTTCATGTATTCCAAATCTGAAGATTAGCAGGATGTAGTCTAGAAAGCACAAGTATTTTCTTATGGTTCACAGCTTAGCTGAAATATCTGTGCATTTTGGCCTGATATATTAAACTTGAGCACTGCAGGATAGGGTTGCCCAACCATCTTTAGTCACCTCATACAACATGCATGATAGATCACTTACTGCTCTTTAACCTTTAGCAAGCCGGATTTAAAATTACGCAATCAGATTTTATGCTACTCTGTTACTACGTATGAAGAAACTTTCAGACTAACTAAGCCAGACTCGTCTCCAGTTATTCCCAACGGTCCATTGAGGATGCTCGTTCGTCCACTGCAGTCAGTTCTAGTGATGCCAGTTCATAAGAACAGGATCTCTGCAGGGTTTTCTAGCCAAAGACAGGCATCGTGCAACCGGTTCCTTTACAGCGTGATCTCAAATTCGATGAGCTTCTGGCATTGATTGGAATGTGGAGGATGCAGATTGATTCCTGAGGTGATGACAATACACAATAGATGTAGTAAAGCATACCGCGCCCTAGGGCAAATGACACCAATCTTCAAAAACAACAGTGTAGATTTAAACACCAAAATAACACTATTCAAAACGATAATTATGACAGAACTGTGCTACCAATGCATATGACAAACAGCACAAGACAAACATAAACTTTTGACAGCTGAAATGACATGCTTACTCAGAATCCTAGGAATATCGCTAGGAGTGAGGACAATAGACAAAGAATCGGTACCCCAATCTTGAATATATTAAGAGACAACAGATGAAATGGTTTGCCCACATCAGCAGATTACCATCAGACAGCATACCACAGCAAGCTATGCTACGCAGATGTAGAGGCAGACTACAGAACTGATGGACCACCGAAATAAAAGAGGCGATAAATTCCACAATATACTCAACACACATGAGGGCCATCTCCAGAAAACTCTTCTGGCGCTGAAAGACAACAAAGGGTTTAGCGAATAGATAGATTGGTGATGCCAACCTATGAAGTGACCTTTGGCAGGAGTTATAATTCTGTCCACACTGAGCCAGTTTGTTGAAATCACCTCCAAAGGTGACTAATGGTGCTTCTAACTACAGTTAATTGTCTGGCCACTACACTTTGTGATTGCCCAGTCTGTATGTGCCCAGTGATGATGTATCATTGTTCTGTAGTGAGAGGAGCCATAAACTTTCGCATTGAACTTTCAACTGAATTTATTTGAGGACTCTTATTTTTTATAAGCATTCAGTCATATGGTCAGAGAGTTTTGTGTTCAGTAAGTTTCACAGGATTCTCCTGAACCCTGTTACTAGTTATTTAAAAAATATTTTGTTTTAACCATGATCTCATGAATCATGAGGTGAGTACGATTCAGGTAACCACAATAAGTTAATAACCATGCGGACACAGTCGATAGGTTGAATAATATCCAATCAGCAAATATCTTTTATAAAGTAACTCCATAAACGTTGCATTTCTTTTTCAAACAAATTCCTTCAAATTGAAACAGGACAGATAGACAGTGAAGAGGGAAGCAGAAAGAAAGATGACTAAGGTAGAATATAGTATAAACCTGCTAACACAAGAACAACTCATTGTAGTGATGAAACGTCTCAAACTTGTGTGGTTTGGCTATGTGATGAGGCACGATTCCCGTTCCAAAATATCTTGTAGGGAGTAGTTGAGGGTGGAAGAATAAGAGGGAGTCAGAAGAAAGTATGAATTCATAATATTAAAGACTGGACATGATTAAGATTTTTTTTGCACTTAAACAAAGAACTGAGAATAGAGAGGTGTGGTGAATTTTTTGTGCTGATGTTTCCAGAGTGACACCCCTACAATCCTGACGGGTTAAAGATTTGATGATGATGAACCTGCTAAATATGAACAAAGTGAACAGCAATTGTCCAGAGCATTACATGGATATACTACCCTGGTCACGCTGGGGTCAGAGGAAACGAGACGACTGACTTATTGGCAGACAATGTGGTGATAGATGGCACAATGCTTAGAAGAGATAAAGCAGACTTGATCAAGGTAGTAATAAATTCATTTCAAGAGGAAGATGATGTCAGTGAGGCTGAGAATGTACACATTCAGAGAATGTTAGAAATGGGAATATCTAGAGGGGAGGGGTGAAAAATTGTTTCTTAAAGATCACGCAATCAACACCGTACCGTGACTCCGAGTCTACATACACTGAGATGGTTGCTGGAACTGAAAGCGGAGCACTTATGGGAATGACCCATGTGCTGTGAAGTTAGTTTCTAATCAAGAAAGTGGGCAATAAGTAGCAGCTTAAGTACAGATATACATGATATATCTAATGTGATGACTGGACCACTGGCTCAAAAGGATATGCAGACATGTACTAACCAAATCCACGTGACAGCATAAATACACCATACTGCAATCAGTACAGCAGCCAAGAGGATGAAACAGTGAAATACCACTTTATTGAATGCTCTGCTCTACAAGACCTGCGGAAACAGCTATTACCACCAAAACCCTCCATCACTAACATCCTCTATACAGACAGCACAGCTGAAAAGAGATGCACCTGCCACCACTTGGAGCAGGGGGGAAAGAGTGAAAGCTCACAACCCCCAGAGATCAGATAAGTATATAATGTCATGAGTTAAATTGTCCCTTGTCAACAAGTTTCATCAAGACGTAGTCTAGAAATGCAGATCAAAATTTAAGGTTGAATTACGTTAATACCAGCGCTATGTCAATCACAACATGCAATCTATTTCTTGTTTGCTTTTCCGTGAAGAATATCATGAACATTGCTTTAAATTTCAATATATTTTTTAGTTTGCTGTTTCAGCCACTGGTCCCATAGAGAATCCATTGTAACCACACATCTGTGATCTATAATGTGACACATAATTAACTTTTCTGATTTATGACAATATTGCCAGGATGTTGCAAAGGAGTTCAAGAAATGTAAAGAAGAGGGGGCAACACGATTGGATCTCAGTAAATCTCAGGTATATTTTCTTTTCTTTACAAAAAATAAATAATATAGTAATTGGAAGTAGCTGGAGATGTTTGTACTAGGTTATTTTGTCAGTTCTCACATTCTCACCAGATCTCTCTTATAGATTTCCAACAGAATGTAGTCCAGAAAAGTGTTTATTTACGCCGGTTCCCTGACACGTCAGACTTTGGCATTCACAACCAATATGTTAAATGTTTTTTACCACTTCCAGTGAATGGCGGATGCAAATAACCATGTCGCTAGTATAGTAAGTTAACTAATAAAAGGTAATACTGATGTAAATCTGAATAACAATAGACTTACGTAGAACACAGGTTTTAGAAGTCTCACTTGATGACAACTAACAGACTATCGCTATGAGGTATAAACACGAAAAAATACAAATAAGACATTTTCAACATTTCAGACCATTAGATCTTTATCAAGAATATGCAAAACAAACAGTGAAAAATCAGTAAGAACAATGTTACCATCACAGAGGCACTAGAACGCAGAGGTAAACAATACAAAGTTCAAGGGGAAATGATGTATGTGTAAATATTTAGTCATGGAATCAGGTTTTGTTGAAAAAGGGAACGGGATATGAGAGCAGAAAGAAACAATTATTACCCAAAACAACATTGACAGCAATACACGGACCACACCAACACCAATTTAGTAAGTCAATTGTATGGTCGACGCCTGTAACCATATCACTAGTATAGAAGTCATTTATACACTTCCACTGAATGGTGTACATCTGTAACCATATCTCTAGTATAGAAGTCAACTGTACACTTCCACTGAATGGTGTACATCTGTAACCATATCACTAGTATAGTTAGTCATCTGTACACTTCCACTGAATGGTGTACATCTGTAACAATATCTCTAGTATAGAAGTCAACTGTACACTTCCACTGAATGGTGTACATCTGTAACCATATCACTAGTATAGAAGTCAACTGTACACTTCCACTTAATGGTTGATGCCTGTAACCTTGTGTAATTCAGTTTAGCTCAATCCAGGTCACTTAATTATGTGCTTCCCTGTCCACAGTTAATCTCTATGTATCTATACATTTTCTTCTGTCTCTCCTGCCACATGGATTCTACTGCACTGCATTGTGCGGATGTGCGATCTTATTATTAGCATATCTTCTCTTCTCATTACATGCCTATTTCCTGACTAATCTCAGTAGTATATATCTTTTGTTCCTGCAGATTTGAAGAATTCTCCTAAAGCATCTTCCTTATCACATGCCCACAAACATTCCTTCTGTTCATTCTTTTATATTAATTTTCAAACCCCTTCTGATTAGGAGTAATTAGTCAGTAGAACCGAATGTTTTTGATGCTCTTGTAATGGGACGTGTTGCTCGTACCATGCCAGTTAAAATGTGCTCGCAAGCACTAACGATCACAATTTCCCTTTAAAATTTAAACATTGGCTTTTACAAGCCAAAAGAAATAGTGTTACTATCCGTGATTGTTTTAGAAATAAATTTGGGGAGGCGTGTGCACGGTGTGATGGTTATATGGCCAAAAATATGAACATATATTTATTTCCTATTATGTGTTATGTCGCTCGCACACTCAGTATTACATGTTGGTCATGCTCGCCATTTGAGAATATGTTGTAATGGCATATTAGACCTATGAGGTTGCATGAATTACATCGGACACGTGCTACGAATGGAGTCACCAAGGGTCAAGAGAAAATGAGGAGGACCAAGAGAAACCGTACGTAGAACTATTACAAGAGAGCACTTCACCATCAGTATCAGAAAGAATGAAGACCTAAACAAATTGCAAGGAAACATCCTGAGACATGGAAATCTATGACATTCGCCCTATGTGCCGTCTTTGGCCCTAGAGGAATAACTAGTCCATATCAGCTAAAGTGTTAATGTATGATTTGTTATTCCAGAAAGATAGATTTGAATGTATGATTTCTTATTCCATAGATATAGATTTGAATGTATGATTTCTTATTCACAGATATCCATGCTGCCAACCAGTATAAAAGAATTGACACAGTTAACAGAACTATACCTCTACAGTAATAGGCTAACCCACCTCCCTTCAGAAATGGCCTTATTGACAGGTCTCATGACATTGGCATTGAGTGAAAACTCTATATCAAGCCTGCCTGAATCATTTGCTTCTCTAACCAAACTCCGTGTTCTGGATTTCAGACATAATAAACTACAAGAGGTGAGAAGATAAAACATAAAATATAAAAATAAAACCTCTAAACATAAAAATATGTGGAGAGGTACAACAATATGTAGATCATTACCAATGTCTTGGACACAACCACAAATTTTGGTAGATGGGAAATAGAAGTTTAAAAAAAAGTTAGAAGAATAGAAATGTATAAAAGCACTTTCAATAACAGGAAAAATTATCATCGGAATAAATAATAAAACTAAAAAAAATAGAATTTATAATGTGCTTCATCTATTCTGTATTAGTGAATGACGTAGAAACAATGATAATGAACAAACTAGATGACATAATTGATGTCTTTGAGATGTGAATATATAGAAGAATAGGAAGAACTTCTTGGAAAGATAAAAAAAAATGAAAATAGAGGTTCTGATGACAAAACTATTAACATGTAGAACACTGTTGTTGGAAAATGTTGCAGACATATGTATTTCTGTATACACCTGTTCTGATAAAATTACCTTTGCTATGCATTAATTTATTGACATGGAACTACATTTTGTTTGGAGTCACATGACCGGGAATTAGCACCCCCTAACCTATGATTACATCACATCCTTCCCACTCAATTCTCTTCCAATGAGGTTGTAGAACAGATCGACCGTTTAAGTTTTACTCGTCTGCTTCGATCAAAAGAAATCTTTTGAAATGGATACCACTTTTTGTGGAAATTTTTATGCTTTCTGATTCCGATGATGAAGAATTCTTGGGATTTACATGTTTTCAAAGAAAATATTATTAACATTTTATTTTCAGAGAATAGACCCAGATATTTTGCCGCATTATTTACGATATTGATTATTACATTGTGTGTCCGACTGAAATATGTCTAGACCTAGTGTAGATCGGACCGGCAAGGTAAATGACATCTACATTATGTGTTTTCGCAGATGATATGATCATGTTGTTGTGGTTATGTAACCACATTATAAATACAGTAGTTCTAGATATGTAGGAGTTTATCACATATACATTGCCATGTTAAGCACCTCATTGCAAGTTGCTGTAGTTCTTATGTATTTCTTATGCCCAGTATTGATCTTTCCCTGTTGTCGTTCAATGTAAAGTTTCTTTTGGGCTATCTACCTTTTCCTCTCTGCCTTCAACATGAAGATCTATCTGTTTTGGAAGTCTGTTTTCATTCATTCTAGGTACATGGATGATGTAATTCCAACATCTTTATCTTATGAAATGAGATGATTCTTTGTTTGTTCCCTCAGCGAATCACTTGTTTTAAAATAGGGAACTGAAATCTGTTCCATTGCCAAATATGTTTCTGTTGTTTTAATCCCATTAAGTGTGGAATGTCTCTGATATTGTCGATCCATTAACATCTTGGTCTTCCTCTTGCCTTCATCCCAAATATTCTGCTGTTATACGCTTTCAACGGGAGGCAGTCGGACTCCATTCTCATTGAAAGTCCAAACCATTTGAAATGTTGTCTTCAGTGTAGTCATTGACATGTGTAGTTTTTACAATTTCTCTGATGTTCACATTCTATCCATTTTTGTGGTACCGACAATCTTTCTCCCTATCTGACATGCTGTAATCCTGTGCTTTGGAAAAGGGTCCATATTTGATGTTGATATAAAAATACTATTTATTAATGTTTGTTTATTTGTAATGTTGATGCTCGGATATATCTAAGTATATATTATTTTACAATGTCAACAGATCCCCACGGTTGTGTACAAGCTACGCTCACTAACAACGTTATTCCTTAGATTTAACAGAATTCGAGTTGTTGAGGAGGAGATTAGTAATCTAACTGTAAGTATTACCAAAGTATTTTGCATAAATTGAGATTGAAAACAATTGTTCTATTTCCAATAAACAAATATTTGATGTGTCTGAGAAAAGCTGCAATGGTTACTAAACTAGATAAAATTAGAAATGAAGAAATTAGGAAAAGAGTTATGGAGACCCTAGTATTTACCATTGATAAAAACAATGATAATAAAATTATTGTTTGGTCAGCTCTGTTTTTTTGGTAATAATATATATTTATTATAAGTACTTTATGACTTCTAACTCTAGTGATTTTTTTTCTGCTTAAAAGTTTGGGTGCTATTAATTTTTCTGTGTTAGATTATAACTTGATTATTATTATTAAGTCCTGTAGATTTTTTAATTTTCAACTGTCTTTCCTCAGAATTTAAGAAAATTTAGTTTACGGGAAAACAAAATTAAGGAACTTCCAAGTGGAGTTGGGAAATTAGAGAAACTTGTGACCTTTGATATTTCGCATAATCACCTTGAGCATCTGCCAGATGGTAAGTACCTTTAGTTTTGTGTGTTTGTGTGTGTTCATTATCAAACTCTTGCTTCTCTCTTTTTCTTGTAGCTGGACAGTGCTACTACTAGCTTTCCAGTAGAATGTAGTTCAGATAATGGAGATGTATTGTGTGACAATTTTTTTATTTCTGCCAATTGCCTATCAGACTTTGGTATTGTACCTTTAGTTAATCTAAAATACTTTGAATGTCTTTATAGGTAGTGGTAAAAACCAGTTGGTTGCTGATCAAGCTGTCCATGGACTCCTGTCCTTTGACCCAGTGCCATTCTGTGATATATGAATAATGTTTGTGAGCTGTTGTTTTGTTCCATATAATGTGTTCCATTTATCTGGCACTAGTGGTCAAGTCATTTGCCTTGTTTTCATGTTGTGGGTTTGAAACCAGGTTGCTATTTCTGTTTACACTTGAATTTTTTCAGTCTCCTGTGGATTATTTCTTGAAATGCAGTTAGGTGCTCAGAGTCATTGGCAGGAAGCAAGCTTCACATTAAGAGAAGCAGAGTACAAATGGTAAAACTCAAATATAATAAAGTAATTTCTCTACACCTCTGAGCATAAATCCCTATGAAATGTTTTCCTCAATGTTTTCACATGCTCAAATCAGGTGGTAGTCTTGTAAATCTCCAAGCAATCACTCAAGATGCTGGTCACTGTTGGTGTGGTACTTTGGGATGTTTATTGGGTCCACAAACTCATTTAATTGACATGGTTCATGCTTGAACAATTGTTCATGGAAGCTATTGGTTGAACTGTTTAGTCACTCGCCATACAAGAAACATCGCCTTTGATCCCTTTTTTATGATGCACTGTTTACCAGTTTATTGTTGAGGTTTTATGCCTGCACAAAATAGCAGGTTGATAGTAAAGTGAGTTTTTGCATCAGCGAGAGGGCTCAATATGGCAAGTGCAGTATAATTTCATAGAAGCTACTGTTATCTAACACTTTCACCTAGCCCTCGACTATAGTTGAATGGGACAGATCACTAATAGGACTGGATGTGTTGATTCTATCCAGTTTTTGTATGAGAAAGGAGCAACAATGTAACAACTAGATCAGTCAGTTATCTTTCAGAAAAATATATTAATTAAGAAAATCAGTTAACAAAGAGACGACTGTCACTCATCATCAGGTGCCATGCTGGCTGGCATAGGTTATCTTTGCTCTCCACAGTTATGTATCAAGATTGTTGTTGTTTCCCTGTCATGCCAGGTTGTTAAACTGTCTAATATTTTCTCATGTTGTTGCTTGTTTTGACTATGTTCTCTAAACCTCCTTGTCTCATAACATTGCCAAAAAAAAGATTATTTTTTCCTTATATTATTGATAAAGCTCCTTCTTGCATTTGACTCCTTTCAACACCTCCATATTGGTTCTCCTGGCACTCCATGGCATTCTCAACATCCTTCTGTAGCACATCTCTACTGCCTCTAATTTCCCTTTTTCTTGTTTATCATCCAAGACTTGCATCCATATGTTAGTATAGGAGTTATATAGCACTGTAGAGCTTTCTTCCTCAAGGGATAAATGTTCCAGTGTAGGGTAACAACTCTAAACAGGAAGTAAGTAGCGGGAGATAAATATAAAAAAAACAGGGCAAATATCAAGATAAACAAAAATAGGTAGAAGTGTTACCAAAATAAGACATAAAACAACTTAACGATGAGATACAGAGACAAACAACGTTTCGACTAAAAAGCCTTCATCAAGAAAGACAACAGTACAACGAATCTTACATGGAGACAAACATGGTTATATCAGGGAGGCAAAAAAAAGGGGAGAGATAGCAAATAGATAATAGAAGCAAAGATCGAGCAGCATAGCAGGGAAGAAGATGGTACATGGAGAAGATAGTGGTAAGTGAGGAGGGGAAAGTATACAGATGAAGGAGTGAAAATAGATACGATGTGATAGCAGGTAAAATAATTAAAGATATTTACCTCAAAAGTGGCCACAGGCAATGAGTATTATCATACAATCGTAATAGGAGAGCAAAAGAGGATGGGGGGAGAGAAAGAGGCTGATACGGCAAGAATAGACGAGAAAGAAAAAGAAAACCCGGAGCACATATGACAAAAGAGCAGGGGAAAGATGGGGAAAGAGACGAGTAATAAGAGTAGACAAAAATAGAAAGAATAGTGATGTATTGTTGCCAGCCAGCTAGATGATTGTGAGTATTGTACTGGTGATATGATTGGATGTATTAGTGATACATAGAAAATACATGAATAGTTGTCAGTAATGTTGCATATAGGGTGTACTCCAATTATTAATTATCTAGTATATACTTGACATAATTGTTCATGTTTTGTCAGATATTGGCAAGTGTATGATGTTGAACTCACTTGACCTCCAGCACAATGAACTTCTAGACATCCCTGATTCTATTGGTAACCTAAAGGCATTAAATCGACTTGGTCTCAGGTTTGTACCTGTTTTTTCTCATACTGTCATTCATCTTATTCTTCTGCATTAGCCTATCAAGGCCAACTTGTTGAAGTGGAGATGGGGCTTAGTCCAGCCAAAAGAGGCTGGAAACTAAAATTGGTCGAGCCAACCCAATACAAACCACAGTCCTGCCCAAGCAAGTACAGGTGCTGAAGTCAGAGATACCAGGCCAAGAAGTGCACCAGCAACTATGGTATCATGCAAACCTGACTAATTGACACGTCTACACAATAAAAAAACAAACTCTTCTGCATTCTTTCTCAAACTTCTACTAGGTCAGCAGGATGTAATCTAGAGAATGAAATGTACCGTGTCATGGTTTATACTGTGACTGCAATAACTGCTCACTTCGACCTGATATATCCGACTTTCACTTGGCTTTTTGGTTACTTTGATCTATAGAGTGAGAAAACCAACCACACGCGAAACCTTCTTACATTGCATGGCAGGTCACAGAGTTGTTATTCTTTGCTCCCCTTTCAGGCCACATAGAGAATGTGACATTATAAACAAATTGCCATGTCCAGTGGTATATAGATAATCATGTTTATCCATAACTCATTGTCTCATGTGTCATTAATAATTTCAGTTGGTGACATTCTCCCATGCCACAATGATAAACTTATCAAGCAACTTCTGTCTTTGTCTTCCTCTGTCTCTTCTCCCCTTGATTTTTCCTCTAGTCTCTAAATCAACTCGCAATACCCTAGGAGCTGTGGTTTTCCTCTTTGCTGCCACAAGCATTCTAAACACATTGAATAAAGCATGAATCAGAATGGTAGGATATGCATAAATTGTCCACCTTTCATATCTCTCTTTTTGTCTCTCTCTCTCTTCTCTCACGCTTGTTGGTGATCTTAAATTAGTTAGATTAGAGTTCAGGTATGTGATAGTAAGTTACAACTATTAAGAAGCTATATCTTTTCAGTGGTAACATATGGTTGTGAGGCACGGGCAATGACATCTGCAATGGAAAAGAAAATGTTGGTATTCAAAATGAAATGTTATAGAACGATACTAATATCATGACCAGAAAGACAAACCAATGCAGATGTCCACAAAGATCTAAACATAGAAGAATAATGGCTTCTCAAAACAACGCAAACTAACATACTTAGGACATATAAAGAGAAACAATGATTTAGACAGATTAATCTTGCAGGGAAAAGTTCCAGGAAAAAGACCAAGAGGCAGAACAAGACTACAATGGACACAAGACATCGAAAACCTTCTGAACATGACACTGGAAGTAGCTGGACAGCTTGCATAGAACCAAGAGGCTTACAGAGTGGCAGGGATAACAATGTTCTGTAAAGGAAACGTCACATAGTTAACATGATAGTTACTACATTATATAACATTTTTGTCTAGGTACAGGATTGCACCAAAATGGCAGATTAGAATGGATGTTTCAGATTAGCAGTTGTTCCTTCCTGAAAGTAATGGCAACCTACGGAAATATTGTGCCTAGAAAATTAATTTCCAATGGATTAATTGACTGTTTAGAAAAATAATGGAGAGCAGAGCACCTGGGAGGAGGAGGAAGGGCAGACCAAGAAGACGAACTGATGACATGAATATGTCATTGGTAAATCCAAGCTGCATGGCCCAAGACAGAGGATTCAGGGAGTTCATTGGGAAGACAACGTTCTGGAGAAAATACATAACATGATAACAGCATGATAGTTAATATATTGTGTGGCACGTTTGTCCAGGTACATGATAGTTACTAGTCTCTAATTGAAACTTCTTTTGAGACAAATAATTAATGCTATATTCTCTAATTGACAGCTTTGTTATATTCCCTAATTGACAGCAATATGTATATTATAGTTACCTCATTCCCTAATTAATATTTTTTTTCCCAGGTATAACAGGTTAAGTGTTATTCCTGGCACTTTGGCCAACTGCATTAATATGGATGAGTTCAATGTGGAGGGAAACAACATATCATCATTGCCAGTGAGTATTCATTGTGAATGAGCTCAGACTGCCAACTGTAGACTCTATTTGCGATCTGAATTAATATTTGCGTTATAAATTTAGTTATAATAAAAGCATTAATCCATCATCATCAAGAGCTGCACAGTTCTTAAGTAAACATAAGCCATTCTTTTCTTTCTAAGCTATTTCCAGTTTTCTTATATGTCTTCTGCAATCTCTTTATATTTGTCACCGGCTTTTTTCTCCACGAATTTATTTTTTTCTTCTGCTTTCCTCGTCCATACAGTTTTCAAAACAATTCTTATTTTGTTACACTATCAATTAACTGTGATGAAATCTGCTGAATACAAAGGCATAGTCAACCATTTTTTCTGCATCATGATTGAAGATAGCAAGAATGTCATGGCAAAGTTTCTTGTTGGGTAAAAAAAACTGCTCTTCTCAGCTTGTAGCATTACTTCCTATGAACAAATTAAGACAATTCAGAAAAAAAACAACACTAGAAACATTCCCATCAAAAAGAATTTATCCAGGAGATAGCAGTAAAAAAAAAATCAGAAATTATCACATGAGATTTAAACCTGTTCAGTTCTCCTGGCACCAATTTGCCCCTGAAGTCTTTAAAATTACAAATATTTCAGCAGCTAGTCCTTTCCATGATAGATTATGGCCTAGAATTCCTCACACTATTACCTGCACAATGTCCAATTTTTGAATGTATTCAGAATGAGGGTATGCTTATAGTCTTTAAATGTACATGTGATATCCCTATTGTGATGATACGACACATGCTGGGATTAGTTTCACATCCAGACATGAACTGGCATGGGTCAGCTATATGAGTTACCAGTGACAAAGGCAGTGGCGTATACTAAGCATAAGCAAGGCAAGCATTGCATGCCTTCAAGAGTTGCGAAAATGATAAACCAGTCAGTGATCTATCCCCCATCCAAACTTAGCCCTTGCAGCATTGCTCAAAAATATATTTTAAAATATTTTTCTCACAAATCTGAATTTTTCCGAAAATTAGTGCTGGCAACACATATGAAAGTTGAAGTGGCCGCACTGAAGCAATTTTGAAGTTGCTTTCGTTAAAATAGTCCCTTTACATATAAGCGCAGTGATATACTGTGTGTTTTTTTTAAATCCTTGTCTCCAGAGTAAGCTTGCGACGAAAAAAAAATTAATACATTTTATGATTCAATCACTATTATAACAATTTAGCACTGGCAAATAATAAATTGATTGATGAACATTTATTTACTGGTGTGAAACAGTGCAATTTCTATGTTCTAGTACTTTTATTTGAATGTTAAACTAATGATAACAATGCAAGCAATTATAATCTTGATTGCATACACACACACTTGTTTAGTAAGCCATTTCTGGTCACTTTTGGTACACGTCACGTGATCTTACTCAACACACACGCACATTTACACAGCGATGAGGTTTCGATTTCAAACCTTAAGAATTCAAAACTTCAAACGTGATTTTAATCAGCTGCTTTTTAATATTTTGTGTTTGTACAGAAACATGTGTATTGCTATTGTTAATTACTAAACTTAGTATATTTGTTTACTGTGGTGGTTATTATGGCTGATTCTATTAATGATGTTGTTGTAGATTTATTTGAGCGACCGTTTCAATCGCGAACATTTAATGAAAAATTGGACTTGGTAAAAATGGGCAGACCGATTCCTGCGTTAAGCAGTTTGAAACGAGAAGGAACAAAATGTGTCCGTTCATTTAACAATGATTTATATAAGAAAGTCGTTTGGCTTTGTCGTTCGGAATCATTATGTAAGTTATTTTAATATTGACAATTCCTGCATCGTCGTCTTCAGTGGAACGTTCGTTTTCTGCATTAAAACGCATTAAAAATGTCATAAGGAACTCGCAGGGGCAATGTCGTCTTTCTGCTCTATCAATGATGTCAATTGAAAAAGACCTTCTTGTAGAGATGAAAGGCAATGATGACTTTTATAACAAAGTAACAGAGGACTTTAGCAGAAAGAGCCGCAGAATAGAACTGAACTTCAAATAACTGGGTGAGTAGAAAATTATCATTTTTTAAAAGTTGCATGCTCTCTTTCAGACCCCAGGATACGCCACTGGACAAAGGATACCCCTACATGGAAACTTAACTAATATTAAAGGTTCAAGACTCCAATGAAGTGTTTAATAGATTTAAGGTGCAGAGAAAATGATTGTCCATGTCAATCCTGTCTGAGAAATATTTATAGGAATTCCATCTCTTTCAGCAACTGGTAAAGAATATTTATGTTGAATAATGAACTATTCTATCTATCTATTCGCTGAAACCCTTTGTTGCCTTTCGGCGTCAGGGATAGAAGAGTTTTCTGGAGATGGGCCTCTTGTGTACTGACTATATTGTGGAATTTATCGCATCTTATATTTCAGTGGTCCATCATTTTCATGGTCAGCCTCTAGGCCTGCCGCCTGACTAGCCGTTAATTGCATATCTTCCTTATTCTACCTCTTAATCGCCCTCTCCTACTATCTCCCAGAGTAATTCCAAATTCCTTAATCTCTAAAAAAAAAAAATAGTCTCGCCCACAATGGTGTCAAAAGATGCACACATAGGGGATTAATAATGCCCATCTCCTTGTCAATACTATTAGACTGGACTACATTTTTTTGGTAAAAAGTGAAACAAAATATCTTCAGTTTTTTTTAGTGATTGTTTCCCTTGTATATAATTATCCATCGGTGAGTGGAGGTTGAGAGATTTATTTAGGAGAGTTGTATGGTGGGAAAGTGCGCCATTCCCCATAGTGCAGTGCTGTGTATAATTCTGAACTACAACACTGGCAGAGAATGTTATTCTGACATGACCTTTCAGGAAGCTATAAAGATATGATTCTTGGATGCACCCACAATCTGCTTCATTGAGCTATGATACTCATAGATATTATACTATGTATGTACAAACCTCATACACATTAACAGACAAATCATACAGATTCAAATTAAGTGTGCTGCTTTGTTTTATATAGCATCTGAACAGATATATATTCCATTGTATCTTATAAATGATGTGAGACAAATAAATTATTTTTACACCTCACCATATTTACAGGAGGGACTTTTATCCAGTTTGACGAAGCTAACAAGTATAACAGTATCCAGAAACAAATTTGAAAAATATCCAACAGGTGGTCCATCCCAGTTTTGTTCTGTATATGTAAGTATTCATCACATATTTTCTATTTGTTAGATTATAAATGATTAGTTCAACGTTGTTTGTAATTAATTATTTGATGTGATATTATTATGTGGCTTTTAGGATTTCCTGTATTGGCTAAGCCATTTGCCTTGTATTCAAGTGGTTTAGGGTTCAAATCCAGCTCATGATGTCTTGTTAACAAAGTAAATTTTTGGAAATTCCTGGAGATTATTGCTTGAAGCCATGGAGTTGCATGCTGTAAATGGTACTCTTGGTAGATAGCGAGAGACATTATTGAAATGGATGGGGTACATATGGGGAAACCTGAGTACAATAACATCAATCCTCTGTGACTTTTGAACATTTAGTTTTTATGGCTACTACTTTAAAAGTTAAGTATGGTCTTGGTCAACTGTAGTTTGCCACACTTGTGAATACTGCTACTTTGATACTGCTATGAAGACGTTATGGTCGAGGTTATCAAGAGATTACATTAATTTTTTGTTCCTGGTAGTACAGTCTGATAAATTTACTACCCCTGTATCAAGCAGCAGAGATTAAATTTGGCTGATTTACACAAGTCTTTACAAGGAAAAAAACATTTAAAAAAATTTAGTGTGAGTGATGATTCTTTTCCCATGTCCAGAATAAATAAGCTGTGCTTGAAATGTAACTTTGTCAGTAATAAACTTCAGCATGGGATTAAAAAGAATAATCATTTGTAACAAAGAACTGAAATGTAACTTTGTCAGTAATAAACATCAGCATTGGATTAGAAAGAATGGTCATTGGTAACAAACAACTGAAATGCCATTCTTTGTGTAATTGTGGATATACTTAATAGAAGATTAGATCACCTATTGGTGATCCTGTGTGCAATGATGATGATCTAACGACTAATGAAGACCTTTTTGTTGATATGTTAGTTTAATCGATTTTATATATTGCCATATTAATTTGTTTTTTTTCAGTCCTTAAACATGGAACACAATCGAGTGAACAGCATTCCTTTAGGGATATTCTCTCGTGCAAAGTATTTAACTAAACTTAACATGAAAGACAATTTACTCTCTGCTTTACCACTTGGTAAGTTATTAATGTGCATAGCATTTGTTTATATGAACTGTATTAAGATAAATACTGTACACGCTCATATGGGAGGCAGATTGAGTGCTGAGTTGAACATTTTCTCACCACAAACAAGCAATCCCTTGCCACAGGAGTAAAATATACCAATTTCAGAGAGGCAACTGACTTACTCCCAGTTATAAAAATATTTAACAATTGAGAGTAAATTCCCCAAAAATCACAATCTTCAGTCATTCAAAATGAGTTTTACAAGTCATTCAACACACCAAACAAGACAAACTAATTCAGGACATCTAAACAATCTCCACATTATTCAGAAAAATTATACTAGTTCTACAATGGTTACTGTGGTATCCCTGGTAACAAAAAAGCAGATGAATTTGCAAAAGCTGGAGGTAACCTCCTTCAATCTCACATACCTCAAAATTTCAAGGGAGTAAAGGCTGTACTAAAACAATTTATGCAATATTGACACTATAAGAAATTGGTGATAACAATATCATGCAAAGAATACATAGACACACAAAAGATGAAATGGTTCGGCCACTTAATCAGAATTGAACCAGATCCATCGATGGCCTTCAATAAAAGATCATCTGAAAGGAGAAACAGGAGATGACCAGATGTGGATGGATAGATGACAACAGAGAAATGCTAGAGCGCCAAGACTGCATTATGGCAGTTGCATCACAGTTAACAAAAGAATAAAGACTTCGGCTCCCCATAACGCCTAGCAGCACACATGGATAAGACAAGACATGAGGATAAATGAGGCCACCTGCGATTGGTGTCCCTCCATCATCAATGGATACTGGTGGTTTTTGTGGTACTGGTTCAAGTAAAGAAAACACTCATTAATAGAATTTGGCTTGGGTTGCTTGTATCTTCTTACAGGAGTTTCTGTCCAATTGCTATGTAAACCACTTCATCATTACAGTCCTCGTCTCAACACTTTCTCACTTGAAATTTGAAGAATTGTGCTTCTACTACATTTTTTGTTTTCTGTACTCTGATTTATCCCTGAGCAATTAGGATAGTTTCACATTATCCTCAGCTGCAGAAATAATTAAAAACAAACAAGCCAATACCAGCTGGTGGTATTTCTTACTGATGCTATGTCTGTCCTACAAGCCCTTGACAGCGATAGGCTGCCAGACCTGAAGAAAGCCATGCGAGAAGTGAGCATCCAAAGAAGGGTAGTACTACAGTGGATACCATCCCACTGTGGCATACCAGGAAATGAAGAGGCACACAGACTGGCAAAAGATGGATCCACACAGGAACAAAAAGAACAAGAAATCACCTACCAAGAAAAGAAGACCCTCATCAAAGCCATCAGGAAAGTCGACCACCCAAAAGACAATTACCACTATCTCGGCAGAGCAGGTTATTATCTTCCGCCTCAGAACAGGACACAACAGATTAAACAACCACTTAAATAGGCTAAGATTAGTCCCATCACCACTGTGCCCTTGTGGGCAGGCAGCACAGACCACTGAACATATCCTGCAAGACTGCAATACACTAAACCAGTTAAGGGAAGAACACTGGCCCACAGAGATGGATATCCACAGAAAGATGTATGGGAGCACTGAGGAGCTTTCAAATACAGCAGCATTTATTAAGAAAACAGGACTTGCTGTGTAGACATGTCAAACTGCGAACGAGAAGAAGACGACATTATCTTCACACCTAGAAGTTACCAACACTCACTTTGTGTGCAATACTTTGAGAGGTCTATTGCAGTGAGATGATTCTAACATTTTGTGTTGTTCTTCAAGCACTAAGATTGAGTTCACTCCAATAGTTCATTCATATTCAAGTGTTAAAGATCCTTAATCCATAAAAGAATACACATCTTGATTTCATATTTTTGTTGTCTATCCCCAGGTGGATGATAATTACGCTTACCGTTAAGTGTAGCGGTGGTGAATGGGAGCTTTAGTTGTCTATCCAAGGCCAGATGTGTTGCCTTGGCTGTGTTGAATCTGTATTTGTTCAGGGTTTTCTTGATATTATCTATCCATCTTTTTTTTTTTAGGTCTTCCTTTGGCCTTGTATCCTGATCTTCTCATGTTATATGTTCTTTTCTATAGTCTGTTATGGTTTTTTCTCATAAGGTGTACAAACTTGTAGTGTGGTTGGCTATGCCACAGAGGATCAAAGTGAACTAGAAATCATTTTGAAGTCAGATGTGTCGGGCGAAAAGTGTAGATATTGCAACCAAGCTGTAAAACATACACAACGCATTTCTTTCTCTGGACTAAATCTGCGAATCTACAGTATTATGCGAACGAATGAAGAAGTGCCTACTATTTGAAAACAAAGTCCACAACTAGTAAACATTTGGGGCACCCGAAATCCACTTTATATTGTATCTTGTGGTTTAAGAGTTAATGTATTTAATAATGTTTCTGTAAACAGATGTACCATAATAGTGGACATGATTTTATTTTGTTCATTTTGTACTCTCAGACATGGGCAGCTGGCAGAACATGGTCGAACTCAACCTTGGAACTAACCAGCTGACTAAAATTCCAGAGGACATTCAGAGCCTTCAGAAGTTGGAAGTCCTCATCCTTAGCAACAATTCCTTAAGGGTAAAATAATCTTGTGAACACTTGTGGTTACGATGTCTCAGATGTTTTAACGATGTCGGGCAATATTTAATATTTGTGAAGAAAAAAATTAATTAAAATAAACAATATATGCATATAGAAGCCAGCACTTTTTATGAAGGTAGGACTTAAGTAAACCACCATTGGCTGAAAAACTATTGCTGCGACAACCCACATTCAAACAATGCTACCCTATCAAGTTAAGTCTAGTCCAAAAGGGACTCAAGACTTCCTAGTTGTAACAAATCACCGTGGGACAGTTGGCATTACACCAATTCAGAAAAATTACACAGTTCAATCATGAAAAGTGGATGCAGTGTGATGTGGAAAAGGGCTGAAAGGTGGAGTCTCACAAATTACCTAAGAACATGTTGTGCCACTGCCATGGAAAAACTAGCACTAAATCAGAACCCATGAAAACATTCTTCAGATATTGTGCATGTATTACTAACAGATTTTGTGCAACTTTTTTACTGTGTTTGTTCCTCTGCCAACCAAGACCAACAGCATTCTGTAATCTGCTTAGTTCGTGGATAAGTTTGTTACATCCACTTTTGAAATTTAGTAAATGTCCTTGACTAAGTTAGCAGATAAACTAATAAGCCTTATTCTGTCCGCAAATGTCTTTGGACAGTTCGGACATGTGACGACCACTGTAGATGGGTTTTAAAAAATCTACCCTTGACTTTTTAAGCTACTCTCTGTTATTGAGCTGCTGCATTTCTCCTCTTTTCGCAAGATGATGCCCCTTTTTTGGCTGTAGAGCACCATGTAGATCTATTTTGTGCAAGTTCTTTCAATGTATCGTAGTCTTTTTCAAAGGCTTTCAGTGAGGTCCTTGTAGTGCTTCTTTTGGCCATCTTGAGAAAGTATGCCCTTCTGCAACTTTCCATAAAGAAGTATCTTTGGCAGATGATAATCTGGCATACAATGACCTTCGCAGCGATTCTGTGTCTGCATCAGAATAGTGTCAATGCTAGAGATACCAGATCTCTCAAAGACCTGGTATACGGAATCGATTGCCATCTAATGTTCATAACATTTCTGAGACAAGATGTGTGAAAGTGATTTTCTCAAATGATGTCTATACAGTCTACATTTCACCACCATATAACAGCACTGGAAGTACCACTGCTCTGTAAACTTTCAGCTTAGCCTGTAGATTAATACCATTTCTATGCCACAATTTTGTACAGTCTGCTGAAAGTGCTGCTTGCCTTAGAGATCCTGATACTTATAAATGGTGACATTTTTCTATAGTGTACCATCTATTCACAACTTTCAGTGCTTCTCCATTTAATAGATATATAAAAAAAGGAGTTGTAAATAAAAGGTGTGGTACCATGGCGGTACACTTAAATCCTTCTTGGTGCAGGGATCCACTGTTCAATTTCTAGGTGATATACGTTTTTCCAACAAGTGGCTTCTATTTGAACCTAATCTCTGTAGGTGGTATTAGAACAAATCTTAGGAAGTAGAAATGATGAGTGGAAGGCTTACTGCATCGCCCCTAACACTATATTTATCGTAAACGTGGACAGTGTATGCTAGACATGCAAGAAAGTTAAATCATTTCCATCTTACCTGCCTACGTAAATTACTAAACATCCATTGGTGGGACAAAGTACCAGACTACGAGGTCTTGGAAAATCAACCTCAATAAGCATCCACACAATACTTATGAAGGCGCAGGCACGCTGGGCAGGCCATCTTGTGCGTATGGAGAACTCGCGTTTGCCAAAACAAATATATTATGGAGAACTCAAGGCAGGATGACGAAAAGCTGGCGGACAGAAAAAGCGTTTCAAAGACACGCTAAAGTCATCCTTGAAACATCTTAACAATGATGTAGGCGCTTGGGAGAGCCTCGCTCAAGGTAGAACAGCATGGCGTTACAGCATTAGAACGGGAGCACTAGCGGCGGAAGAATTCATACAAGAAACTGCAAGACAGAAGCGGACACGTAGAAAAGAAAAAACATCTCAACCTCACACAGATACCTTCTATTGTTGTCAATTCTGTAGAAGAACATTTTGTGTGCGCATTGGACTTGCTAGTCATTTAAAAAAGCACTATTAACTTTATTATTTTATTATTTATTGTTATTATTATTATGGTTGAGTTTTTGGTCATCGTTGATCACGACGGACGAACATCATATTTATCAAGGGTGGTACAAGGATGTATTTGTCTATATATAAATGATGATGATGAAATAATCCCTTTAGCTGTGAGCAGGTAGCTCTGCGCATCCTGTAGTCTTCCTGACAGTAATTTTCATTTTCTCAAAGGTGTGGTTGTGTCTCAAAGACATTGTTGGCCAAGAGATATCCAAGAATACATTCATATGTTACTGGAAGAGGCAGGAAAGCTCGCCCAAAACTGAGATTTCAAGAGATTCATAGGGAAGACAACATTCTAGACAGAATTTGTTATATAACAACATAGTTGTGTTAGGAGATTTATGGATGCATTACTCACCAACTTTCCTGTTTGTATCTTGCTTCTGTTGATGTTGGTTTTTGTTATCAACAGCGGTTACCATCTAACATAGGGAACTTGAAGAAGCTGCGAGTATTAGACTTGGAAGAAAATAGACTTGAATCATTGCCACAAGAAATAGGTATGTATGCTGTATGTGTGTATATATATATATATATATATATAATAATTTGTATTTTTTTAGCGTTCATTCTCAATCTCCTGCTGGATCCCCTGTAGCAGGACAATGCTCCTACTACATCTCTAGCTGGATGTAGCCCAGAGAATGAGGATGTGTTGTGTCTATGTTTTTTTTTGTGGGTGCCAAATGCCAGACACATCAGACTATGGCTGTTGTATTTTTTATCTTGTTGAAAGGTTGGGGTCATCTATTTAATAATCTTCTGCATTTGTTCTCAAACTCCTACTAATTAGCAGGATGTATAACTGAATACATTGTCATGGTTTACAGCTCGACTGCGATATCAGCAGCATTTAGCATGACACATTCGACTTCAGCATGGCTTCTGAATTATATTCTCTGCCAAAGGCGGATGTGTCGGGCCATTGCTGCAAATAAAATGGCAACACTTCGCGTTTCCATTATCTGGACTACATCCTTCTGGAAATCTAATAGGACCATGGTCAAGAGATATCCAGTGGGAATTTGAGAATGAACGATGAAACGTCTTTGTATATCCTTAATAATTAAATAATTTTGTGTTTTTGTTTCCCTTTTGTATTTATTTCTTGAAAAAGATCCCTGTTGTAGAGCAATGTAGAAAAAGTTCTTGTTCCTTTGTTGTTTATTTTTACATTGGTTTTATATTTGTTAGTTAATCCTAGTAACAATATTATAGTATTGATTGCATCTAAAAGTCACAGATAAGAGGCTCGACTCCTTTGAAAACAAATGCCTACGTACCATTTGAATGTTAAATGGAGTGACTTTATAAATCTAACACTACTATAAGAGAGGAAAGCAAACAAACATATATATCTTCCTTCATTAGACAAAGGCTTTGGACTTACATCGGCCATGTTCTCAGAATGAACAGCCTAAGAATTCCCCAGCAGTCACTATATTGGGTTCCACCTGGAGTAAGAAGAAGAGGGAGACTTTGAGAAACTCTATGAAGAACCATTAATAGAGAAGGCATGTCAATGAACCTAAACAACATGCAACAATTGAAAGACCTGGCAACACAAAGACAGAAATGGAAGGCTATGGCCCTGGAGGAACATAACATAACAATTGCATCTTATGTGCTACTGTTTTGTGTGGGTTGTAGTGCTGTGATAATTGTATATTTCTACTTTTCATTAACTAGGTCTTCTACAAGAACTACAGAAACTGATTGTACAGTCCAACCAGTTAGTATCTCTACCAAGACCTATTGGGTATGTTTATTTTGTAAATATTACTTACTTACTTATGTGATTCCCAGGGTTGTGAGCTTTAACTTTTTCTTCCCATTGCCTGATGGTGGTAGGTACGTCTTCTTTAGTTGTGTTGTGTCTGTATAAAGTGTGTTGGTGGAATTTGGCAGTTACAGTTGTTTTCGTAGGTCTTGTAGTGCAGGGCATTCAATAAAGAGGCATTTTACTCTTTCCTTTTCTTGTCTGTTGCAGTATGGTGCATGGTCTACAGTAATTCTTTGTAAATGTTTGTTAAATTGTACATGTGTTGTTCACAGCCTACATATTATGATTTGAACTTTGTGGTGTAGTCTATTCATGTTTGCATATAGCGGCAATGCTCTAGTGGATAGGTCAGTGATAAGGAGAAATGGAGAGAAAATGAATTAGAACGACTAGATAACATGTCTTCACAACAACCAAAAAATCAGACAAAATCACAATCCGTAATGATTTTACGAACAATGACTTCAATTACAACTAGATTCATGATGATGGTCTAGACAGTTGACTAAATTGAAAACTACTTGTCTGATATTCTCCTGTCTTCTAAACCAAATCCAGGAAAAAGAAATCAAATGTTATTGCTAGCTAAGGATTTGTTGATTTGAGTCACATGAGCCTAACTTTTTGTGTTTCCATACTGATAAATCAGTGCATAGCAACGGGTGACTACTCAGTCAAAAGTTTACCCAGCAGAAAAGTCATAGGACACAATGGCATAATGAAGGACATACTAAAACATCTAAACATCTATGACCCATAGCCCAGAATTATAGCTATCAGCTTTCATACTATGTCCTGAAGGAGAGATGAAAGCGAAACACCATAAACAACTTAGACGAGAATAAGGTAGGTCAAGATAGCAAACCATGGATGGGTCCTAAGACACCCTCGGTGAAGAATATGTCCTGTAAAACGTAATTTTTTATTGTGTTTATTGTTACAAGACAAATGGTTGCTGGATCTACTTTGTTGGCTAATAGTAAAATAAAAAGTTTATAGCATATCCTGTTCAGAAAATATTGATTATAGTCCGTTCAGAATCGTTTGCCGAGATGTTAAATTATTTTTATCAAAAACGTATTGTTCATTTGGATTGATCATTTGAAGTTAGGTTTAGAATAATAATGTCGCTATAGAAATATTTTTTTATCAAAGAAATGTGATCCAGTATCAAAGATACCTTATTTAACCTATATTAAAAAAAAGTTAATCTAAATTATAAACAATCGCTGGATTATGTAGATGCTTACATCTCACAGCTGATTATTAAATATAAAGGCATGACCCTCACGGTAGAATGTGCACCGTTCTAAAAGTAGTTGTTTCCACTGTACATTTGTATAAAGCAATGTTACATATGGAAATTCCCGTTTAGCACCAAATATTATTTTTCCTGAACTTAGAATTATGTGAAATCAAAAACGGCTATTTACTCGATTTCAAGTCACAAGTCAGAGGCACGTCTCAATATTTACAGAAAGTAGGCGGCACTAAGCATATTACCTTCTGCAAGTCTATGTGAGAATGAATCTGAAAGCGAAATATTTTACTGAGCATAACATTGCTATAAAGATTTATCAATACTTCTGCAGAGAGCGTAAAAAGGGACATCTTTATTGTTCTTTATCAAATCCTGAGAAGAGAACAATGCATATTTTAGGTTTGTGTAAACGTTCATTTGATCGAATAGTGGAAGCAAGCGGATATTTATTGCCAACAAATTCACGAAAGCAAGGAAGGAAAGAAAAGATAGACAGTTTCGATAAGGACCTAGTAAAAAGAGAAATATGTAGAATGTTTGATAAAAACGAAGAAGTGACACTTAGAAAGTTGAAGATTTGACTGAAAACTAATAACGACATTGAAATATCAAAAACTTTATTATGGAAAACTGTAAGAAATGCAGGCTTCACCTTTAGAAAGTATGCTGGTGGAAAAAACATTATTTGTGAAAAGCCACATCTGGTAGCTCTTAGAAGCAAGTATTTACGTGAAGTGAAGGGAATGCGCGAGAATGGTTATGATATTGTGTATTTAGATGAAACTTGGATCAACGCTCATCATACAAATGAAAAGGAATGGCAGTTAGCAGATGGAAGTATTAAAAGATCAGTACCAAGTAGTAAAGGGCAACGTTTGATAGTTGCACATGCAGGTAGCAGACATAATGGGTTGTTGCAGAATGCTCATCTAATTTTCATTTCAAAATCCATTGACAATAGAGACTACCACTCCGAAATGAATGGGCACATATTCGAAGACTGGATCGAAAAAAGTATTCTTCCAATATTAGATAGACCTTCTTGTCTGATAATGGACAATGCTTCATACCATAACGTAGTGAACGTAGAAGATAGAATCCCAACATCATCAAGTACAAAAGATGCAATCAAAACGTGGCTCATAAAAGAACACATACCAGTTACCGACAGGTACTTGAAACCCGAATTGCTTAACCTTGTAAAACAGACACAACGAACAAAGATATTTAAAATAGACAAGTTAATTGAAGAACATGGTCATAGATGTTTGAGACTACCTCCATATCATGCACACTTAAATCCTATAGAACTAATTTGGGCAAAAGTTAAAGGACACGTAGCATCTACAAATACAACTTTCAAATTATGTGATATTGAGACACTTACAAATCAGGCTCTATCAAATATACATAAAGACTACTGGGTGAAATGTGAGGATCATGTGTTACGCCAAGAAGAGGAGTATTGGAAAAAGGAAGGTTTGTTGTTTGTTCAGCCGAAAACAGTAATCGACCTATTTGACTCGTCTGATTATGAATGATCATTACTCTGATTAAGTCTACACTAAAAAAAGTTTGATTTGCAAAATTTACAAGTTGATTTGTAAAACATTTCATTTTGTGGACACGCCTATGGGTCATCATTGCACTAGATTACTGTAAAATATTTTGTTTATGGTCGAAATAATATTTACATGGGCAAACATCAAAAGAATTCGCCGCTTTCAAATAACCGTTACAGCTAGACATCAAGTAACACATATGTTTTCGCGACATGGACATTTTAACAACGTATGCCAAAATTCATGTGAAATCATCAAGAACTTTTTGAATTATAAATCATAACATCTCGGCAAACGATTCTGAACGGACTATAGCACAGCATTTTTGTCTGTAGAAATTTCCTATGCATCATAAATATATTAGATTGCGATACTTATGAGCGGTCCGGATGCAAAGCTGTCTGCGGTGGAAATTAAGTCTTATGCCGTGTCTATTCAAGACCCTTTCTTTACCACAGAGCTAAACTAGCAGTCAAATACACTATACAAATGCCTTTAATACAGTCTTGAATCAGATGCTGTCATCAAAGATTGTAATTGTTCAACATTGATCTTAATCAGGTTTCTGAAGAATTTACAGTATCTTGGGGCTGGTGAGAATAATCTGACATCACTTCCGCTTGAGATTGGTAAGCATATTTGTTTTTTTTTATGTTGTATGTTTTTTTTTTTTAGTTCTCAAACTCCCCAGGATCTCTTTTGTAGCAGAGCAATAGTCCTACATAAAATAAAAATGCTACATCTATTCTATATTAATGTATGGCATAGAAACATTTAGAAGACAGAAGGGATATCTTTGAGATGTGGGTATATATAGGAATAGAGAGAACATCTTGGAAAGAGAAGAAAACAGACAAAATGTTCTAACAACACTTAATATGAAGAAAGAATTATTAAAGGAAATAAAGATCAAGCACATAAAATATTTTGGACAAATTAAAGACGTCACCTTGTTGAAGACCTTACTTGAGGGTAAAGTTGAGGTAGACAGAGATACAAGTGGGAGAGTAACATCACAAGATGGACAGGTTATAGTCTAGCAGAGTGCACCACCAAAACAAGAGACAGGATGTTGGAGGTCTGTTGTAACCAACATTTGTTGCGGAGACTGCACTTGATGATGATGAATAGTCCTTCTAGATTTCAAGAATGGTGTAGTTCAGTGAGCGGAAATGCATTGTCACCATTTTATATGCATCAATGGCTCAACATATCCAACTTCTGCAGTTTTTGTGTTGCTATGTTGTGTTTGTTCTCTGCTTATTCTGGATTGTTTTCCTGATAAAGATGTTTTTGTAGAAACGTTGATTCAGCCTGTTTTATGAAATGTAAAACTGATTACTTTATGTTATCCATAAATGGTTATTAAAACCATTGATAACTAAATCAGCAAATGATATCTCCAAGGTTTTCAAACTTGGATGAGGTATTCACACTGTCGGTGAACGAAACTCTGAATCTAAAAATTGCCCTAAGAATCCAACCATAGTTCAACTTTACTGTTTGGGCCTATACTGTATACTTGGAGTATACTATTACCTATACTGGAAGAGGCTCAAAATCAAGAGAAGATCCAGTACCCGATGGTGTCGATGGGCAATGTGTCTAATTACATGAGACAAGTTCACTAACAGCGGAACATTTCATATGAGATAGACATGGTCGACCCAAGTCTAAATCCCTGCTTACCGTCTCCTCACAAACTGCCACCCAGAAGCTCGTACTTCCTATGTGCAGTGGGGTGGTTTTTCTGAGCTTTCTTTCATACCCAGGAGTCTTCAGCTTTCGGCTTAGTGCAATGCCAATTGAAGGAGCCTTTTACCCAGAGAGGGGTATATAATTGTATAGATGACATGTTAAAAAGTGTCCATAAGAGAGCCTCACTATAACGGCATGTCATCTACTAAGGTTTTCTCATTCTGTTTGTTTAGCGGGGAATTGGTGAGACCCACAGACACAACTGCATGCATTTATGCTTTGGAAATGGCTTCTAATCCCTATGCTGGCTCCAAAGGTCCTTAGGTTGGGCATATGATGGTCACTTTAAATCTGTCATGTCTTTCTTACCAATTTCTGATGTTGAGTTGCTGCATTTCTCCATTTTGTTGTTGTTGAGGGAATAAATCTCTAAACAGAAAAAAATATCCAAACCAGGTTCCTGTAAATGATCAGTGTTTACAGTTTTTTCAAATAACTTACAAATCTGTACACAGTGTTTCCATTTGTATCGTATAGCACGTGAAATTGTTGATAATTCCCTTTGCTTCAGAGACTGGAACACATACACAAACTATACGATGTTGGAGATAAGCAAAGGAAGTGTGATTCAATTCAACCATTTCACATCATGTCATTCCCCAGAAATAGTTATATTTAGGTCACCTAGACAGCTTTCACAACAACAGAACATTATCTGTGTTTTCATGACCCACATATGTGTAGTGTTAGGTTTTGGCATGTTTTTTGCAGGTCCCATTGGATCTTTCTTGTAGCGGGATAATGGTCCTACTAGATTTCTAGCAGCATGTTGTCCAGAAAATGAAAATGTGCCGCCATTTTTGTCCTCAATGGCCTGACACACCCGTCTTTGGTGTGATAACTAATACATTCAGTGTTTTATCATTGCCACAGAATGGTGGATGCCTATAGCCATATCAATAGTAGGCCAGCTGTACGAGAGAACTAGTAATACCAACATATATTTTAGTCATACAAATCATACATGTGTGAATTCATGTGGTGACAGCTTCTTTAAAGCAGACAATTATACATGTTCAATATTGTTTGTTTATTGTCTCTCAAGAAAACCACAGAACATTATGATGTTATCAATTGCATGTATGTCATACAGTGACGTAACAATTTCTATGGAAAGCCAGTTAGAACAGTTTCTTCTGTTTAAGAGATTTATTTCCTCCATAGTACCATTTTAACATTTGCCTCTCTAATCTGTGAGATAGAGACAATCTAAAAACATACACATTTGCAAACTAATTGCAGTATGTATACATTTTTTATATGATAGTGACTGATGCAGCAAAGATACATATGCATTGATGCTTCTGGTGACAAAGATAAAATATTGCATATGTATGTGTTACCACAGGAACTTAAGTTATACATACCTTCTTTACCTGTCAAGAAAATATACACAAATGACATTTAAAAATTTTTTCTGATTCGTAGGTGCCCTAGAATCCTTGGAGTCCCTATACATTAACGACAACCAAGAGCTACACAGTCTACCGAGTGAACTAGCTTTCTGCACAAATCTACAGATCATGTCCATAGAAAACTGTCCACTTAGTCAGATCCCTGCAGACATTGTGGCCCGTGGACCTTCTCTAGTTATACAGGTAAGATGTAATTCTGCTGTTCTTCTTCTTTTATGTTCATTCTCAAACTCCTGCTGGATCTCTCTTGTAGCAGGACAATGGTCTTACTAGATTTCCAGCAGGGTGTAGTCCAGAGAATGGAAATTCGTTGTGTCACCATTTTATTTGCGCCGATGGTCTAACACATAAATCTTCTGCGGAACACATGCAGTAATTTTTGTAGTTTTTCCTGTAAAAGCTTTCTTATTGCATGTTTTTTCACCAAACTTTGCATCTGTAGATGTTAATCCACTCTTTTATCATGAAGAAAAGATGTAATTGCAATGCAGCATAAAAGAAAAGGACAGATTGGAGATAATTTATCCATGGCTTTCTTATTTTTCTTGTTCTGTGTTCACTCTCAAACTTCAGCAGATTAGCAGAATGTAGTTCAAAGAACGGAATGTGTTGTGTTATGGTTTACAGATTGGCTGCAACATCTGCACTTTTCAACCTGATACATCTGACTTCCGCATGTCTTCTAAATCTCTTTGACCCTCTGCAATTTGATTGTATCAGGATTAGTGGAAGGAGATGGATGCCATAAAAAACAAGGGGGTCAAAGTTAAGGTTATCCTGTGTTACATTCACCTTCAATTCAACCATTTCACATCATTTCATTCCCCAGAAATAGTTATATTTAGGTCACCTTGACAGCTTTCACAACAACAGAACATCATCTGTGTTTTCATGACCCACATATGTGTAGCATTATGTTTTAGCATGTTTTTTTGTGTGCAGGTTCCCACTGAATCTTCCTTGTAGCGGGGCAATGGTCCTACTAGATTTCTAGCAGGATGTTGTCCAGGGCATGAAAATTTGCCACCATGTTTTTCTCTCCCGATGGCCCGACACATCCCACTTTGATGTGATAACTAATACATTCAGTGTTGTATCACTGAATGATGGATGCCTGTAGCCATATCGATAGTAGGCCAACTGTATGAGAGACCTGGTTCCTGTACTTTACACTGGATCACAACCTCAAAGCTAACCACAATCAAGCATGCTTTATCCTTTCGCAGCTGTATGTGGTCGCTATCGACATAGCTACAGACGCACATGCATCTGTAGTAAATTCTGTATGCAGGGTAGTTGTGAGCCTTTATATATGAAAAGGGTTTAAAAGGTGTAGAGGATTGACTTCTTTGTAGTCCGGTTACATCCATATGTACCATGTCCCTCTCAATGAAGTAGGATACCATACTACTACTCATAGTACATATCTTCAAGGGGTATCAGAAACATCTCCTGCCTCTGCAAGAGACAGGAGATGTTGAAGGTCCGTTGCAGCCAACCTTTATTGTGGAGATGCCCTATATGATGTGGGACATCTGATGAATGACAATGGAATGTTGCATTATTTCCACAATGTATATAAATGTCATACATTGTTCCCTTGCTCATTTTAATGGCATACAGGGATATCTTTTAGACTTATGATGATGATGATTAAATCCCTTTCGCTGGGAGCAGGCAGCTCTTGACAGCCCATAGTCCTTCTAGCGAATGCACTGGTTTTCCTCAGTATAGACTTATACTGGTTAAAATGTTGTGAGGTGAGCAAAGTGTATGTAGAAAGTGTAGATATGTGCAAAGTGTAGACCTTATTGATTGTAAATGAGCCTTGGGGGTTACTCTCAGATAACAACTAGAGCATCAAAACTAATTTTTTAAAATTTTTTTCTAGTGTGTTTTTGGTTTTCTTTCATTGTATAAATGTGACTAATAGTTAACAGTCAACTGTAATGAGTTTTCATGATTTTATCTGCAGTATTTGAAACTTCAGAGTCAATACACGTAGCAACAGTCCTCAAGTCAGCTTTCATTTTGAGAGAGGGGTGTGGTTTGAAATGTTGACAACAAATTTGATTGCTTGGTGGATTTTTGTGGATAAGTAACTATTATGGAACCAGCATCTGTAGCCAGCTTACTTGTATTTATATTGCTACATATTTTATATACATAAATTCAAAATTTGATGTTATCAACTTTTCAAGATCTGCTTATGCTAAAACATCTTGATTTGATGAAAGTAGTCAACGTTCTGAGGAAGCTCATTGTAAACATCAGAAAAAAAGTCATCCTATGTGTGCTTGTTTGTTTTGATTTCCAGGAATTATGAGCAAAGAAGCTCTTATTTCCTATGTGTAATGGGGTGTTCTGCCAGAGCTTTCTTTCACGCCCAGAAGACTGGAACTCTCAGCCATATGCAATGCTTTAAAAAGTCTCCTACTCAGAGGGGTCTGTGTGTGTATGTAGAAGGCATGTTACACCATTTTGTTGACAGACATGACATTCAATCACATGAAAACTTACAAACATTTGCTGTTATCAATGTTGGCTACTTTTGAGTACACTGCTTGGCTTCAATATGGCCAGATCATGTGTGTATTGTCTGTTTTTTCCCCCCACAGCTCAAAGAGAGAACAAGAAATAGTCACCTGCAGGACTGAAGATACATTTCCACATTTAGCGCTACATAGAAAAAAAAAACCAATTGATCATTCGTGCATTTTCGAATGTAAATTTTTTTTGTGAAAAGAATCGCTGGGAGATTTAGCTTTTGGATAAATTCCTAGTATTAAAAGACATGTTCTGATTGGCTTTGGGAGAAGGTGTATATGTTTGGACAACTACACAATTAGGGACCCCCCAACTGCGGGCTTGCTTGGTCACCTGTCCTAAGAGCTGACTAGGGTGGTTTTAGGCGATTGGGGTGAAATGTTTCATTCATCTGTGACCCAAAAGCCATGTCAAAGTCAGATGTGTTGGACCAAAAAACACACATACTGCAGCCAAGCTGTAAGTCATGACGGGTATTCTCTGGACTGCATCCTGCTTTGTGTGTGTGTGTGTGTGTGTATATATATATATATATATATATATATATATATATATATATATATGTCTGTGTGTATATTGTGTAAATGTAGGTTATGTGCTAATAGAAAGAGACAGAAAGGGTAAATGAGAGTGATGGTTCCTTTTCCAAGTCAGAATAAATGAACTGAAATGTAGCATCACCAGAAATTAGCACTACTGTGACTAAATGAGAGTTATCGCATGTAATGTTCACACCTCAGAGACTTACAAAGAAGGCACTATTAGATCCATATTTACCATCCAAGTCAGATGTGTTGAATCTTTGGAAATAGGGACAACACATTTCCGTCCTCTGGGCTATTTCTTGCTGGAAATCTTGTATGGTCATTGTTTTGGACTGTTTCTTGCTGGAAATTTTGTATGGTCATTGTTTTGGACTATATCTTGCTGGAAATCTTGTATGGTCATTGTTTTGGACTATATCTTGCTGGAAATCTTGTATGGTCATTGTTTTGGACTATATCTTGCTGGAAATCTTGTATGGTCATTGTTTTGGACTATATCTTGCTGGAAATCTTGTATGGTCATTGTTTTGGACTATATCTTGCTGGAAATTTTGTATGGTCATTGTTTTGGACTATATCTTGCTGGAAATCTTGTATGGTCATTGTTTTGGACTATATCTTGCTGGAAATCTTGTATGGTCATTGTTTTGGACTATATCTTGCTGGAAATCTTGTATGGTCATTGTTTTGGACTATATCTTGGTTGGTCATTGTTTTGGACTATATCTTGCTGGAAATCTTGTATGGTCATTGTTTTGGACTATATCTTGCTGGAAATTTTGTATGGTCATTGTTTTGGACTATATCTTGCTGGAAATCTTGTATGGTCATTGTTTTGGATTATATCTTGCTGGAAATCTTGTATTGTTTTGCTGCAAGAGATGTGGTGGAAGTTTCAAAAAGGAAAAAAATTAGATCCATATTTTTTCTGTGGGTGACACCGCTTGGGGTAATGGGGTTAACATAGTGTAGGCTGTCTTTACTTTTCCAGATGTTTTATGGTACCATATTCCTGAGGCTGTATAGGTTCTGTAGCCATGTGTGATACAAAAAATCCCATTAACTGGGAATCTAATCATGAACATCAGATTGTGATGAGTGGCAAAATGTATAATAATAATAAGACTCACAACCCGTCTGGGTCATATGGGTGCCACACTCTATACATCAACACAAAAGCAACTCTGTCCTTAGCCATTCGAAGAAGTGTAGAAAAAAATGCAGAGACCATTGCTTGATATTATTAATACATGATTTTCTCTGTCCGCCACTCATTCCATCCTAGATATTTCCTTGCAAAATAATTTTATAAAATGAGCCATGTCTCGTTACATGTACAAACTAAACAAGGTTACAACCGTGTCACCACTGCCAAAGGTGGTTCTTGATAACCTACAAGTTTGTTTATTTGCTGCCAAATATATTTGTCTTGTGTTCTATATAGCTAATTCTTATCAGACGCCTGTAGCATTTGTTTTCGAAAGCCTGAATCCTTCTTTCTGTGCCTGCATTGAGTGTCCAACTTTCACAACCGTATATAAAATATAATGTCAGTGATGCTGATATATTTCCTTGAATAGAGACTAATAAAACAATCCATAATCCTCATGCCTGGTACAGTTGACTATTGTTTATGAACCGACATCATTGCACTCAGGTTGTGTCTCAGTCTCATCAAGCAGATGTCAAAGAATATGCATGCTGATGGTTCCCGTGATTCGTTGCTCGATTGTGGTCTTCAACACTCTATTATTGGCCAGGAAGAAACACTCTCTGGCCATGTTGTCTAAGATACTCCATGGCTGTTTCATGGTTTTAATGACAGTTTATACATTTCTATACTAATTATTTTGCTTGACCTTGCTTTCTGGTTGAATAGCATAGAAGTTCAGGTCTCGTAGTGATACCAAAGTGATAAATGAGGATATAGTAATGATACCAAAGTGATAAATGAGGTTGTTTGTCCCTCACAAGTGATGATGACCATTTGTTACATCCACTATTGAAAATTCAATTAGTTATGTCCTTGATTATAAGTTCATAGATGGCTAATGAGCCCTCTTCGAGCCGTAAATGTCCTTGGACAGTTCAGGCATGGAATGACCACTGTAGACAGATCTTGGCCTATCTGTGACTTTCTAGCTACTCTCCGCTGTTGAGCTGCTGCATTTCTCCTCTTTTCACAAGATGATGCGCTCTTTTTGATTGTAAAATGCCATGTAGATCTATTTTGTGCAAGTTCTTCCCATGTATCTTGGTCTATTTCAAAGGCTTTCACTTAGGTCTTTAACTAGTCCTTGTGCTTCTTTTGGCCACCTTGAGATTGTGTATCTTTTTTCAGCTCACCATAGAGAAGTATCTTTGGCAGACGATGGTCTGGCATACGCACCAAATGACCTGTCTAACAAATCTGTGTCTGCATCAGGATAGTGTCAATGCTGGGGATACCAGCTCTATCAAGGACAGTGGTATCTGGAATCTTGTCTTGCCATCTGATGTTCATAACTCAGAATATAGTAATGATAAATACAATTCTAGTGTTTTGATGTTGGACAACTTGACATCACTCAGAACAGACCATGAGTGCAGCCTCCCTCAGCAGATATCAAAGAGTGGCTATCCCCCAGGCAGAATAATTAAATAATGAGCCTGTCTACTCATTATTTTAAATGCCTGATCAGTTAGGTAATTAGTGTGGCAGCTAAAAAACTTCTGAACTCCAACTCTGGCCTACAGCCTGTGGTATTCCTGACAGATGCAAGGTCATTGCTTCAAGCTCTCCAGTCTGGAAAACTAACAGATTTGAAAAAATTACTTAGCAAATTGTCTTACCAGTATAGGATAACCATGCAGTGGATACCCTCTCACTGTGGAATACCAGGTAATGAAAAAGCAGACCAACTGGCTAAGGAAGGTGCTGCCGAAGACCAACCAGATATACCAATCACCTACCATCAGAAAAAACAGATGATCAAGTCAATAAGAAAGCCACAAACACCAACACAAGATGACTATCACATTATGAACAGATCAGAACAAGTTATAATTCTACGCCTCAGAACAGGACACAACCGACTCCGCAGTCACATGTATACAAACTTCAAGATTGGCAACACGGCCATGTGTACATGTGGACAGGCAGCACAGAGTGCCAAACATATACTTCAAGAGTGTTCTGAGCATGAAACGCTGAGGCAGACATTGGCCAGAGGAAACAACACTGGAATCAAAGCTCTATGGGACACTGTATGAACTACAAAAGACAGTGAGTTTTATTAAGGAGACAGAATTACAGATATAGACATGTTTCAAGTGAACGAAAGAAGAAGAAGAAATGCCTGATCAGTGAGACAGTACAAAAATGTATGCTGCATTCGCTCTCTGATAACCACTTGTGTGTTTTACCACAGTGTTGCATGAGAGGTATGTTGTGCTACAGCTTGATGTGCTCCATGTAGGCCTAGCACATCTGTTTTCATCATATGCATATATTTATCTATCATTCGTATATAACACTCAACACACTCCCTCACACACAGACACAAACACACCACCAATATGGTTGTCCAGATAAAAGTAGCTTCAATGCTTAGCAACTTTGTAATATTACTGGGGTTACTAGTATGTGGAACACTCTAGATCAATATTACTCTTGAACACTATAATAGATATTGATAGGACACAGCTGATTTCAATTCTTTGTGTGCCGCATGTGATCTCCTGGAGAGACTACAAATAGCGTTACATGAGAAACACAAAGTAATCAGAACAGAATGTGTGTGTGAATTGTAAATGTCAAAAGTTGTAGTGGATTAATTTCATTGTACTTTGGTTTCCACATATACAAGCCATCTCTCTCAATGAAGTGGCACACTGCCTGTCCAGAGCACCACTCATGGCATGCAGTTCCTTAAATGGAGAATCTCCCTGGCATAGTGGTTATGGCACTTGTCATGTGCTCAAGAGGTTGCAGATTCAAATCTGGCTTGTGATTATTGTTTAGAAATGTAATTTTTATGGAATTATTAAAAAAAAATTGGTAGCATAAACTATTCTGGGTGTAGCAGCCATCAACCCAGCATTTTTTGTCTGTAGTGATTTTCTTGGCAGTGTTTACATTCAATACTTCAGCCATTGATTTCTGAATAGTCCTGATGCCCAATTGTCTGCGGTGGGATTCAAAATCTGTACCTTGGTCGTCATATGCATGGTTTGTACCGTGCTACCACAGTGCTTTTATGGTAAACATTTTGAAAGGCCCCGAAGACCACGCAATCATCACCTGACCGGGACTCTTTAAGTCTATATACACTGAATGGCTGCTGGAATGGAGACCGGAGCACTTATGGGAATGCCCCATGTGCTGTGAAGCTAGTTTCTAATCTAGAATCAAGTGCCTTTATGGAAATAACCTGTGGATTATCACTTGAAACTGCAGGGTTGCGCACAATGAGTACTCTTGGAAGTCAATGTGTGCGTCACTGATATTGGCAGAGTATACATGGGGAAAACCTAAGTACAATGATGTCAACGAGCTCTTACTTTTAAATCTCCTCCAACCTCACTCCGTTTTTGTGTGAGTGTTGGAATTATACAATTTATTACATTGCATTTTTCTTTCACACATGTTGGTAAATAATTATGCTACAGTCTCACCATTGATTGAATTACCAGATGTTCAGATGTTGAAAGCTGGCCTGTCTTTACTCAGTTTTTACCACTGTTGTCTTCACATGCTCCTGCTTATGATGTCACGTCTCATCCAGTGTAACTATAAATGTATTTGTTGCTTTGCAAATTTGATTATCTATTATAATGGGTACATTATTTTTTTACATTTAATGACAATGTATATATGCAATCTCTCAATATTTTGTTGTTAATTTGTTGATTGTGAGTATGACAGCAATGCAGACTTATCTGTCTAATCTTGGTCCTTCAGAATTGAGAATATTGCCCATTTTTATTTTATCAAGACCAATAGGAACATTCTGAGAGAGTTTAAAGTAAAAGAAAACTGGCTAAATGACAAGGTTCTATGTAGAAAATTACAATGTTTTGGACATATCAAATGACATGACAGCCTAGAAAACCATAATGCAGGGGATGTTTTCAGGGTAACCAAAAAAAATAGGTGTGCTATGAAAAAGATGGACACAAATATCAAAGACCTGAGTATGACAGTAAAAGATGCAGAATGATTGGCTCAAGATTGGCAGGGGCTTCGAAAAGCTGTAGTGGTTTACATCCTGTTCAGGATATGCTGCCTAATAATGATTCCATCAAGAGTGTCCTCTGTTGTTTGTAGGATTATCCAAGTCTGTGTAGGGTCTGAAGATCTCACCAGTGGTATACTAGACCATTTACTATGCAGTTGCAGACCTCTAGTAGATAACATGCCTATAAGTTGAAGTTTTCCTCTTGTGAAATCCCTACAGCACTTTATCTCTTAGATTCACATTTTTTTAACCCCTCTGAGTAGGAGACTTCTTCAACAATCATTGCAATACCTGGAGAGTTGGAGTCTTCTACCATTAGAGTTGGAGTCTTCTACCTTGAGAGTTGGAGTCTTCTACCATGAGAGTTGGAGTCTTCTACCATTAGAGTTGGAGTCTTCTACCATGAGAGTTGGAGTCTTCTACCATGAGAGTTGGAGTCTTCTACCTTGAGAGTTGGAATCTTCTACCATTAGAGTTGGAGTCTTCTACCTTGAGAGTTGGAGTCTTCTACCTTGAGAGTTGGAGTCTTCTACCATGACAGTTGGGGAGTCTTCTACCATTAGAGTTGGAGTCTTCTACCTTGAGAGTTGGAGTCTTCGACCATGAGAGTTGGAATCTTCTACCTTGAGAGTTGGGAGTCTTCTACCATGAGAGTTGGAGTCTTCTACCTTGAGAGTTGGAGTCTTCTACCTTGAGAGTTGGAGTCTTCTACCTTGAGAGTCTTCTAGGAATGAATGAAATCTCTGGTAGAATTCCCTCCCTTTTTCCCATTGCACTAAAGTATGCAAGAGCTTTATTGCTTGCAATTCTTGAGGACTAAAACAAAAAAGGACAATAAGAAAGAGAAAATATGATGGAATTATATCTAAAAGGGAGTATGAGTCACTTGTTCCATATATCAATAGATGTGTTTTAGTTTTAGATCCTGATTGGTGTATCTCTGACATACATTTTTGATGGATAGATTTCCAGAATGACTGTTGGATGCATCCAGATGACTGATTTGACTTATTGTGACTGGTGGATGCATTACCACAAGTGGACAGAGGTGACATTGCAGTGACTTGTTTGCAATCACGAGACATGCTGTAGATAGACAGGTAGATTCCCTCCCAACAATGCAAGCATGGGTCTTCAGCAGACCTAATCACAGCAAAGATCATATAAAGGGGTAGCCAACCCCACATACAAAGCCCTTAGTCACTTAGTATCTACATAGTTGCGCACATTGTTCGGAGCATCTGCTCAAACTGCTGTCTGATCAATGTATACTGCCATTATTTTGAGAGGAAATAAATAAGCAGTCCTATCGCTACCCGAAATTTTTTTTAATGAAAAACAGGAATGCCAACATTTATCTAATTGTGTGAACGTTGTCTAAATTTGTGCTTTATATTTTTCAAAAGTTTGGTTGTTGTGCCCTTTGAAAATGAATATCTGATATGCTGCATAAAGGATTTTTGATAGATTTCATCTGTTGTAATTTGTAAGACTGCCTGTACTTTGTATTTGGATCCTTCAGCCATGTTTGATAATAGACATTTTTGGTGTGATGTTTGCACTATGGTCATTTATTTTGTTAATGCAGAAGTTTTACTGACATAGTCATGCTGTTAATGTTCTTGCTTTATAAAATGTAAACAACTGCAATCTTTGTGTAGGTACAGTTTAGCCAATCAAGTTAAAATGTATGCTTGGTTTTCTATGTTTGGCATGAAAATTTGGCAAGAACTGTTCACTGTGCCTCTGAACAGTTAAATGTCTGATCATCATTATTACACACAGGACACTTTCAAATGTGCTTCAATCTTCCCCCTGAGTGTGTCCAGTTACACAACGACTGATAGTTCTAGTTCTCTGTTATGTTCAGTCCATAATGACACTCATGTCTGCTGACAGGACATTTCAAGCCCATATCCTTTATTTTGGATATGGATAAAGAATTATCACCCTCACAAATTTCATTTGTTCATGCAGATTCTCGTAGGTTCAATATGTTAGCCCAGTTTCGATGCACTTCAGGTAGTACTTACCACCCTATTTACTCAATCATTTTCTCAAACACCAGAATGAGTATACATGAAAATGAATGATTTCTTCCACACAAAACATTTTCAAAGTTTTTGACTCAAAATGTTAAGTTTGGTACTGTGATGTCCAAAACTCCATTTCCATACAGAATTATATGCTATACCGTTACCTGTTGATGACATGGTAATGTAATAACCATGTCACTTCTGCAAACCAAGAAACTCGGGTTTGGGTTCACTTGTCTCTCTGGATTTGTAAATAATTCACGTACTGGACTCAGCCACCATAAGAGTGGCATGAAGGCTTATGTTCTGGGAAGGTCAGATAATATCACCATCTCTACAAAGTATGCGCTGAAAGCGCCACTAATCAGGCGTTTCTGGCCACTTTGGTTTATGGGATGGGACAGGCAACTCCACCCCCAAACTTCCTAGTTGATCTTAAGACATGCATGGTAGGTCAAAATGTTGCTATTCATTGCATCTATTTCAGGTCCTAACAACACATGAACGATGTGAAGTATTGAACATTTTGCAGCCTATAGAAATATTGTTATTTTTGGTTCAGAGAGGATGAAGTATAATGTTGAATGATTAACTGAGCTAGTAATCCTCCAATTTGTGTCATAGATGTCCTGTCACTTTTTCTATTTTGTTTTATTTATTTATTTATTATGTCAACGTTCTGTTTGGTTTTGTTTCTCTTCTGTCCTAGTTTTTTTCAGCAATTATACTCTTTCGGATTTATTCCATCTAGCTATGGAGAGCATGGTCGAATGGCTATAGTACTAAGTAGAACACAGATTTTTTCAAGTTTCACTTGAACACGACTATCACTAGTTGGTTGGTTGTTGATCCAGCGGTCCATGGGCTCATGCCCTTTGACCCAACGACTATCACTAAAACTAAGAGGTTATGAGTTGTAAACAAGAAAACATACAAATTACAATACACAAGACATTTTCAACATTTATAACCGTAAAACAGACAGTGAAAAACATTGAAAACAATGTTAACACCACAGAGACACTAGATACACTATTGACATGTAAACAACATGAAATTCAAGGTAACAATGACATTGAAAATGTCTTGTGTATTGTAATTTGTATGTTTTCTTGTTTACAACTCATAACCTCTTAGTTTTAGTGATAGTCCGTCGTGTTGAAGTGAAACTTTCAAAAACCTGTGTTCTATGTTAGTACTATTGTTGTTCTGTTTCACTGCAGTAGTACCTTATATTGATGTTCATATGGCTAGAACTCTGGCCTCAGAACTCGGGTTTAATCCACGATTGGGACAAGGATTTTTGTCTTTTGGAGGTGCAATACATATTCGTCCTGTACATTTCACAGTGACAGCCCTGTCAAAGCGGCCTTTATTTCCACAGCCAGAAAGCCTCACTGCACTCTTTAACAGGAAAACATGCAGTAATTAAAGTTTTAAAAAAAAATTATTATGTGAACGTTGATAGTGCCATTTTACTCGTCTGCTATGTTTTGTTCTTGTTAAAGGCCTTTTGGTGGAAATGTCGATTTGTGTGTGTGTGTTACCAGTGATTAGCACAACTTTATTACCCTGTTCCAAGTTTCACATGTTGATCTAGTAATATACATTGTAAATAGCATTCATTTTACATACATAAATACATGCTATCTCAATGGTTTGTGCTTTTGAAAAATGTGTGCTATACTTGCTAAGCGTTATCTTTTGATTCATTATTTAACTTTGATGTATGTTGGGAATAACAGGAGGAAAGATTGTGTAGATGCAGTTGAGAAAAAGGTTGAAAAGGTGTAAAGGATTAACTCTATTGTACTCGGATTATCCAATATATACTCCGTCCCTCTCAACCAAGCGGCAAGCCGCCTGCTGAGAGTACCAACCATAGCACATAATTCCATAACTTCAAGCGATATTCCCAAGGAATTGCAGAAATAATCCGCCCTGTGAACAAGATGTCACGAGCAGGATTAAAACCCACAACCACATGATGATTAATGAAGTGAGCGATTTAAACCCCTATGGCAGGAACATCCCTGTAGATGCCATAGCAATCAATAACTAATGCTAGGCTGTTTTAGAAAGGTTAGTGGACCCTCTCATAAGCAAAACTCGCTCAAACTTGCTTGTGGTCTGAATGCCAGCCATCCACATTGTGTTTAGTAGACCACATTATCTCATGTAGTCTCCATCTATATTGATGCTCTCTTCTTTGTCTGTCCCTATCTTAGGAAGGAATGTCCCATGGCAGCATCCTGCCATCTGCGATGAAAATAATTCGTCATGTACTAAGCTGCATTAACTATTAGGTGGGGTGGCCAGTTTCCTTTCTTGCTGTGTTTACTTTCCCTAACTCATGTGTCAGGTGCCTATTTACAGCTGGGTCTACTGGAGAAGTGGATGTGTCAGGTGAGAAATCACAACCCGGATTTTTGTGTGTCTGGGCGCGGTTTTGAACCTGGCACACTGTAACCCTGTGATAGTAAGCAAGCCCACTAACAACTAGGCTACTGTACTCCACTCCCTATCCCAACAAAGACATTTTGATTCAAATGCTGATTTGTTCATTATTATTGGCTATCTGATAGTGCACAATTTTACTTTATTCCACATTGTACTAGCAATGCAATTGGATGTACTAATAATAATAATACTTGAATTATATCCTGCAAAGGACATTGCTTTTCAACTATTTCCCAGCACAACTAATCCATTTACATCTACAACTACATCCATTTACATCGCCAGCATAATGTGGAAGATTGACTATTTGCTCGAGCAATTTCAATCAAGTTGTATTTGCGAGACTGTTGTGTGTATTCACCATCATCAGGTGACATCTCCATAACGAAGGTTGACTGCATAGACGTCCAAGACAGTCTGTCTCTTGATTTGGTGGTGCACTCTAGGCTGTAACCTGTTAATTTCATGATGTTTCCCTCTTATCGCAACCTCTCGACTCTACCTTCAAGTAATGTCTTCAACAATATGTCATATCTTTTAATATTTAGCTGAATTCCTAGTACTAAAAGTCATATTATGATTTTCTTGGAGGGTACATAACTCTCAATCCCTCCCCTTATCTATGGGTTACTTTGACCCAATATGGAATAGCTAACTCCACCTCATAGTCTCCGTAGCTGGTTCTTGTGTCATTCATGGAGGTAAACAGTATTGCAATTTTTTGCTACCCTTTCAAACTCTAGCAACACATTTACTGCATGTTTTTATGTTAAGGAACATAGAAAGGATTTTACATGTGCTAAGAAAATTGGCTTTGTCAGTCTCACAACTATATGTACAAGGTAGATTTTTAATTTTACCTCTGAAAAATGAAAATCCAGTATTTACTGCAATTTTAATCTCAGCATCACTTGTGAGGCTCTCAATCCTAGAAGACTCAGCATCACTTGTGAGGCTCTCAGTCCTAGAAGATTGTGCTAAATCCTTTTTTGGTGTCAAAGGAAATTAATACTGGATAGGCAACCATGGCTTTCTAACAACTATTTGGCAGTGTAATTCACCTAGTGATTAATATTATAGATCAACAGCTCTTAACCTTTAGCAAGCCAGATTAAAAAATACGAAACGTATCCCTGCCACCGGATTCTTTTTTGAAAATTTGCGTTATTGATGGTGACTGTTTTGAAAATGTGATAATTTTTTGGTTGTTAGAGATATTTAAATAATATTTGCACATATAAATAAAGAATTGAATTATGCATATATTGGTGTAATTTATGTACGTGTGTGTGTGATACCAGACGTATGAGAAAGTGGTAAAGACGTTTTTCACAAAAAACATATATTTTATAACAAATAAAGAGGAAAAAATAAGAAAAAAAAATAACTTACCTTACATATCGAATTCCTTGGCAACACTGTCAACTAAATCACGTAAATCTGTTGTATTTATGTTCTTTCACTACGAAATTATCAAAATATAGCCGGGGGAACTGTATAAAACATGTAGATTTGCAGTAAAATCATTCTTTGAGCTTAGGCCTAGAGTTATTTTTTCTGCCACTTCAAAATATTCGATATCAAACGTACAAGTCCCCAAACCAGCACGGCATTCTGTATATTCACTGCTGTGAAACTAAATAACCTATTAATCCATGATTCAATCCACGATTCAATGTTATTTTATTCGAAATACGATGAAATAAAGGTCTGTAAAACCGATCCATCATCATGGCATCGTACCGGTGTACAGATGTGGTCAGATTAATTGCTCTTAAACTTTTACGAATAGCCAGCCATTCTCAAAAACGATCATGTCGGAAGTGGGGGATGTACCGGCTTCGATTGCGCATGTCCCCAGCTATGTTCACGAACTGTGGTACGTGTAAATCTCACGATAATCTCGCTGGGAGGGACGGCCCGCCATCAGCGCGCGCGGCCATTTTGTTTTTCGGCGGCTGGATATCATATCGGCTCGGTGAAGGTTAACCTATTAATTACATTCTATCTATCTGTTGTGATTTCCACTTGTGCTGTTAAGCATCGTGGGGGGAAGTTGGAGTTGTCTGTCTTTGGCCATTTGGGTTGCATTGATCATGGTCAGCCCGTGTCTCTTTTAGGTTTCTTTGAGTGACTCCACCCATCTAGTTCTTGGTCTTTCTTATGCCTTGTATCCCAATCTTCTGCTGTTTCATGCACGAAGGGCTGGTTGAGATGGTTACAATCTCATGATGTGACCAAACCACCTGGTTTGCTGTCTTTGTATATAGTCTTGAATTGAGATAGTTTTTATTTCTTAACCAACTTCACACCATTTCTGTAGGCAACAAAACCCCAACCGCTTTTAACCAACTTCACACCATTTCTGTAGGCAACAAAACCCCAACCGCTTTTATTTGTATTTCTGTTAACTGAGCTGTCTGTGTATATAGTTATGTCTTGTGGTTGCAACTGAGCGAGCTCACACATTGTAACCTGGGCTCTGACACCAGTCCATTTCAGGCTCCGTAATACTCACAGACTCTCAAAGCATGCTGCACAAGATAGAAAAATGCATGCTGAGAAAGGAATGGCTTGATTTATTGAATAACTCAATTCTCCAGAGCATTACATGGATATACTGCCATGGTCAGCGGAAACAAGAGAGCCGACACACTGCTGAGAAGAGATAAAGCAGACTTGATTAAGGCAGTCATAAATTCACTGCACAATGAAGAGGAGGTTAAAGAGGCTGAGAATGTACACATGCAAATAATGCCAAATGAGAGTGTCTAGAGGTGAGGGAAGAAAAAGTAATCTTTTTGGAAAGACCTGAAGATCACGTAATCAACACCTGACCAGGACTATGAATCTACATACACTGAGATGGCTGCTGAAACGGCGAACAGAGCACTTATGGGAGTGTCCTGCGTTCTGTAATGCTAGTTTCTAATTAATAATGGAGTTTTCATTTCTCTCCTGATATCTTCATTTCTCCATCTATGTCTTCTCATAACTTTTATAGCTTTCCTCAAACATCTCATTTCACATACTGTGATCTCTTTAGCTACATTAATTACTGTGGGCCCCCATAAATATTGATTTTTTCTACTGACCTCATATAAAAATATTTACTTTTTCTCATCCTATATTTAAAAAATTTTAAGTTAACCTCTATAAATATTTTTTTGGTTCTGACCTTTCTTCTGCGTTCAGCATCTGTGGTCATGTTATATTGTCAGGCCTGTGCAGCTTCCCATATCCTTTCCTCAAATCTGTATCCTCTGGCAAGGTTAGCTATGGACCTTCCAAAGGTGAATAGTAGGATCGCATCACAAATTCAACTGTCAGACTTAATCATGGTTCACAAACTGAGTGTCCACGTTGTACTGCTGATACAATTTAACCCCTTAGATGTGGAGGTATCTTTAAGGATACCATGAGGGGTTGCTGCCATTTTGCCGAGATATTCTTCGTTTTAGTTTCCCAGGCAAATAATTTGTCTGAATGCTTTATTATAAGCATCCGGACATATTTTTTTCCTGGGAAGTTAAGAAGAAGAGGATCTCTGCAAAATGGTGGTGGCTTTTCATATCCTTAAGGATACCTCCGCAGCTGAGGGGTTAATGTATTAGTGGTACCCAAGATTCAACAATATTTGAATAGCAATGTCCTACACGGGATATGTTTCAGTTATTATTAAAATAATCTCTAAAATATGCAGTAAGAAAATTCTTGTTGAAAACAGGAAGACTGTCATTTATGTAATTGTATGAGTGTCATCTAAACATGTGCATTACTTGTTCTTCCTTCAGTCTTTCTATTTATATGTCATTTATCTTTTTATCCTACATGTAAAAGTTCATATTTCTTTTAGACTTTGTGGACACCCTGAGATGGCATCGAGCCCAGCGTAAGAGCCACTGTTATAGATAATCTCAGTCCACCATTTTTTGAGTACATTGAGGTTGTTGTGTAAGAAAGTGTGCAGTAGAAGAAATGTAGGTACATGGAAGGAGTTTGTATATAAAATAGAAAGTGGTCCAACTAGGTTTCTGTAGATGACATGAAATGGGGATTTCCTTTTATATAGTGGGAATTTCCTAGATGGTGTCACTGCAAGATAAATAAGTGTTGGTATTTAATATGTAGTTTTATATCTAATTTTTGGGATGCTCTGTGGTTAAAGACGGAAAACATGTTGACTCAAGTTGAGAGGTGAGTAGGTGTCATCTGACCGGACCTGGTTCAAATACCATTTGCTACATTGTTTTTTTTAAATTTAATATGTAAATTATTCATTGAATTTGGTCAAACCAGAAATAGAAGCACATACACAAATGAGGGCTAGATTTGTCATTAGTATTTTATAAGTAGCTGGACATGCACCAACAAAGAAAAAAACAGTGTGTGGAGACTGGATTATCAGAACCACATCTCCAATTTATTTTATGACTGTAAAGCTCTAATATAGCCAAATTTGACTAACTTCAGTGGGTGAAAAGAGCATGCATCAGCATAAGTACCGATGCATGCACCGTCAAGGACTAAATCATGACTAGGCTTATGTTTAATTACTAAGTAAATAAAAAGTGATGCAAGAATATCTAGTTACAATGCACATGAATTTCATTATGATCAACTGACATACATTTTCTATGTAAACATGGTTGGAACACTATATGTTTTCTATACAAATCCCTTCCATGTACTGAAATTACAATGTTGCTGAAGTATAAGACATTCTATCTTTGTAATTTGTATGTTTTATGATATTGATGGAAACAAAAGGTGCTCTCAACAACATGCAACAGGTACTAACATTCAAACAAATAAACAGTAAATTTTTAAAAAATGAGCAAGTATTTGATGTTTTTTGTACCTATAGGGTGTAGAAATGTTGACATTAAACAAGTAACTTTGTTTGTTTGGAATCCCCATATGTAGACTATAAGCACAGCTCCGCAAAATAAAGGTTTTCCAAAATGGCTAATGGCTAAAAAGGGACACCAGACTCCAGAACACATTCTGCAGACAACTCTTTGACAACTTGAGGACATAAACATGGCCCCAAGAGACAGAGCTGAAGGTAAAGCTGTGGGGCAACTGTGAGGACTTCCTGCTGATGACTGAATTCATGGAAGTGACCCTCCTACCTGTATAAATATCTGAGCATAGGAAACTAATCGCAGAAGAAGGAATCCTCATTAATTATGAGCAATGAAGCTCTTGTTTCCTCTGTAATGAGGTAGTTTCTCTGAAACTTTCTTTAAGAATTATGCTCATGAATTATGAGCAATGAAGCTCTTGTTTCCTCTGTAATGAAGTAGTTTCTCTGAAACTTTCTTTAAGAATTATGCTCATGAATTATAAGCAATGAAGCTCTTGTTTCCTCTGTAATGAGGTAGTTTCTCTGAAACTTTCTTTCATACTTGGAAGACTTTCAGCAGTGTTCAATACTTTGAAAATACAGTAGAATTTATAAGATGAGGGAATGTATTTTTTACAGTGTTGGAATCTGCAACCTTAAGCAGACTGCATGAAATTTCTGGAGAATATCTGATCACTTATGAACCAGGCAGGGTTTGATGTGAACTTGGGATAGTCTGTCAACAAACTTGTGTTTGTGTGAACATGCTGGAGATCTGATCACTTATGAACCAGGCAGGGTTTGATGTAAACTTGGGATAGTCTGTCAACAAACTTGTGTGAACATGCTAGAGATCTGATCACTTATGAACCAGGGTTTGATGTAAACTTGGGATAGTCTGTCAAACATGCTGGAGATTTGATCACTTATGTACCTGGGTTTGATGTGAACATGGGATAGTTTCTGTCATTTGTTGAAAACCTTACTTGAGGGGGACGAGAAAAAGGTAGGCAGAGATACAAGTTAGAGAGAAACATACCGTAACAGATGGACAGTGATTACAGTCTGACAGAGTGCACCATCAAAGCATGAAACGAGTTAGAATTCCCTTGCAACCAACCTTCGTTGCGGAGGTGACATTTGATGGTGAATTGTTGTTATTAGAAACAACCACCAAACTACAAGTATATCATGCTGTTGTTATACCAACCTTACTATACGCCTGCGAAACGTGGACAGTGTATGCTATACATGCAAGAAAGTTAAATCATTTCCATCTTACCTGCCTACGTAAATTACTAAACATCCATTGGTGGGACAAAGTACCAGACTACGAGGTCTTGGAAAAATCAACCTCAATAAGCATCCACACAATACTTATGAAGGCGCAGGCACGCTGGGCAGGCCATCTTGTGCGTATGGAGAACTCGTGTTTGCCAAAACAAATATATTATGGAGAACTCAAGGCAGGATTTCGAAAAGCTGGTGGACAGAAAAAGCGTTTCAAAGACACGCTCAAGTCATCCTTGAAACATCTTAACATTGACGTAGGCGCTTGGGAGAGCCTCGCTCAGGATAGAACAGCATGGCGTTACAGCATTAGAACGGGAGCACTAGCGGCAGAAGAATTCAGACAAGAAACTGCAAGACAGAAGCGGACCCGTAGAAAAGAAAAAACATCTCAACCTCACACAGATACCTTCTATTGTTGTCAATTCTGTAAAAGAACATCTTGTGCGCGCATTGGACTTGCTAGTCATTTAAAAACGCACTATTAACTTTATTATTTTATTATTTATTGTTATTATTATTATGGTTGAGTTTTTGGTCATCGTCGATCACGACGGACGAACATCATCATCATTAGAAACAACTCATGGGAAATTATGGATAAAACTGAAAATCGTTTAGAAATAGGAATATGCAAATATTGAATAAACAAACAGATATGACACCGTTGAAAGTACACAAGAGCTAGGGGTCATGCATGGTCTGACATAATAGCTTTACATGTGAGAAATACCAAGAGACAGACAATACGTTTTTTATGTGCTTGTTTTGTGGAAGTGTGGTATAAACGAAAATGTAATATTAGCGGGTCAAGAAGAACAATTGTTATCAATCATCAAACTTCGTAAACTCCGGTGGTACGGACAGGTGATTAGACATTCTTCGACGACAAAATATGTTTTCAAGGGTTATCATTTCTAGCGGAGAGCAGCTAGGAAGTCACGGATAGATCAAGATCCGTCTACAGTCGTCATTCCATGTCCGAACTGTCCAAGAACATTTACAGCTCGAATAGGGCTCATTAGCCATCTACGAACTCATAATCGAGGACATAACGCTAAGTGAATTTTCAAAAGTGGATGAAACAAAATGGTCATCATCACTTGTGATGGACGAACGAACAAAAAAATAAGAGCATGTGTTCAAGGTACGGAGGAGGGTGAAGAATACGTCATGGAAAGAATAGTTTATGACTGGATAATATTAAGGACTGGACAGAGTGTGAAGTTTCCAAACTTATCAGGATGGTAGAGAATAGAGATGAGTGGAGATATTTCTGCACCAAATATCTCAATGTGACACATCTACTACTCTGACGGGTTATATTATTACAATATTATTATAAGAACGAAAATAGGCCCCTTAGTATTGTTGCGGAATAGACATCTGCAAATAGGCCCTACCTGAAAATGTTGACTTCTCAAAACCATTTAAAAAACGCAGACTGATATATTTTGAGCATGTAAAGAACATAATGGATTAGAAAAATTAATCATGTAGGGAGCCTGCTATTGTAAATTTTGCAGTAGGCCCTATATTGGCCTATTGATGAGGTGTTTGCGATGTTGTAATAGGCTTTTAGTTGTTTCCATTCTTCGAATTGTTGCTGGTTACCTCTTCATTGGCTTTCATACGCTTTTTTCAATAAGTGATTGGTCTTTTTAGTGGTTTTATTTTTGTTAGTTCATTTGTTTTCTCGTGCATATGGTGATGTTTCAGTCGCGATTGTTATTTCCTCATCCCCTCTGTTAGGCTTTGTAATCCTGCTGTTGCTCCATTGCTGTTATAGGTTTTCTCATTAGTCCTCCTGTAATAATTCGAAGACCTACATTTTGTCCAGCTTCTTGTGATTAGTATTTGCCGTTGTTGTATATGTGCTCAATCCATAGGGCTTTTTCCATAGTTGGACGAATAGGATAGACAACATAAGAGTAAAACAAGTAACAGAGTTCAAATATCTCGGTAGTATTTTTACAGAAAATGGAAGCCTGGATAGAGAAATAGAGAGATGTCAAAAGGCAAATGCAGTAACATACCAACTGTCACCACCAATTCTTCATCCTAAGATCGAGATGGAAGTTAAAAGACAAATAATCTACAGTATTCCTACCAACACTGTGTTACCAGTGCCATACCTGGTCTCTCTCATCTTCACATTACAGAAAGATAGTGACATATGAGATGAAATGCCTGAGGAAAGTCGCCGGGGTCACCAGACTAGATAGATTACGAAATGAATATATCAGGGAAAGAATAGGTATAATACTTTGTACAGATTACATAGAGAGAGAGAGAGAGAACAGATCAAGTGGTGTGGCCACATGAAAATGCATCACCAAAAGTTGCCCATGCTCGAGCTCCAATCACCCCTACGCTTAAAGGCAAGAGTCGATAACAAACCACCTGGGGAACGACAATAGACGAAAAGGACCTACTCTACTTGTCATACGACGAGAAATTATTTGCGTATCCACTTTGTAAAATTAATATGTAGTGCAAATTATAGGTCAAAGTGTTAAGTGTCATACCGTACAATGTTTTTAATATCTAGCATTCAAACATATTGCATTTTATACATAGCTACGTTGAACACTTTTCATGGCTCTGCCTGCAAGAATACCGGAAGTATTGAACTGAAAGTTAAATATCTGTCACTGAAATTATAGTGATTTAAAAAATGTAACCGCATACAAAAGAAATCAGACCTTGTAACAAATATATTTTCTAGAAATTGATGAAACGTAATGAATTGTCATCATGACCATATTGACACATACTCTAGTCTAAGAAATGTGCTGCTGCAACCTGTTACCTAGCATTAGTAGCATTGATAGTTAGGATTTTTTTTAAATAATTATTTATTTAGACAATCACAAAGTAGCCTTGCCATTAGCCTTGTCTAGTAAGTACTTAGTAGGTCTACTTAGGTCTTAGTTAAGTTATCTACTCTGTAAACAAAAAACCGAACTTTCCCCCTGCCACTGCATTAATTTTTAGAGAAAAATTCGTGTTATTGTTTGTGGCTGTTTTGAAAATGCGATAACTTTTTTGGGTAAAACTACGGATCAACTCTTCACGGGGCTATTATAAATTGCAGACTGATGAGACTGTTTACATTTTTAAACTAATATTTTCTCACATTGTCCCCCTCTATCTCTGTAGCCTTCAGTCTTGCCTGTTGTGACTATGTTCTCAAAACCTGCCTGTCTCATATAGTGCACACAAAAAAGAAGAATTTCTATGCTGCTCCAGCCGTCTGTTATATTGCTTTCTAGGTATGTGAATTCTGTCACTTGTTTAAGTCTGTTGTTTCCAATATATATATGTTGGTGTTTCTTTCTGTTCTTCCTATCTTCATTACTTCTGTCTTCTCTATAATATATTTATCTTCATGTTAAAGGTTTGGCATGTTTGATGTAATCTGTCTATTTGTCTTTGTAGTTGCTCTTCTGATATTGCTACTAGTACTTGGTCATCTGCAAATAGCAATTAGTTTAAGCTATCCTTCAAATTGTTTTCTTCCATTGCCTTTGCTACTTTGCAAATGTGGTCTATATATGTTATGAACAATAGGGGGAATAGTACACACCCCTTTCTCACTCCCTTTCACACTCCCAAGTTAATTTGGAAATTATCCGATGTACCTGTGCTCGTTCTTACTGCACATTGACTATTGACGTATATCCTCTGACATAGGCTTATCAGATGTTGGGGGACTCCTTATGTCTGTAGTGTTATCCATAGTTGTGCTCTATCCACTCTGTCAAAAGCTTCTCTTTATCCACGTAATTCACTAGCGCCTATATTTACTTACATTTACTATCCATGTAGAGTCCAGTATAGTATGTAATTGTCTATGTAGTAACTTGAACTTGTATGCAATTACAGTTTTACGGTGATGTACTAATTCTGTATTATCTTACATTAGCGGCTCAATGCACCCACATCTTATATTTCTACACATGAAACCCTGATGATACATAAGCATAGTTGTCAATTTATTTTTTCATAAATTCTTTTTTTTAACAATTTATATCAGTATTTAAATTTAAAACAACCCATATTTAGCACCAAAAGTCTGAATGTTATTATTTTTTTTCCGGTGTTCATCAATCTATCAATACGTGCACATGAGAAAAATCAACGGCATTAGTAATAATTACTGACATTTAACACCAAATGACCTATTTAAAAAAATAGGACATCACAATTTTGAGTTCCAAATTAGACTAGACCTATAGCTATATAATATTTAATAGACCTACTATATATTAAATAATATACTATAGGTCTAACTACTCTAAGAGTAGTCTAGTAGGTCTTCTAGGGCCTAGGCCTATATTAAACTATATACTTTTATACGCCTAACAGTGTTGCCAAAATCATAATTTTCTCGTTAGAATAATGATGGCGGAGCATGAAAGAAACTTTCGAACTCATTTTTATGAGAAAGTTGGCTTCAGAACTGTAGAAGAAAAAAAGTCTATTGAGATTTTATTGAAGGAACAACCAATTAAAAAGGAGAAACTTATTCAGTTCTCGCTCCACTTTGGTGTTCCTGCCATGTACAGGACATATGTTTGGAAAATCTTACTAGGTGAGATATAGGGGCCTAATTGTGTTTTGAGATGTCAAATGTTGTATGCTATTGACCTGGTCACAGTTGCCCACATGTATAATGTATATTTGTTAAACAGCGACAGACTATATAAGCTTATTCTCATCTTAATTCAATTCAATCATTTTCCTCAGCTGAAGACGGATGTGTCGGGCCATTGGCACAAATAGATCGGCGACACAACGCATTTCCATTCTCTGGACTACATCCTCCTGGAGATATAGTTGTCCTGCTGGAAGAAAGATCCAGCGGGAGTTTGAGAATGAATGCTGAAGAAGAAACCCATTTCAGTTATTCTGGAATGGTTGTCTGTCCATGCAGTTTCATGTAAAGAGCTTAAATATATCGCCACGGTACATTGCTCTATCGCTTGATACAGTGGCAGAACTCACCAGACTATTTTCTCTCTGATCGTCCAACACCTTTTAGTACTTATATGAAGTGTCTTAACACTCACCTTGAGAAACTCTTATGTTGTTAATAAGTTCAGTTGGTGACACTCTCTTGTACCATAGTGATAGCCGATATACTAAATGGAGCACGGGCCATATGATGTTAGAGTTGTGCCAAGATATTTGACTTTATCAACTACATTTAATTTTACAAATATCCAAACTGTCAGAGAATATCCGACAAAGTGGAGTGTGCCTCAGTAACAAAACAACTATATTAGCATAATCTTGTTACTAGATAATCTACCAAATAGTAAAGCTATTGTAAAAAAATAAATAAAGATAAAAAAAGGAACGCAAAGAAAGTCTTGTTCCTTTGTTTAGGATTATTATTTTTTTACATTGGTTTTAATATTTGGTAATTAGATTATCTAGTAACAATATTACATTAAAGTTATGTCCCATGACAGCAACCTGCCGTTGGGGATGAAGATAACACTTCATGTACTAAACCGCAGCAACTATTTGGTAGGATGGCCAGCTCCCTTCCTTGCTGTCTTTAACTCCCCTAACTCATGTGTCATGTACTCATTTACAGCTGAGTCGACTGGAGGAGTGGTCGTGTCAAGTGAGAAATCTCAACCCGGATTTTTGTGTGTCCGGATGTGGTTTCGAACCTGGCACGCTGTAACCCGGTGATAGCAAGCAAGCTCACTATCAACTAGGAAATGCGCTCCTCAATATTACATTAATATAGTATTTATCTTACTTTTAATTTTGCACTATTGATATAATACTGCATGTTGGTGTTTATATTTCTTTGAAACAACCATTACTTCTGTTTTCTTATTGTTTAGACTGAGGTATTTGTTTTCACTTTTTGTGCTGTCATGTCTAACAGGGATTGAAGACTTACATAATTTACTTTATGTATACACTTCAAAAATTGTACTTTTTTTTCTGGCAGATATTTTACCTGTGAATCAGAACTGTCAAGATTTTGTTTGGCACCATCGCACTGAACAGGTGAAAGATCTACAGAGGGCAGTAATTTTATTAGCCCCAGAGTCATTGGATGGTCCACAGGAACACAAGATTCTTAGAATGAAGCTGATATCGGAAGGCAACCTGCCACTGCAAAACATGTTTGTGGTAGGTAATATCTGTCAGTTATGAATGGAATTGTCCTCCGAAGACAATAGCCCTATTAGATTCCAGCAGGATGTTGTCTAGAGAATGAAAATGTGTTGTGCCGCCGTTTTATTTGGCAGAAATAAAATGGTAGCACAACATATTTTCATTCTCTGGACTACATCCTGCTGGAAATCTAGTAGGACCATTGTCCTGTTAGAAGAGAGATCCAGCGGGAGTTTGAGAATGAATGCTGAAGAAGAAGAATAGAATTGACTGTTGCATGAGTGGAATGGTATCTCAAATGAATTAAAGTAAAATTAAAATAAAATAGTCCTTTTTTCCACCATTGAGCTGTGAATGTTCTGTTAGGCTCATATTTTTCTTTAACCGATGGCATACCTAGGTACGATGTGGGCAGTATCTTGCTAACCACCTTTACTTTCCCCTTAAAATGTACCCATAAAATGAAAACTTAACCTTTTTGGGTTTGTGGAAGTTGGGATTCAGTAGCTTCACCTGACTACTTTGTAAATATTATGCTGATGACATTTATAGTTGAAAGGGCTGATCGATTAGTGTGTTGTTAATTCATATTGAGTGATTCGCATTTATTAATGATATTGCAAATTTATTTTCACAGTATCAAGACACAAGACATCAGTATTTCTTGTCCATTATCCAAGCTGTCAGTAGTTTAGTGAGCTCAGAGGTTGATCTGTTCTGGATCTCAACACGATTTTACAGACACATAAGTGAATCCTTGTATGGAGGTTTGCTGCACTTTGTAAGTAAGCCTGTTTGCAGACACATAAGTGAATCCTTGTATGGAAGTTTGCTGCACTTTGTAAGTAAGCCTGTTTGCAGACACATAAGTGAATCCTTATATGGAAGTTTGCTGCACTTTGTAAGTAAGCCTGTTTGCAGACACATAAGTGAATCATTGTATGGAGGTTTGCTGCACTTTGTAAGTAAGCCTGTTTGCAGACACATAAGTGAATCCTTGTATGGAGGTTTGCTGCACTTTGTAAGTAAGCCTGTTTGCAGACACATAAGTGAATCATTGTATGGAGGTTTGCTGCACTTTGTAAGTAAGCCTGTTTGCAGACACATAAGTGAATCCTTGTATGGAGGTTTGCTGCACTTTGTAAGTAAGCCTGTTTGCAGACACATAAGTGAATCCTTGTATGGAGGTTTGCTGCACTTTGTAAGTAAGCCTGTTTGCAGACACATAAGTGAATCCTTGTATGGAAGTTTGCTGCACTTTGTAAGTAAGCCTGTTTGCAGACACATAAGTGAGTCCTTGTATGGAGGTTTGCTGCACTTTGTAAGTAAGCCTGTTTGCAGACACATAAGTGAATCCTTGTATGGAAAGTTTGCTGCACTTTGTAAGTAAGCCTGTTTGCAGACACATAAGTGAGTCCTTGTATGGAGGTTTGCTGCACTTTGTAAGTAAGCCTGTTTGCAGACACATAAGTGAATCCTTGTATGGAAGTTTGCCGCACTTTGTAAGTAAGCCTGTTTGCAGACACATCAGTGAATCCTTGTATGGAAGTTTGCTGCACTTTGTAAGTAAGCCTGTTTGCAGACACATAAGTGAATCCTTGTATGGAAGTTTGCCACACTTTGTAAGTAAGCCTGTTTGCAGACACATAAGTGAATCCTTGTATGGAGGTTTGCTGCACTTTGTAAGTAAGCCTGTTTGCAGACACATAAGTGAATCCTTGTATGGAGGTTTGCTGCACTTTGTAAGTAAGCCTGTTTGCAGACACATAAGTGAATCCTTGTATGCAAGTTTGCTGCACTTTGTAAGTAAGCCTGTTTGCAGACACATCAGTGAATCCTTGTATGGAAGTTTGCTGCACTTTGTAAGTAAGCCTGTTTGCAGACACATAAGTGAATCCTTGTATGGAAGTTTGCCACACTTTGTAAGTAAGCCTGTTTGCAGACACATAAGTGAGTCCTTGTATGGAGGTTTGCTGCACTTTGTAAGTAAGCCTGTTTGCAGACACATAAGTGAATCCTTGTATGGAAGTTTGCCGCACTTTGTAAGTAAGCCTGTTTGCAGACACATCAGTGAATCCTTGTATGGAAGTTTGCTGCACTTTGTAAGTAAGCCTGTTTGCAGACACATAAGTGAATCCTTGTATGGAAGTTTGCCACACTTTGTAAGTAAGCCTGTTTGCAGACACGTCAGTGAATCCTTGTATGGAAGTTTGCTGCACTTTGTAAGTAAGCCTGTTTGCAGACACATAAGTGAATCCTTGTATGGAAGTTTGCCACACTTTGTAAGTAAGCCTGTTTGCAGACACATCAGTGAATCCTTATATGGAGGTTTGCTGCACTTTGTAAGTAAGCCTGTTTGCAGACACATAAGTGAATCCTTGTATGGAAGTTTGCCACACTTTATAAGTAAGCCTGTTTGCAGACACATAAGTGAATCCTTATATGGAAGTTTGCTGCACTTTGTAAGTAAGCCTGTTTGCAGACACATAAGTGAATCCTTGTATGGAAATTTGCTGCACTTTGTAAGTAAGCCTGTTTGCAGACACATAAGTGAGTCCTTGTATGGAGGTTTGCTGCACTTTGTAAGTAAGCCTGTTTGCAGACACAAGTGAATCCTTGTATGCAAGTTTGCCGCACTTTGTAAGTAAGCCTGTTTGCAGACACATAAGTGAATCCTTATATGGAAGTTTGCTGCACTTTGTAAGTAAGCCTGTTTGCAGACACATAAGTGAATCCTTGTATGGAGGTTTGCTGCACTTTGTAAGTAAGCCTGTTTGCAGACACATAAGTGAATCCTTGTATGGAGGTTTGCTGCACTTTGTAAGTAAGCCTGTTTGCAGACACATAAGTGAATCCTTGTATGGAAGTTTGCTGCACTTTGTAAGTAAGCCTGTTTGCAGACACATAAGTGAATCCTTGTATGGAAGTTTGCTGCACTTTGTAAGTAAGCCTGTTTGCAGACACATAAGTGAGTCCTTGTATGGAGGTTTGCTGCACTTTGTAAGTAAGCCTGTTTGCAGACACATAAGTGAATCCTTGTATGGAGGTTTGCTGCACTTTGTAAGTAAGCCTGTTTGCAGACACATAAGTGAGTCCTTGTATGGAGGTTTGCTGCACTTTGTAAGTAAGCCTGTTTGCAGACACATAAGTGAATCCTTGTATGCAAGTTTGCTGCACTTTGTAAGTAAGCCTGTTTGCAGACACATCAGTGAATCCTTGTATGGAAGTTTGCTGCACTTTGTAAGTAAGCCTGTTTGCAGACACATAAGTGAATCCTTGTATGGAAGTTTGCCACACTTTGTAAGTAAGCCTGTTTGCAGACACATCAGTGAATCCTTGTATGGAAGTTTGCTGCACTTTGTAAGTAAGCCTGTTTGCAGACACATAAGTGAATCCTTGTATGGAAGTTTGCCACACTTTGTAAGTAAGCCTGTTTGCAGACACATAAGTGAATCCTTATATGGAAGTTTGCTGCACTTTGTAAGTAAGCCTGTTTGCAGACACATAAGTGAATCCTTGTATGGAAGTTTGCTGCACTTTGTAAGTAAGCCTGTTTGCAGACACATCAGTGAATCCTTGTATGGAAGTTTGCCACACTTTGGAAATCTGGAAATTTCGTTGCTTTCTTATGGGACAAGCACATTGGATTAATTAGGATTGTGTCCGATTGAAATATCTCTAGATGTAATGTTGAACGGAGCCGATCAGCGTGGTTGGTAATTTACATTTCCATGTTTTATTTGTTTTTATGTATTCCTATTGTTTTATTTGTTAAAATATTATGAGAATATCCGTTTATTTGTGGAATACCTTAAAGACAATATTTACCAGAGGTGCCACAGATCGGTATTGAATAAAATTACGATTCATATTTGCCTATGTCTAGTCTTGGATGTACCGACATTGTATGTGACATCTAGATATTTTATTTTTTCAGTCAATATTATGTTAGTTTGGTTATCTTCTTCTTCAGTCATTCTCAAACTCCCGCTGGATCTCCTTTGTAGCAGGACCATAATCCTACTATATTTCCAGCAGGATGCAGACCAGAGAATGGAAATGCGTTGTGCCGCCGTTTTTTTTGTACCAATGGCCTGACACATCCATCTTCGGCGGGAGTTTAGTTATGAAACAACATATATATATATACAAGAGGCATAGGCATTTATGAGGATTTTATCAGTATTGCCACACATTTCTCAAGTATAGGTGCGCCAAGAAATTATTTTGAGAATTCAATATTTCATGTGGTTGTTTTAGTACTGCCCAGCAGGGTGGAATGAAAATAATGTTTAACCATTAAGTCACAGGAACCATGAGCATGCATACCCGTTGTCATTTATTAGGGAAGATTGAGCACCTATGTGTTTGCCTGAAGTGCATAAAGATATTGACTCATAACCATGACTAGGAATACCTATCATGAACAATGAAATAAATACAATGTTTGTCTTACCAACAGCCAGAAAAAGACAAAGCAATACAGTGAAATAAATACAATGTTTGTCTTACCAACAGCCAGAAAAGACAAAGCAATACAGTGAAATAAATACAATGTTTGTCTTACCAACAGCCAGAAAAAGACAAAGCAATACAGTGAAATAAATACAATGTTTGTCTTACCAACAGCCAGAAAAGACAAAGCAATACAGTGAAATAAATACAATGTTTGTCTTACCAACAGCCAGAAAAGACAAAGCAATACAGTGAAATAAATACAATGTTTGTCTTACCAACAGCCAGAAAAGACAAAGCAATACAGTGAAATAAATACAATGTTTGTCTTACCAACAGCCAGAAAAGACAAAGCAATACAGTGAAATAAATACAATGTTTGTCTTACCAACAGCCAGAAAAGACAAAGCAATACAGTGAAATAAATACAATGTTTGTCTTACCAACAGCCAAAAAAGACAAAGCAATACAGTGAAATCCTGTTACAATGAATTTCCCTCTTTAACAACACATTTCAAAATTCTGATTTAAAATCCATTATAACAAATTCATATAAACAAATATCCCTCATTGTCTATTGTCTTTCCCCAGGTGAATGATTGTTGATCGCATTCACACTTGCCATTAAGCGTAGGGGTGGGAGCTTATGCTGTCGTTTCAAGGCCAGATGTGTTGCAGAGGTTGCATTTAGTCCATGTTTGTTCAAGGTTATCTTGGTTTTTCTATCCACCATTTTCTTGTCTACCTTTGGCCTTACGCCCTCATCAACACACTGAAATTTGTTTTTGGGAAAAAGGTATTCTCTGAACTTTTAAATGGCGCATGTGTGTTTGAAAAGGTGGACAAAAGACTCGCAACACCGTGTGCGGGTTAGACATTCACCCAGAAACAGCATAACACATTTACCTTATGTGAGTTTGGACGTATTCAGTATTGTACAGATGTGTCCTGAAAAAAAAAATCACAATCACAATATGCTGGGTTGATGGCTACATCCTGAATAGGATAGGCCTACACTGCCAAATGTTTTTTTAAAGGTGTGCCCAGTGTCATGTGTCGAATATAGTCTCGCTGTTCTATTGGGCACATTCTTTTCAAGTGAGGCATTTGTCATTTCCCGTAATTTAATTGGTCACTTTTTGTCAACAGCCAATGAAAGTCACGGGAAAAGTCAGATATGTCAAGTTAGGATGAAATTAGCAACAGGTCTCACAAGGTCTGTTCAAATGAAACCTCACTGTGATATTGTCGATGATCCTTTGGTGGAGCACAACAATAAGCTCTGAAAATTGAGGGGTTGGGGGAAGAGGAGGTGATGTAGGCAGGCGACATTGCATTCCATTCATCTGAACTAAACACACAGTACTCGCTTTGCTTAATAGAACTCGGGGAAGTATGATCAATTCTTATTGAAAAAAGGATTTTGATTATTATTTGGCTATTCATTGGACACAATTTATATAACTGGAGTCTCCTGCCAAAAAAAAATAATCCCACTGGCCATCTAGGTAATCAGTCCACAGGTTGTGACCTGAGCCAAGTCATGCCTGAAAGCCTAGGCCATACTGATCTTAAATTAAGTCTTGGCTGGTTGAAAGAGAAACATTAAATTATGGTGAAAGTACCGGTACAAGTAATTGACAGCGAGACTGAATCTGTGTATCTGTTTCACAAGAAACAACTGATACTCGAAGGAGAGATGAGAAACAGAACATTGATATACCATTCTTTTAGTTGACAAGCAGTCATTACATCATGGGAAAACAATGCAGAAGGGAATCAATCATTGAAACGGATATACGTATAAAGTATGTTAATAATTGTCATAGCAGTATATAATGAGTTTCGGTTCTAACGCATATATTCTCTCAGACCCAACTAATTTGTTGTAATGGGATTCCACTGTATTTTTCTTACCAACAGCTAAAAGACACAATACAATGTTTGTCTTACCAACAGCCATAATACACAATACAATGTTTGTATTACCAACAGCCAGAATACACAATGCAATGTCTACAAAAGGAGGAGCAGGGACAGAAGCTGTATCTTCATTTATGTCAGCATCACATTATCAATGAGTTGTCTTTGATGGATTGGTTCCACACCTGTTTTGCTAATGTTTTACCAGACACTTCCCTAGAGAGGTATGAATATCCTAATAACAAATGGAGTGTCAAATTTATTTTATAAGAATGTTTACATAATTCGTTCCGGTCAAATCAACAATATATAGGCAAAATAAAGAAACCCTACTGGACTGACCACTGGTATATTGGTTTTGATTTCCCTCAATCATACATTGATCATCTGTATTTTGCGGTTCACTAAAACTAATTTGTATGTTAACTCAAAACAGCGTAGAATACTTTCACTTCTGTTGTGACCACAGTGAAGCACATGTTAGTATCGTAAAAGTGATTGTTGTACAAAATGTATTCTGCTCGTGTATAAGCCAACTCTTGAATGGATACCTACAGGCAAAAGAGCCAGGGGTAGACCAAAAGAAACACTCAGAAGAACAATACTTAGAGAAAGTAAAACAATTGATATACATACTATTCAAGAACTGCACAGAATAGCTTTGAACAGACAGAATTGGAGAGATCTGACTTCTGCCATATGCGCTTACTTCAGCACTAACGGAAAATGAATGAATATAATAAGAATTGTTGTATGTTTTACTGCTATTTATATAGGGGTTCGGCTTATATGCATGCACAATAAAATTAAAAAACATTATTACTGGTAGAAACACAAAAACGCTAACACAGAATATAGTCAAATAGGTCTACAGGTAGCAGTAAAAAACCATACTGGTATGAAGTCATTCAAATCCTTCAAAGTTATAAACACTGAAATTCTAAAACAGTTCCAAAATTTCATCCTCTGCCGCAGATATCATTAGTCTCTGCCTCACTGTCTACCGGTACACTGTTAACATTGTCCTCAAATACAATGTCATCGAGAGTCCTCATTTCCATCCATTGCATTAGTGATGGATACTTTTTGAAAGATTGGATGATCATTTCAGATGGGATATCTGACCATGATTTTTTGACCCACTTAGTGATTGTAATGATGTCAGCTTTTTTGACATTGCCACCCTTTGTCACAGAAACATTGAATGACAGTTTTAATTCCATTTTACTCGAAGTCTGTCCTTAAATGGTTCTGGTGGCTGGAGGAGGGAGATAAGTCTCCCAGGAAATAGATGTGGGTATGCACAAACCGTTACCGTTGACAGCACGTCCAGTCATGCACAAACACCATTTGGGAATTTTGCCCGCTTTGACAGTCTAGAGTTTTTTTTAGAAACCTATGCGGGGGCAGGTAGGGAAGAAAACATTTCACATCTGCCATGCAACCTAAATCAACAATGAAATACGTCTTCTCATGCCCACCATGCAATTTGAAGGCAAATTTAAAAGCTACGCTAAAAGGTGATCTGATCCGTTCATTGTATAAGCTTGAATTCACGTTAATGGCTGATGCTATCGATGACAGCTAACCTTTTTTGCGGAGACAGCACTGAATCAATGAATCAACCTCATATCGAGGAATACTCTGGTACCTTATGGTTGGTTTTATTAGGCTAGGCACGCCTCTGGGTAAAGGTTATTATTCTTGTATTTTATATGAGTACAGATAGGGTGCAAATGGAAGAAATGACTTTGCATTTTACCGTTGCTAAATTTTGTGTTAATTTCTTTTTAGCAATATTTCGCTTGTCTTCTTCTTCAGCGTTCGCTCTCAAGTAACCACAATGAAATTATCGTGTGATTTCCACCGGGGAGTGTTGAAGTACGTTGTGCTGCAAGTTCCACAGAAGAACTGTGATTATTTTCACCCCGGTTGGCCACTTTGTGACCTGGACGTCCGAGATCCTGCACATCCGTTTTCGTCATTCCTTTATTTCGGGTTTAGTCCCTAGTCCGTGACAGTCTGTCTATCTGTCGCTGGGCACGCTGGTGTGTAGTGCCTCTTCGTCAAGACGCTTGTCGAGCGCGTCTGTCTTGCCCGAGGTGTTCCACTATCTATGAACTCATCTTGAGCAGTTGGATGTACTGTGCCTGTGCTCATCGGGTACTGAACCGTTTCTCATCCGTGAGCCTGGTTCCGTATGAGGAAGAACTCGCCAGAGAGGTTGGACCCTGGCTTGTTCGCCCTCCTACCCGAGGCGTCGTTCACCGACATCGTGAACCCCTCGTCCAAGTTCAAGTCTCACACCACGCGTTTGACAGCAAGGCGCTCTTGAGCTGAGCGACCTTGTCCCAATAGCATCTGAGCCGATCAGGTACTGAACCCTTTCTCTCTGCAAGTGTATTTCCGGTATAGGAAAACTTGACAGTAGAGTTGGGCCAGGACTGCCATCTTTGACCCTTTCTTGCCTAAGCCCGTCGGGTTCGGAACCCTTTCTCTTAGCGAGAATATTTCCGGTATAGGAAGACTCGACATTAGAGTTGGTTTAGGTCTTCTTGCTTTTTCCGCGCGGCCACGATTGGGTCTGTGCCTATGCCTATAAGGATTACAGGTAACTAGAAGCTCGTCTCGAGCTAACAGAGCTTATAGTTTCCCTATCCAAAGAACGTTTCACTTTTTATTTGCAGATCGCGCTGCCCTCTAGCACTGTTCTGCCCTTTCATTGTGTCATTGTACTCATTTTGACATATATTTGTTTTATCCACCTTTACGTGCCTTTTACATTGGCCGCCCCTCCAATGTTCTGACTCGACTAACAGGCGTCACTGTATGTCGACAGTGTCTCTGTATGTGGTGATGCAGATGGTGTCGGAGATATTGTCTGTCTCTTAAGCAGTCAAATCTCTTTCCATCTGCTTTCACCACATTCTCGGACACGATCCCCAAATGATTTGGCCAGAATCAGCACGAGCTGCTGTATTTGTTTCCAGGGTGCACCGCGTGGAGGTACATTTGGGATCTTGGATATCTGCTAACCCTGGGTCCGCCTAGAGCAATGCGTTCCCTTTGCACCCCGTCCTTTCATTCTTATAATAACAGGATTCCACAGTATCATTACCAGTAGTAATTTTGATACCTCTGTCTATACACAGGTTCTCAACTTTGGTCACATTGTGGTCATTAAAGTTACATCCTCTGGTTATGATTGGTTTGATCGGCTTAAAGTCGGAAATATATGATTTATATTCATATTCTGTAATCAATTCCATTTTTTAATTGTATAAAAAAAGTTGGTGAGTAAACAGGATGTAGCTAGATTCAGAGTTCGATCTCCGGTGAGGGTTGGGTTTTTCCTGCTGGAGTGTAAATTAAAAAACTCACACTGAACATGACAGCAAGGGCATGTGGTCTTCTTTATCACACAAGCCACTCGAGTACTCCCTGTAACTCCCTAACGGGATAATACAGTATGACAGTTTAAAAAAAAAATGTAATTTGTCATAATTTATATTTTAAGATTCTTACTTCATTTGTCAAATGTCTTTCTGTTGTCAGAATATGGGACAGGATCATCGGAGGTTCAAGTCATATTTTAATTTATGTGGCGGTGGCTATCTTTCTAGTTTTAAGACGTCCACTGCTGGCAATGCAAGCCACTGAAGACATGGTTAGCTACTTGAAAAAGGTAAAGTTTTTAAAGGCTTTTTTTAACACCTTACTGACCAGCGATCCAGACTGTAAAATAAAGTTACCTCATAGCATTTATTAATGCTGTAGGGGTGTGAGATGTTAGTGATTTAACATTTCAGTGGCTCTGCTATATGAGGGTGGTAGCCATCTCCTCTCCCTTGCAGTCTTTACTTCCAAAATTAATCCAGTACCAAATTAAGGCTGGGTTGACCCGGGAGCCATTGCTGTCTGAAAAACATTTCCACCTCAACTGTTGAATCCAGACTGTACTTATCTCCCATTACCAAAGTGTTTGCAAACTTTCATCATCATATTTTCTCTCAATATCTTTCTTTTTTCTATCAAATAATCCACATGTATGACGAAGGCCATTGGTCATTGCACTTTTGTTCTTTTGTGGAAAACTTCTGGGTGATTGGGAATGCTAGATGCTCATGACTGCAGACGGGTCAACAAATTTGACAGAAGAATGATGAATTAGTTGGCCCAGAAGTGTGTGCTGTGCTCCTGGCAGGTGGTAATCCTGGATACAGGTACACTAGAATGCCTTCCTTTCGAGACTAAATATATATCCATAAACTCCCCTTACACATCCATGCCATTGAGACTTATATGAGTGTATGGCAGCACAGTTAACAACTGAGAAGAACCTGTGCTTTAGTCAGATGTGCTGTCAAGCTACCTGCTCATAGACTCCTAGCTAATGGGATTATTTCATCATCATAAAAGTAATACAGCGGATTCTCAATATAACAGCTTGGTCCAGACTGACGAAATATATATGTAACAACAGAAATTAGCTAAATACAGTACAAACAATAAAGGATAAATATTATTGGGGATTTTTTAAATTTGGGATATAATTGAAAAGTGTTTATAGGGAAATTTTTTATAGAAGGATGGACTATAGAGAGATTTTAGTGTATTGAGCTCAGAGTGTATACTGGAATATGAAAAGAACAGTAATATAAATTGTCAACTTTAACCATAAGGAGAGCCATGTCAGCCAGTTTCCAGAACCTTATTAATATTACTAAATAGTTATTACATGTCTTTGTAACATATAGAAATTTACATATGTAGCCTATATTTAAGTTGATTAAAGTCATGGTTATGGAAAAACAACAAAATAGAAACAAAAGTGCTAATGTTACGAACTTTTATTTTTCCGGTTGCAACATACGGCTGTGAAACATGGACTCTAAGTAAAACAGCGGCAAAGAAGATGAACGCCTTCGAGCTGAAATGCTACAGAAAGATACTTAGAATATCATGGAAGGATAAAATCAGAAACTCAGATATTATCAAAACATTGAAGATTCCAGAGTGTTGGTTACTAAACACAATAACAAAAAGAAAAATACGCCTGTTTGGTCATATAAAGAGACACAACTGTTTAGAAAGACAAATAATGGAGGGAAGAGTACCAGGAAAAAGGAGAAAGGGCAGACCAAGAAGACGATGGACTGATGACAATAAAGATAACATGAATACATCACTAGAAAATGCAAGAGCACATCGCCCAAGACAGAGAGAGGTTCAGAGAGTTCATTGGGAAGACAACGTTCTGGAAGGAATACGTCACATGACACAAAGTCATGGTTTCTAGACATGGTTTGAAATAAATGCTTGGATTATTCTTTAGGAACACTGTAAGCCCTGCAGTCACTATTTTTGTTTGAATACTAGTGGGCTGTGCAATTTGGCAGGTGGGTCAGGTCTATCTCACGGACTGTAGTTTGCTGACCCCTGCTATAGTCACTCATCACATATGATGGCTACTTCAGTTGGACACAGCTGAGAGCTACATAAATGTTGTTCCCACATGGACACTCCCTATAGTCGATCAAGATGAAAGTTACTATTAGTAAATTCTCATGCGCTATTTGTCCTATTATATTACATTGACTTTTGGTTTCGGTATTGGACATAGGTGTAAATGTTTGTATGAAAGTAGAAAGCTCTATTTCCTTTGATTCAAATTTAAATTCTTTCTCTAACAGATTCCTGAAGATTGTGGGGACAGAATTGTGAATGAAGCCATAGACCTTATGCACAAGAATGCAGGACAGATCCCCAGCAAACCTGACTCACCTGCCAATGAAAATGGTAGAAGTTCGGCAAAGTCTTTAAGCCGCCGCAACTCCGGATCCCTTAAACCAAGTCGAAGAGGATCTCTTGATGGTCCTAACTGCAGTGAGAAACTTGTCAGGAGTTCAACAGACATTAAGTCAGTGACAATAGAGATTGTACGTAAATCACCAGGAACAAATGATAAGCTTGTGTGACAAATTATCAATATATTCTTATCTATTTTCATAAAAGGATGGGCAAAATACAGCTATTATTACTTGTCCTGCCAGGCTGATTTAACAATACTATATATACCTGCCCATGAGTTCAGGGAATATCAAATCACAAGTATCTCAGTCAAACTGGAAAATATAATTTCTTTGTCCCATCCCATATAGAGTTAAAGTGACTCAGAAGCCATGCTAAAGTTAGGCGTGTCAGGCCGAAAGGTGTAACTAAACTATAAGCCATGACACAGCGCACTCTGTTCCCCAGACCACATCATTTTGACCTACAGGGTTTGTTAACAAATTCTAAAGAGGAAGATATGCAGTCATTAAGTGAGATCACCTGTAATTGTGCAGTCATTAAGTGAGATCATTGCCAATAAAGTAAATTTCCTGACCCAGCTAACTTTGGTTTGACACGGCTCAGGAGACTTCTGGTCAACTCACAGGTTCTTCTGTCTTTCTCCATGGTGTTGATAATTTCAACTGGAATTCATCCTCCCCAGCAGCGATGAAAGAAATTTCAGATTCCCAGGCGATTATCTGACTTCCACCTAACTCATATCTTTTCTAACATACCAGTCCTGCTTACTTTGTTCGACTGTTCCAGTTCCTCAGCAGAATACCTTTTCTCTCTATCTCAATTCTTTTTATGTATCTCTCCAGACTTTGTAAATTTCCCACCTCCGATCAAATCATGCCATCTGTTGTTTTCTGGCTTCAGCACCTGTCTAGCCAATAGGTAAACAACTCCATTCCCTGCATTTGTATTGTCCTCACCCTATCTCACAATAATACTTCTGACAATTTGACAAGCATCAACTTCTGGTGTTGCTGTCTGGTGATGTTTTCATTTTCAAAACATTCGTCTCATTTGCTCAAAATAATTATCAATGTTATTTTTAATTACAGTGTTAGAATTCAGTCAAGGTTTCTCTGTACCTAACCCATACTTGTTTATGAAGTAAGTGTTTACCATTTACACTATCTTCACCATTCCCACAGAACTTGTACTCCCTTGTGGTCCTATCTTCACCATTCTCACAAAAATTGTACCTCTGATGGTCCTATCTTCACCATTCCCACAGAACTTGTACTCCCTTGTGGTCCTATCTTCACCATTTCCACAAAAATTGTACACTCTGATGGTCCTAACTTCACCATCCCCACAGAACTTGTACTCCCTTGTGGTCCTATCTTCACCATTCTCACAGAAGTTGTACTCCCATATGGTCCTATCTTCACCATACCCACAGAACTTGTATCCCCCTGTGGTCCTATCTTCACCATTCTCACAGAACTTGTATCCCCCTGTGGTCCTATCTTCACCATACCCACAGAACTTGTATCCCCCTGTGGTCCTATCTTCACCATTCCCACAGAACTTGTATCCCCCTGTGGTCCTATCTTCATCATTCCCACAGAACTTGTATCCCCCTGTGGTCCTATCTTCACCATTCTCACAGAACTTGTATCCCCCTGTGGTCCTATCTTCACCATACCCACAGAACTTGTATCCCCCTGTGGTCCTATCTTCACCATTCCCACAGAACTTGTATCCCCCTGTGGTCCTATCTTCACCATACACACAGAACTTGTATCCCCTTGTGGTCCCATCTTCATCATTCCCACAGAACTTGTACTGCTTCTCTATATATCACACAAGATATCACATTTTAACTTGAGAGGTAAAAGGGGGCAAATTCTTGTGCATTACAGAAACAATGAATTAATATTGTGTATTGTTTTTTCCCCAAGAATATATGTTTCAATATATATATATATATATATATATATATATTATATTTTAAATATTTTTAGAACTACTGTTTCTTGTTCCCGTGATAGATCTGCACAGAAAAACATCTGCAAAAAATGTATTCCATCCAAACGCTAAAAATACTCTGTAGTGATTGGATTACCAGAAACACAACATCCACAATTTTTGTTAAAAGCTCGGATAACTAACAACCAGGTGGGATTTCAATAATTAATGCGACCAAAGTAGATAAAATAGTCATACTTTCATGAAACATAAATTCACTTGAGAATATATATATAGAAAATATTAAGAATAATGGCATCACATAACACACATATTTAAAACTTATCAATAACTTACAAAATTGGTATGATAGCACATCAAAATCCTATCAGAAGTAATGTGGACATATTACACTTCCGTTCAGAACCATCCTTATGTTGATATAAATACGGAAAGTGATTAAATAAAAAATTTAGCGTCGTTTATCGACGGTCTGTAATTTCTAATGGTATCATAGGATTGGTTAAAAAACGATGCGTAGGGGAATAGTTTAAGTAACCAGATTGGGGGAGGATGCACAAAAACAATTTGAATTTAGGGGTTGGGGGTCCACAGACCTGCCTAGGGGCACCATAGAAAGGTAAATATTTAGGCAATAGTTGTAGTTCCAGGAAGTAAACAGAAGACATCTTCGGAATGAGAGGCTCAGGTGAAAACAGGTTTGAGAACCACTGATCTCAGTCATAGATATTTCATTTGTTGAATATTTTGTTTTGTTTTTCTTTCTTTGTTTAACATACTGGTGCAGTTAAATAACAAATGTTATTTTTATAAAAGGAATGGCTATAACTTATTCAAGCCGTTATAAACCTTTAATAGTTTGTGTTATTTTAGGAAGCCTGAAAAATAATCGATCTTAAAATAATTTGTTAAATTTTATGTTCTGTGTTAAAAATAATTGTTTTTCTGCTTTTTTAAATTTGTGGGCACTTTACAGTATTTTTGTTTTATGATTATTATGTTTATTTAACACATTACTGACCAGCAATCTAGAAAATACTTATCTCCCATTGACGAGGATGTTTGCAAATTTTCTAAAATAATGATTGAGTTTTCATGGAAAATTCATGTAAAAAATGATATATCACATGAAATTTTCAGAGTGATATGTTCTTGATATCCAAATGCTGATGAGTAATTATACTCTTGTCGGCAGAATGCCATTCTTAAAAAAGTGCAGGTCTTCTGAAGTTGACTTAGTGATCCATACAGTAAGTTAGCGACTGTTAAGGCTGTCTGTAGAAGTTTTTCATGACATTTGAAAGGTAAGGGCAGTCAATAAGGAGGTGTTCCGCTGTTTCATTGGGATGAGCAGAGGAATATCGTGAATGGTTGTTAGTGAATAATTAATTCCTTTTGATCCTAAGATGGCACATAGGGCATTAGTAGTGATTTCTGTCCATGTTGAGAGCCTTGTTGGCTGTAGTTCTTTTGTATTACTTATAACCAATATTGAATCTGTCTCTGTTGATTGCTTTGAGTAAAGTTTCTTTAGATCACACTTAATTTGTTTTACCCTCTACCTTCCACATAGAAGTGATTAGTGATTATCTGAACTGACAGCGGTAAGCTCTGGGCATACCTGTACGGGCTCCATCTCTTTCAGCAGGTGGCGAAGTGTATGCGTGCGGATCATTTCCATAGCTCATTGATTGTATTTTTTCGTAGGCCTACCTTCAATTGTCCCCCTCAACTATATCTCTGAGCAATTCTCAAACTCCTTCAATGTCTTCATAGCAGTCCCATCCACCACAGTGTACTTGTCCAACAGATGCATATATAGGGAATTGAAAATGTTCCCCTTGCCCATTGTCATCCATTCCAACATCTATGCTCTTGAACCTAGACTGTCGGCTCTCTCATTACCCTTAACTCCTGTGTGACATGGGCAAAATATCCTTGAAGGTGTGAAACCCCAATATCCACTCATGACATAAAGATCCATTCTGAATCTTGCGGATCAATGACGAACCTAGTTGTCACTGTTCCCAGAGAAGAGAACAATACAGGGTTTTGAAAAAGTGTTGTTATATAGGGAAATTTGTTATACAATATTTCGCCATACAGGGATTCCACTATATTCCTTATATGTTTCATTGCCATGAAAAAAAAAAGACTTTATGAGAGGCTTGATTTTCTTTCAAGTCAAGAACCCAGAAACATGTACTTCTTTCAAGTCAAGAACCCAGAAACATGTACTTCTTAAAAGTCAGGAAACCAGAAACATGTACTTCTTTCAAGTCAAGAACCCAGAAACATGTACTTCTTTCAAGTCAAGAACCCAGAAACATGTACTTCTTTCAAGTCAAGAACCCAGAAACATGTACTTCTTTCAAGTCAGGAACCCAGAATCATGTACTTCTTTCAAGTCAAGAACCCAGAAACATGTACTTCTTTCAAGTCAAGAACCCAGAAACATGTACTTCTTTCAAGTCAGGAACCCAGAAACATGTACTTCTTTCAAGTCAAGAACCCAGAATCATGTACTTCTTTCAAGTCAAGAACCCAGAAACATGTACTTCTTTCAAGTCAAGAACCCAGAAACATGTACTTCTTTCAAGTCAGGAAACCAGAAACATGTACTTTTAAGTCAAGAACCCAGAAACATGTATTTCTTGAAAGTCAGGAAACCAGAAACATGTACCCCGGTACTTCTTTTAAGTCAAGAACCCAGAAACATGTACTTCTTGCAAGTCAGGAAACCAGAAACATGTACTTCTTTTAATTCAAGAACCCAGAAACATGTATTTCTTGAAAGTCAGGAAACCAGAAACATGTACTTCTTGCAAGTCAAGAACCCAGAAACATGTATTTCTTGAAAGTCAGGAAACCAGAAACATGTACTTCTTGCAAGTCAAGAACCCAGAAACATGTACTTCTTGCATGTCAAGAACTTAACACAAAAAGAGTAAAGCAATAGTCTAGAACTCTAACAATCACAAACATTCTGTTCACACCACACAATAGTTTCTAAACATGTACTTCTTGTAAGTCTGGAGCTCAATACACAGAGAAGTGGAATCCCGTTATAACAACTTGGTCCGGATGGAGAAAATATATATGAAATAATAGAAATTTGCTATATACTGTTTGAAATAATAAATATAATTGGGAATTTTGAAAAATGTTATATAGGGAAATATGTTTTATAAGAATGCACCATAAAGGGATTTCAAATGCACATCAAAGAATAGAAATAGAGTTGAGCTTCCAGGCAGGTAGTAAGAGATGTCTAAAGTTGATGGGGCATAGAGTTGCAGCACCGTCTTGTAGAAAGTCAAACTACCATTCTGAAGTAAGATGTGTTGGGCTGAATTTGCAAATATTGCAGCTGAGCTGTAAACCTCACTGTATTACATTTATTTCTCCATACATCATCAAATTGCTGGGAGATTTGGAATGAAAGCAGAAGTTGAAAACCTCTAAAGTCACAAGCACCTTATATGAAGCAAAACAAAATAGCAGCTACAAAACAAAATGGCAGCTACAAAACAGTTCCTAAATTTGGCACTGGCTGTGAAAAAATGACCTACCCAGTAGCCCATTCTCAACAAATATACATTTTTGAAATATGACTGTTCATTGTTTTTTTCTTTTACCTGTGATATTGCTCTCATAATTATTGTTATTGTTATTATGTAACAATTTCTGTGGCACATGCAAATATTTGTTTTGTGTCAGCACATTCATTAATATTTTCCCTTTACCCAGTTATTTTGAAGTTTATTGTTGTACTGAAGTTGGTTGGATGTTTGGGAGATCAGATTTGGATTTGAGGTGGGTCAAAAACTGGATGTGTGGAGGGGGGGGGGGGGTAAGATTTGAATGTGAGGAGGGTCATAGCTGAATTTTTGGGTATCAGAAGTTGGATGTGTGGAAGGGGGGGGGGGGGTAAGATTTGAATGTGAGGAGGGTCATAGCTGAATTTTTGGGTATCAGAAGTTGGATGTATGGGGAGGCAAAAGAAACAGCTGTAAATTACACCTTACATTCTGTTTTCTGGATTACATCCTAGCAACCAACAGTATTTGTAGAATGAAAACAGTAGAAGATTATATATTATCTATTGTTTTCCTTTAGTTTGCTGTATATATGATTATATTTACATGATTTATAGTTTGTCTTATTTATATATATATTTAGTTAGCCCAGTAGTTAACAAAGCTAGTTGGTTTGTATTGAGTGCTGTGTCACCTATGCCAGCACACTGTGAAGATGTCATCTCTGATGTAATAAGTACACATCAGTGAACACATGGTCTCATCATTCTCTTCCTATGCTTATTGTCCTGTGCATGCAGTTGACAACATAACCGGTGCGATGACGAATCCGTCCAAATTTGACCAACGAGCGGTGATTCAGTTTCTTACAGCCGAAGGATGTCAAAAAACTAACATTCATCAAGGAATGCAGGCGGTGTATGGAGGAAAATGTGTTTTGAAGATAACAGTAAAAGATTGGGCAAGAATGTTTCTGAAAGGGTTACAGCTAGTGATCTTCCACGGTTGGTTCAGGTACATGTTGTGACAAGACCCAACTTTCGTGACATACGGGCGAGTATTGTCGTGCAACAAAGTGACACTGCGCGACAGCATACCAGGTCATTTATTCTTAATGGCTTAATGCAGCTTGTCTAGTGTATTCTTGTAGCTGATAGCATTGATGTTCATATTTTGTTCTTTAAAACCACCATCAAGAGTCCTTATTTGTTAAAAGAGGCATTAAGCATCACTTTTCCTGCAGAAATTAGTGATTTGAATTTTTGCTCTTTGGTGATCCAAGATGTTTCCCAGAAATTGGTAGAATATATTCTGAATGTAGCCATCAATCCAGCATTGGTAGAATATATTCTGAATGTAGCCATCAATCCAGCATTTGTTGCTTAGTTATTTCCTAGTCAGTATTTACTTTTTTTAATCTGCCAATACTTTCTGAACGGTCCGGATAAACAATTGCCTGCGGCGGGATTTGAACCCGATACATTGGTCGTCACAGACATGTCATGTAACTCACCACCACAGAGACGAACCTTGCTTTTAATTGGCTTGCAACACTCGAGAAGCCTCGCGCAATCGGATAGTCTGAAGATTGACCTTTGTAATAATAATAATAACAACAATAATAATAATAACAACAACAACAATAATAACAACAATAATAATAATAACAACAATAATAATAACAATAATAACAACAATAATAACAACAACAATAATAACAACAATAATAATAATAACAACAATAATAATAACAACAATAATAACAACAACAATAATAACAATAATAATAATAACAACAATAATAACAACAATAATAACAACAACAATAATAACAACAACAATAATAACAACAATAATAATAATAACAACAATAATAACAACAATAATAACAACAACAATAATAATAACAACAATAATAATAACAACAATAATAACAACAACAATAATAACAACAATAATAATAATAACAACAATAATAACAACAATAATAACAACAACAATAATAACAACAATAATAATAATAACAATAATAACAACAATAATAACAACAAAAATAATAACAACAATAATAATAACAACAACAATAATAACAACAATAATAATAATAACAACAATAATAATAACAACAACAATAATAATAACAACAATAATAATAACAATAATAACAACAATAATAACAACAATAATAACAACAATAATAATAACAACAATAATAACAACAATAATAACAATAATAACAACAACAATAATAATAACAACAATAATAACAACAACAATAATAATAACAACAATAATAACAACAACAATAATAACAACAATAATAATAATAACAACAATAATAACAACAATAATAACAACAACAATAATAATAACAACAATAATAACAACAACAATAATAATAATAACAACAATAATAACAACAATAATAACAACATTAATAACAACAACAATAATAACAATAATAATAATAACAACAATAATAACAACAATAATAACAACAACAATAATAACAACAATAATAACAACAATAATAACAACAATAATAACAACAATAATAACAACAATAATAATAATAATAACAACAATAATAACAATAATAATAATAATAACAACAATAATAATAACAACAATAATAACAACAATAATAATAACAACAATAATAATAACAACAATAATAACAACAATAATAACAACAACAATAATAACAACAACAATAATAATAATAACAACAATAATAATAACAACAATAATAACAACAATAACAACAATAATAACAACAACAATAATAATAACAACAATAATAACAACAACAATAATAACAACAACTTATGTGCTAATAGAAAATCCCAGTCTTCTAAATGAATTATTTGACTATTCCCTTGATTTTCATTGGCTACCACACAAAGTATAATCTTAATGACCAATGAAAGTCATTAGGATTGTTAAATCTTCTTCTTCTGCATTCGTTCTCAAAGTCCTGCAGATTAGCAGGATGTAGTCCGGAGAACGGAATGCATCGTTTCATGGTTACAGCATTGCTGCGATATCTGCGCCTTTCGACACATCCGACTTCAGCATGGATTTGGGTCACTGACCCTATATGGGATGGGACAGCCAACTCCGTCCCATAACCTCCTTAGTCGCCTTTTACGACATGAGTGGAAGGTAAACAGTGTTGCTATTCTTTGCTCCCCTTTCGGGCTCCGGCAACACACGGGCGGGATTGTTAAATGAGTCGCGAGAATTTTTAATTTCATATTAGCCAGTCATGTCTTTGGCCAATGCAGACCTGCTTGCCCGGAACAGAGAGGAGTTCAGAGTATTCACGACGAAGACAACGTTCTGGAAAGAATATGTTACTTGATATTTTAGCCAAAGTATTATCCACAAACACTTAAACGATACGAAAACAGTCGACCTATTGGACGCCCTCGTAAAAGGTGGATAGATAGTGTATTAGAGACACTCGGAAATATAACAGCGGAAGAGACAAATAGAAGGGCAACAGACCGTACACTCACTCTTCCCTCAACAGCGAAAGGTACATGAGAACAGAAAGAAGAAGAAGATATATTAGCCAGTATGTTGTAGACGATTATGCCCGAAGGCCTGTTGCTGTCGCTAGGTAACGAACCACCCTACAAGAAAGGGGATTTACCTTCCACTGTCAAACTTGTTACGTTTTTTTACGTAATTAGAGCAGGTCACGGCTCTACAACAAATTAACAAAAGTAAACATAGTAGTTGGAAACACTGCGAGCAAATACTCTAAAATAGATATAGTAACAATTGGTAACTTTGAATAAGTTACAAGTTACTATATTAATAATTATTTGCTTTGGTGTATCAAACATTCGCTCTGTTATCAAATGTCAAGCTTTATTTCTGCATACTTATTTGATGTGACACGAGTATGTCTTTATTTATTTATCTGTTATCATAATTAGTGTCTGTTGTTATGTTCCTAACTTGAAGGATTGTTTGGTTAAATTGATTTAATTAATGACACATACATACGGGACTGTGTTAGATACTTTAGATATATCAAATATTTTATGTGGCAGAGATTTAGGATAGAATAAATAAAGGTACGATTAATGATACGCAATCACGAAATAATAGTAAATAAATATGTTAATAACACATTAGGTCAGAGTTCGGGAGCACGGATAATAAGCTTCGTCACGGAGCCCAGAAACACACACACACAAGACAATTACATCACAGTTAAGAAACGCTGAAAATGTTTACGTCATACAGTCAAGACTCATCTCAGATAATTTCAGCAGAGTCGAGAAACACATAATATAGTTATGTCACGGAGACAAGAAACACCGAATATAAACTTTCATTATTGCGTGTTTTCCTGATAAGGAGTGCAGGGTTTAAGGAAGTGGAAATAAAGGCCGCTTTGCCAAAGCTGTCGCCGCGACGTGTACAGGAAGAATTTTTTATTGCACCTCCGAAATATAAAAATCCTTGTCCCAACCGAGGACTGAACCCGAGACCTAAGGAATCTGAGGCCGGCGTTCTAGCTGTACATTCAGTCTTAATAGCATGTGTGGTCTTGATAGCATGTACTATTCAGTGGTTAGCGCACTGGCATCGCATGTGTGTGGACATTTGTTAATTCCACCCCAGTTGAGGCGGAAATGTTTTTTTTTCAGATCGCAACGACTCTCGGGTCGACCCAGCCTTAATTGGGTACCGGATTAATTCGAAAAGTCAAGACTGCGTGGGAGAGATGACTACCGCCCTCATATAGCAGAGCCACTGGGGGAAGTGAGATCGCTAACTTCTCCCACTCCAACGGCGTTAATAAATGCTATGGGTTAAATTTACATTTTACTATTCAGAACTCGTCTATTACACATAATTTCTAGGCAATATAAATAATGTCAGTGGTTTACATTGTTTTCTGAACGGTCATCATGCACAATTTCCTGCCGTGGGATTTGAACCCGGTACCTTGGCCGGCACAGCGCGACCTGTACCTCGTCACAAAAGAGCCGAACTTCAGTCTCAGTCTAGAACTTTCTAATACAGTTGAGTCTTACTTAGAGTCAAGAAATATCGTATACTGTTACATCCTTAGAGTAAAAATATCCTGAATACATTGTAAAATAAAATCTGACAAGTTACATGTAACAGTTATGTTATGAAATCAATAAACAGCCAATGTCATTACATCACACAGTCATGAAAGATCAAATATAATTTTGTCACAGAATCCCTGGACATGTCATATGCCAAAGTATCGCCTTTGTTACTTCTCTATGGTGAGTTGCGGAAGGGCATACTGTCTCGACGTTGCCTAAAGAAGCGCTACAGGGACTTGTTAAAGACTTCCATGAAAACACATCTGAGAAATCCGTAACTCGATGACCATGAAGTGTAATCATTTGGACACTATGTTTTTCCAGTTCGTATTCACTGAAATAAACCACGATGCATGGGAAGAACTTGCACAAAATATAACTACATGGCGCTCTTCGATAAAAAAAAAAAGTTGCATCATCTTGTTAAGGGTGGATAAATGCAGCAGCTCAACAGCATCTGCAGTAGTCATCGAAATGGCATGCCCGAATTGTCCAATGACATTTTCAGCGAGTATATGATCTATTAGCCGTCTATGAACTCACAGTCAATGATATAACTAATTGAATTTCACAAAATGGATGTAACAAATGGTAATCACAAGTGATGGACAAACAACAACAACGGTTTCTTGAACGTCCCCTTCTTGGCTTTATGGATAAGAGGTGGACAAACTGCGCCCCTCTCTCCACCCGAACAAATCGGGTCCGTCCAGTAAATTTTATACGCCTGCCAGGCATATTTAGAATTAATATACGGACTGGTCTGTAATGTAAACTGTAAAACACAATGCTAAACAATGATAAGCAGAAATTACGTAAAACTTTTGATGTTACTAGCTGAAAACAGTATTGCTCGCTGCCATCTTTTATTGTTTGACATTAGAGACTTCAATCACTGTAAATCTCCGAATGTAGTGTATTTCTGGAGCTTGACGACAACTATTTCGACGTCTTTTGGGGCTACGAAGGAATTTAAAAAGTTTGTTAGCCAATCCCCAGATCAGGGTCGCACATACGGTCTCCTTATGGGGAGGCGGTGGGTGGGTTGGGTTTATCTATTGTCTATTGTCTATCCCCAGGTGAATTATTGTTGATCGCATTCATACTTGACGTTAAGAGTAGGGGTGGTATCTTAAGCTGTCGTTTCAAGGCCAGATGTGTCGCCGAGGTTGCATTTAGTCCAAGTTTCAAGGTTATCTTAATGTTTTCTATCCACCGTTTTCTTGGTCTACCTTTGGCTTTACGCCCGGATATTCATGTATTATATGCTTTTATTGGTATTTGGTTTGGCTTTATTCTCATAAGCTGACCGAACCATTTTACTTGCTGTCTCTCAATATGTTCAATACGTGATATTATACCAACTCTTTTCCTAATTTCTTCATTTCTTATTTTATCTAGTTGGGTAACCATTGCAGCTTTACTCAGACACTTCATTTCACATGTGACGATTTTTTTTTGCTACGAAACTGTTAAAGACCATGGGTTTATGTAATAAAAATAATTGTCATTCGTTCATTTTCGGTTTTCGTGTGTAACTTTCTCTATTTGATGAAAAGTAATACTGGTTCATAGTACTGAATATCATGTTATGATATATATATATATATATATATATATATATATATATATATATATATATATATATATATATATATATATATATATATATATATATATATATATATATATATATATATATATATATATGCCCATATATATATTTGAAGTCAGCTTGTGACAACCCTACCCCCCTCTTCTCCTTCTCAACAACCTTTTAGACCACCACCCGCCCGTGTGTTATCAGGGCCCGAAAGGGGAGCAAAGAATAGCAGCACTGTTTACCTTCCATGCATGTCGTACAAGGCGAATAAGGAGGTTATGTGATGGAGTTGGCTGTCCCATCCCATATAGGGTCAGTGACCCAAAGCCCTGCTGAAGTAGGATGTGTCAGACCGAAAAGCGCAGATATCGCTGTAAACTATGACAACGATTTCCGTTATCCGGACTACATCCTGATGATCTGCAGGAGTTTGAGAACGAACGTAGAAGAAGAAGACCACCACCAACCTATAATTGTTGACGTAACTTATGGACAGCCTCTATGCCAGGTATGCCATCATTGTAGATGCCTCAATCAATTTGAAAAAAGAATGATTAAATAGTTTATCTAGTAGTATATGTTATGTTACATACAGGACGTGATGGTCATGGTATTATGCCATTCTGTATTCTGGTCAATAGAAGCTCTTTTCGGGGACTAAAAAATGTACGCATAAACTCCCTAACATAACCATGACTTTGAGACAACGAATATTACTGCCAGAAAGGCTTTTGGCCGCCAAGAGCTATGTGCTCAAAGCTAAAGGTGTACTTCAGCATTTGCCATCTTACAGGATTAAATGAGTACCAAAACAAGGTTAGGGACACAATCAAAGTAACGATGTGGCAATTCTGCTCTTCTTGGGGCACATACATTCGTGTGATCAAGGTGGCAACCAAAAGATTGTTGATCGCCAACCTTGTCCCACAGTTTACAGATTACTGGCTGATGCTAGATTGTTGAACGCCAATCTTCACGCACAATCTACAGATTCCTGGCAGATTCTAGATTTTTTCAGAATTGTTTCAGACACCCCGCCCCCTTTAACTGTTTACGTAATTTAAGGACAGCTCCATGAAAGCACAGCCCACCGACCCATCAGCCATCTACGGGTGTATAAACTCAGAGTACCACAGCTCGCCGATCAATCAGTCATATTCTTCTTCTTCATCGTTCATTCTCAAACTCCTGCTGGCTCTCCCTTGTAGCAAGACCATTGTCCTACTAGATTTCTAGCAGGATGTAGTCCAGAGAATGGAAATGCGTTGTGTCGCCGTTTTATTTGCGCCAATGGCCCGACACATCCGTCTTCGGGGGGGGGGAATCAGTCATCTAAGAGTGTATAAACTCAGAGTACCACAGCTCGCCGATCAATCAGTCATCTACGGGTGTATAAACTCAGAGTACCACAGCTCGCCGATCAATCAGCCATCTACGGGTGTATAAACTCAGAGTACCACAGCTCGCCGATCAATCAGCCATCTACGGGTGTATAAACTCAGAGTACCACAGCTCGCCGACCAATCAGCCATCTACGGGTGTATAAACTCAGAGTACCACAGCTCGCCGATCAATCAGTCATCTAAGAGTGTATAAACTGAGTACCACTCAATTGTTGGATTTTCGTTCTTCGGATGCTCCTAGAGAGAATGTAATTTCTTTCCTCGTCATTGCTCACTCAAATTTCTACCTTTCTCTTAACATGAACATTGCCCATGTCCGCCTCCTCTTCATCATTTTGTAGTGCATTCATAACTATTCTCACTAACTCAGCTGTCTTTATTCTTATCACTCACCCATCTATTATTTCATTGCCCGCCAATGTATCAGCTCTATCTGTGCCTCTGACTCTTGCATGACCTGGACAGTAGGTACACATGATTCTTTGAATGCTGCCGAGAAGAGTAACATACTCCTTTCTTAACTTTCCATCAACATGACCTCTTCTCTGCTTCTGCTGTAAGGCGTCACATGATCCAATGACGATCAGTTTTCAGGTTATGGCATGATTGGTCACTTGATGTACAGTAATATTGTAACGTCTCAGAAAGTTGGTAACTCCTTCAATCCACCGTCCTCTTGGTATTCCTCTATCGCTTGCTTTTTCAATTCTCCTGTTGTATGCTTTTGCTTCTTACCAGTATGGATTAATTCTTATTAAATTGCAGAACCATTTCAGTCTTTTTTCCCCAATATATTTGACGACATACGTTCCAATAGTTCTTGTAATCTCTTCATTCCTCGCATGATCTCATCTTGTTCTGTTTGTTGCTTTTCATAGACATCTCATTTCACTCTTAGTAAGTTTTCTCTCTTGTTCTTTAGTTAGTCTCTGTTTGACATTTATAACACATTATTGCTATGCGGATACTTCTTCTTCTTCTTCTTCTTTCGTTCACTTGAAACATGTCTATATCTGTAATTCTGTCTCCTTAATAAAACTCACTGTCTTTTGTAGTTCATACAGTGCCCCATAGAGTTTGATTCCAGTGTTGTTTCCTCTGGCCAATATGTCTGCCTCAACGTTTCATGCTCAGAACACTCTTGAAGTATATGTTTGGCACTCTGTGCTGCCTGTCCACATGTACACATGGCCGTGTTGCCAATCTTGAACTTTGTATACATGTGACTGCGAAGTCGGTTGTGTCCTGTTCTGAGACGTAGAATTATAACATAGCTATGCGGATACAAAAATAGACAAGGGAAATAGCTCGACTATGTGGGGACATCTACTTATACTGTATCCACTGTGTGATTTTTTATAGCTTTGCTGCGATATCGGCGCTTTTCAGCTTGACACACCGACTTCAACATGGCTGCTGGGTCACATTGATCCTATTTGGGATGGGGCAACCAATGTCACCTGAAAATCTTCTGATGGCATACATGGACGGTAAATAGTGTTGTAATTTATAGACAATGTCTTAGAGTGTCTGATCTTTAGTTTATCCTTCGAAACATTCCAAATGCTCAGTGGCATTATGAGTGGACTTGGAGCTATTGCTTCTTCTTCTTCTTCTTCTTTAGTGTTCATTCTCAAACTCCTGCTGGATTTCTCTTCTCTTGCAGCTGGACAATGATCCTAGAAAATACAAAAGATTCAGTAGGATGTAGTCCAGAGAATGGAAATGAGTTACGTCGCCGTTTTATTTATTCCACAGGCACGACACATTCGTCTTGGACGGATGCTTCTTCTGCGTTCGTTCTCAAACTCCTGCAGATTAGCAGGATGTAGTCCGGAGAACGGAATGCGTTGTGTCATGATTTACAGCATTGCTGCGATATCTGCGCCTTTCGGCTTGACACATCCTTCTTCAGCATGGCTTTGTGTCACTGACCCTATATGGGATGGGACAACCAAATCCATCCCATAACTCCTTAGTCGCCTTTTACGACATGCGTGGATGGTAAACAGTGTTGCTATTGTTTGCTCCCCTTTCGGTCCCGTCAGGCAACACACGGGAGATGCTTCTTTTAACCTCCTAGGTAATACAAAATATAAAAGGTGTACTATGTTCCAGTGCCTAAAATACGTCAAGAATTTTGTGGTCAATTGTTTATTACCCCCCCCCCCCCCCAACCTATCAACAATTGTGAATAATTAAGCGAGTTGTTTAACTGTATAATTAAGTGAGTTGTTTAACTGTATAATTAATTATATTTAAGAATATGTACCACTCCGTCAATTAAAAAAAATTTTTGTAGCAGAAAATAGTTTTAAAAAAATTACAGGATTAGTTTCATATTTTTAGAAAAATGTTTCGAAATGAGCTAAATGGGATATCGTATCATCAGATCTCTATCATCAGATCTCTATCATCAGATCTCTATCATCAGATCTCTATCATCAGATCTCTATCATCAGATCTCTATCATCAGATCTCTATCATCAGATCTCTATCATCAGATATCATCAGATCTCTATCATCAGATCTCTAGTTCCATAAGAGAATATTAGTAATATCAATTTTTAAAATGTTATTTGTAGATTGCCACTTCTCGTTGCAGTTGTCCCTTGTCAGCACTACAATTACAATTACAATACAATTACAATTACAATTTCAATTTCAACGTTTCATTCATGAAGATTATGAAGGTTTGTTTATGTACTTGTTAGAGGGTTTGCTTCATGCAGCTTGAGTGCAATAAGCGCACTGTACCTCTGAAAAAGATACAGAAGCTGCAGGTCAAAAGTATAAATTAGAGCACGTAACACCGAAACTTAAGTTGTAATATCAATAGAGAACTATCACACTTTTGGTTCTACAAGGCGACGGCCACGTTGCAGATGTTCAACTATTTGAATGACTGTTTACATTTTTCATTAAAAAGATAATTGTGGAATTTTCTGAGAAATCCGTAACTCGATGACCATGAAGTGTAATCATTTGGACACTATGTTTTTCCAGTTCGTATTCACTGAGTCATAAAAATGTGTAAAATTATGTTGACCATTCTGTCATCTTTAGCACCAGAAAACTACGCTGAAAGTTTACAGAGCAATCGTGCTTCAAGTACTGGTAGTAAAATAAGTAAAGTAACCCATAGCATTTACTAATGCCGTAGAGGTGTGAGATGTTAGCGATTTCACATTTCAGAGACTTCAAATGAGGGCGGTAGCCATCTTTTCTCCCTTGCAGTCTTTACTTCCCGATTTATCCGGCACTCATTTAAGGCTAGGTCGACCCGGGAGCCGTTGCGATCTGAAAAACATTTCCGCCTCAACTGGGGAATAAACCCAACACCACTCATATGCGAAGCCAGTGCGCTAACCACTGCATCCCAAGTACTGATAATACGTACTATGAATGTAAGACCATGATAAAAGCAGAATATAAGAAAAAGTGGAAGAAGATGCACCCAACTGCAGAACCAAATGACCCCTACCATCAAATGTCACGAAATGAACAAACCATTATCTTCAGACTACGAACTGGCCACAACAGACTGAGAAGTCATATGTTCCGAAAGCTGAAGTTTGGCGCGTGGACTTAGACCAGAGACTGCAGAACACACTCTACATGCCTGTCAACTCTACCAAGAAGTGAGGGAGAAAATATGGTCTACTGAGACGGCACTGCTTCCAGACTTGAGGGGTTCCATGGATGACCTGAATCGAATCACACAATTCATTGACGCTATTGGCGCTGTAACCTGATATCTGACTGAAGAACAATGAAGAAAACTAAATTTTCAAATGATAATTGTACATTATCCATGTTTCTGAGCCATAAATGTAGAATGGATGTAGATGTTTATAATTTTCATTTATAGTTTGTAATTTATTTAGTTGTTAGTATTTTCCTCATGCCATTGAAATTATCAATCAATCAATCAATCAATCAATCAATCAATCAATCAATCAATCAATCAATCAATCAATCAATCAAGTGTTGAACCGAGTGGCGTAGACGATTATGTTTCTCCATAACTCTCTGTCTCTTGTGTTTTTAATAAGTTCAGTTGGTGACTTATTTTTGTGCCACAGTGACAACACATCCAAAAATTTCTCTCGTTGTCTTCCTCTGTCTTTTCTCCCCGTGATCTTTCCGATGGATACTAAATGTCCATGTTTTACTTTTCTCATAATAAGCCATAAAAATATTGACTGTTTGCTTCTAATTTTTGCTATAATTTGTCATTTAACTCCAGCATCTTTGAGATTACATTATTTTTCTTAACTACCATTTTACTCCAGCATCTTTGAGATTACATTATTTTTCTTAACTACCATTTTACTCCAGCATCTTTGAGATTACATTATTTTTCTTAACTACCATTTTACTCTCTTTGAGATTACATTATTTTTCTTAACTACCATTTTACTCCAGCATCTTTGAGATTACATTATTTTTCTCAACTACCATTTTACTCCAGCATCTTTGAGATTACATTATTTTTCTTAACTACCATTTTACTCCAGCATCTTTGAGATTACATTATTTTTCTTAACTACCATTTTACTCTCTTTGAGATTACATTATTTTTCTTAACTACCATTTTACTCCAGCATCTTTGAGATTACATTATTTTTCTCAACTACCATTTTACTCCAGCATCTTTGGGATTACATTATTTTTCTTAACTACCATTTTACTCCAGCATCTTTGAGATTACATTATTTTTCTTAACTACCATTTTACTCCAGCATCTTTGAGATTACATTATTTTTCTCAACTACCATTTTACTCCAGCATCTTTGAGATTACATTATTTTTCTCAACTACCATCCTTGAAATAAATATCGGTCTTCTTAAAAACCATATGTTACTTGCCTCCAGTTTATCTTGAGCTCTTGTGTTTACCATCCATGCTTCGCATCCATAAAGAAGTATTGGTACAATATAACATTCTAGCACTGGAACTCGACATTATCTTCAGGGAATTAAGAGAACTCATTCTAACCTCTGTTTCACATCTACTTCATTTGTGATTGGCGAAGAATCAAAATTATCAGACCGCGCCTGGCGATGGATTGGAAGGCCATCTCAAGCGGACGAGGCGAGCGCGTGAGAAATTGGTAGCGTATTCTATTCAGGACGTAGCCATCAACCCAGCATTTTTGGCTGTAGTGATTTTCGTGAGAAATGCACAGGTCAAATCCCAGACTACCGACGTGTTTGGCAAAGCAGCACCTCGTCTAGGAAGGTGTATCACCCTGAGTCTAATTCGACCGTCACCGTTACCCAACACGGCTCATACGGAAGAAATTAGGTCTGGATCTAGGGACACAGATAGTGTTAAAATGGAATGGTCTTCCTGCACAAGGAACAGCGCGCTGGCTGCGAAGCGCCTCGTCAGTGGATAGACAAACATGGGTGACCAAAGCAAACTATCAGCTGGTCTCATCGTAATATGTACCCCCCCCCCCCCTCCAACACAATGAGTAGAAGGCTTTTCCAATAGGCATTGCACCAAGCCGAAAGATGAAGTTTCCTGGGTATGAAAGAAAGCTCAGAAACCTTCCCATTGTACATAGGAAGTAAGAGCTAATCACTCGTAATACCTGGTGTTCTCAAACAAACCTCGTTTGTGATTATGGGACAATCTGTGCAAGACACAGGTAATAATTTTGTTGCATTATCTCTCAATGTTGCCATATAAAATGATGGAAGATATCTTATGAACTATAAGATATAAACCATGATTAAATTAAATCTGACAATATAAAAAATCCCATTCTATATTCCTCACATTCAGACGCCGGCAAAAAAACTCAGATGCGGTGAAAAACCCCAGCCTGGCACCATTGAACTTAACCAACTACCAGTAGTATTTGACTAAGTAAAATGTTACGTAGGCTTCTTCAACGGCGAATTTTACTCGAATTTTGTTATATCAGAGTTTTTGCACATAAACAAATAGTTGGAGTCGCGGTTCTGGTAATCCAGTCACCACGACCTGCGAAGATTAATCTTAGTAGCCGACCAACGCTAAAAATATTCTTACACGAAGTTCACGGAACAGTTCATTGTCAATACGGAATAGTCTACTTAGAAGCAACGTTTACACATTATATAATAGTGTGTTCACCTAATGTAAACTAAGTATAGTTAAATAAAGACATCTCAGATGTAATTACTAGGTAATCATTGTGATATACTAACGGCATAAGTCATGTCTATCAAATCAGATTGAAAGAAATGAGTACACCATTGTCGATTTGGTACAATCTACGCGCACTATAACCTTTGACCGCTAATTTTATCAGACCGTCTAAACACCGATAAGGAACATGGCGGCAGAGGATAAAAACACGAATAACGGGATTGTAAACAGCATGGAAGATAAAACAGACGATGTATTTCTGAATGGAGATAATACTGTGTGTGTAGATATGCTTAATAAAGAAATTGAGGAGGTAGAAGATGATGAATATGGATTATCTAATTCGAATACAAACTTACTGGATCAAGTGTTACCAAGGAGATCTAGTCTTATGAATAAGGAAGGAAGCAGGCGCCCAATGCGAAAGAAAACCGTTTCTTTCAGTTCTATGCCGACGGAGAAGAAAATCGCAACAGGTAATGAACATTGTATTAAGATGTAATGTTGATTGCTTATTTTTAGAAGTCTAAATAACTTGTACAACTTTTATTGGTGCGTAACGTCTGGTGCGTAAACGTGGACTTTGTAAAGCGTTATACGGAAAAAGGAAAAAAAAAGTTGCAATGAGGAATGTGTGCGTGTTTTATTTAGTAGTAACAGAGAAATAGAGAGTGAAAGAGAGAGAGAGAGAGAGAGAGAGAGAGGAAATGAAACCGTTATAGAAATAACAATATGTAAATTATTTAAATAAGTTTATTCCAGATGGGTTTGATTTGGTGCCCCGTCTTCAATAACGTGAAAAGTTTTAGTTTTGTAATATGAAGGTCCTACACGGAATTCCTAAAAGGAAGGAAGTATAAAGGATTTGCGTGTGTTCATTGTAAAGGGAAAAACCACAGTGTCTGGCTATTATTGGCCAGGAGTGGTTGTATCTGCAGGAAATATATGCTTAGCGAGTCGTGATTGATGTAAGAGGATTTGAACTATGTAACGGAACTATGATTTTCATAAATAATTGTTTGTACAGTTGAGATATATCGTCTTTATTTATCATCTTTATTCATTCTGAATAGCCACCCAGTTAGCGGAATGTAATCGGACTGGTTTGTTATGTGGTTTACAGATTGATTGCGATATCTGCATCTTTAGACCACCCCCCCCAGGGATATCCAATTATGCCAACAATTGCGGAGAGGGGGATGGTTAAAAAAAAATTTAACAGTTGTTGGCAAGGAGGAGGAAAGTGGGGAGGGTGATGTTGACAAAAGTTGACGTCAATAATAGTGTTGCCTTTTAATACACAAATTAAGTTGTTTGAATTGGAAAAATAGTTCATCAAAATGTTTGAATTGGAAAAATAGTTCATCAAAATGTTTGAATTGGAAAAGTAGTTCATCAAAATGTTTGAAAAAAATACAATATACCTTTTATTGCTATCTTTTTAGGAAAGATGGGGATGGGGGAGGGAATTTTGACACAGTTAAACTGGGGGTGGGGGGGGGGACTGAGTACTTGACAGTTTATGACATGGTGAGAGAGGGTGAGCGGATAAAAATATGATAACAAACTGTTGACGTAATTTATGTACCTCCCAAAAACTATCCGAATTTATGTACCTCCCAAAAACTATTCGAATTTATGTACCTCCCAATAACTATTCAAATGTATGTACTTCCCAAAAACGATCAGAATTTATGTACCTCCCAATAACTATTCAAATGTATGTACTTCCCAAAAACTATCCGAATTTATGTACCTCCCAAAAACTATTCGAATTTATGTACCTCCCAATAACTATTCAAATGTATGTACTTCCCAAAAACGATCAGAATTTATGTACCTCCCAAAAACTATCCAAATGTATGTACCTCCCAAAAACGATCAGAATTTATGTACCTCCCAAAAACTATTCGAATTTAGAATGACATTTTAGGATCACGTTGAATCAGATATAGATCCTACGTATTACGTCACTAGTCATAGATAATCTTATTCGTTCATGGTTTTGATTGGTCACTTTTGTATACTTTGTGTCATCAGCCAATGAGGTCGAAACGCGTAATAGGTTGGCAACCTGTGAAGTAAAGAACATAATTATTTGAGCCTTTCTGCCAAGCCCTTCTCCAAAACAGTCAAAGCAGATTCTAAACAGCGTCAACTATCTTGGCTCATCCGATACTTTTTTGCTCGTTTCATTGGCTGGCAGCACAAAAGTATAAGCAGAGTGACCAGTGATAAAATCTCATCAGCCAAGATAGGTGACACTGTAAGGGATTTGTTTGCGGGATTGTACTAGAGAATGGCTTGATGTGCGTAGAAATGGAAATACATATATAAGCTTCCACATTGGAATGCTATAAATGAATTCTAAGAATTTACCAGTATTGCTAAAATGTATAGCGTCATCATGATCAAGTAACGTTTCCACAACGAAAGTTGGCTGCGGCGGAGATCCAACAACATACATCTATTGCTTATGTTTGTTTGATTGTTTGTTTGTTTGATGGTGGATTAAAGCCTCTTAACTGAGGCACGACACTTTCAACCTAAGACAGAAGTCTATTTGGGTTATATCAGGCCGTATTAGCTTTTATCTAAATGTGACCTAATTGTCTGGGTGTTTGGAAAGCCGTGCGAGCTATTGCTAAATATTATCTATATTGCTAGGTGGAGTTGATGTTTATTTTTGACCAAGATGCCTTTTATCTAAGTGTGACCCTATGGTCTGGGGGGGGGGGGGAATTGAGAACCGTGCGCGCTATTATTGCAAAAGAATGTTATGTTGCTAGTTGTTGTATTAAGCTGTTTATTTCCGGCGGTATTGTTTTTTATGTAAGAGTGACACTAATGTCTGGGGGGAGTTCGAAAATCGTGCGTGCGATAATGCCAAAAATTTTCCATATTGCCCGTCCTATCCTGTGGTGAGAGTTGCTCAGTTGTATTTGTTGAAAGCTGTGGAGAGAGACCCGTAGAAAGACTTTGACGACAAACAATGACTTACTTTGTTTTGACTTGGTTAGATTCTTTTTAAATTAGGGCTTTAGTCCTGGTTATAAATTGTTTAATTAGTTTTAGTCTATCTGGTGGTACATCATGGCCCAGAACCTTTTCTAATTTATATGGTATTTTATTATTTAGGTAGTCATCTTTTAGGTCCTGCCTATGATGGTTGTATTTATGACAATGGAGTAGGAAATGATCTATTGTATTTTCCTCTTCACAGTCTTCACATATTGGTTCGAGTATATAATGTAATGATTTTCCCAGTCTAAGTCGTAGTAGTTTCCTATTGCCAGGTATTTTCAGTTCTTCCTTGATTTGAGTAGTCCTAGTGGGTCCTTTTAGCATAGCATAGCATGTGCATGTCTTCCTTTTGCACTGTTGTCCCCTTTTACTGTCCATTCCTTAAGTATTGTGTCCTTTATTATGCTTATTGCTTATGTGGAGCACTCTCCTAGACTTCAGCCTGTCCATCACGTGATGTTACTCTCCCACTCCACTTGAAGTATCTGTCTACCTCTTGCTCGTCTCCCCTGGACTCTACCCTCAAGTAATGTTTTCAACGAGTTGTGATTTCTTTTAATATGTCAAAATAGTTTATGTTTGATCTTTATTTCATTTACTAGATCGCTACTCACACAGTAGACAAATATGTATATAGGGATTTCCTATAAAGAAACTCTAAGCAACGTAGTCATTATTTACAACCAACCCTTGCCGTGACGTCACAAATCTCATATAAGATCCTTCTATTTAGAGATTTGGGTAAAGTTCTCTAAGTTCTGCAGTTCGGTGCGTCTGCTTCCATGTTGTTATTTTTTCTTCAATTTTTGATTTTAACACAGTTCATAGGTTAGTTGTATGTATCTTCTGTTTTTTTCGATTTATGCTCCTTATGCCTTGCAGCGTTTGGGGTAGAAGAGTTCTTTGGAGACGGCCTTTTTGTGTGATTCATAGGCCCTATATATTTGTTCTCGTTGACTCTTTTATTTCTGTAACCCATCTTTTGCATGGTCTGCCCATGGCTTTGTATCCATCGTATCTGTATAGGAATACATTTTGAGGGGCACTATCTGATGGTAGTCTGGAAGCTTGTGAAAACCACTTAATCTGCTGTCTTCTGCTATTGTGTGTTTTATTTTGGGTAGTTTTCCGCATTACAGTTCTATTCACAAAAGGTGTTGGAAATATCCGCCACGGTTTAGTTGGCAAGTATGGATACGTTTTAAAAAATATTTTTGATTACATTGTGCAGTAAGGGCGGTGAAATAAATTGTTGAATAACCACATTCAAATACCTGCCACCGTTACGAAACACATGTTCCACAAAAAAATATTTATTGTTCAATAGTTAACACCATTATACATCAGAGCAAATACTGAAACATCTGCTTATAGCAGTGATATTCTGATGTACAGTTAAAAGTAGTGCGAACCATGACGTAAAAATGACGTTGCGTTTAACTCAGTTCACATCAGTCCCATGTCACTAAATGAACACATTGTATGAGCAATCTTACTGAAACTTCCTACTGTATCTTTATTGTAGCCCAGACAACGATCCTACTAGATTCCTGAGATAACGTTCAGGTGTCGGGAAGCAACCGGATACTGGGAATGCGAAGACTGGAAAACACACAGAACAAACATCAAAATAAACGGAAATATTCGTCAGTGTTACAAAATTTATAAACGAAACACTAGCAATGAGACACAGCAACAGACAACGTTTCGACTAAAAAAAAAAAACTTTCATCAGGACGAAAGACAGCACACAGACAGCGTATCCACAAAAGTCTAAAAATGTTCTGTCAAATAGTAAAATTTACACGCCAAAACAAACGAATGACCTTTCTTTTAGATAAAATCCTCCATAAGGTAATTATATCACATATGTTGTGATGATGGCAGGAGGAAGAGATGCATACACATATGTTGTGATGATGGCAGAAGAGAATCAAACGTAGCAGGGAATATGTCAAGGGAAACGAAGAAGTAAAAGAGGAAAACCTCCTGCAGGATGAGAGGAGAAGGACCTGACAAAGAAAGCGGGTGGAGTGGACAAGAGAATGATAAGGAGGTAGATGAGAACGGGTGAGGCATGATCTTATTACCCCACCCATTCTCATCTTCCTCTATGTCCTACTCTTGTTCACTCTCATCTTCCTCTATGTCCTACTCTTGTTCACTCTCATCTTCCTCTATGTCCTACTCTTGTTCACTCTCATCTTCCTCTATGTCCTACTCTTGTTCACTCTCATCTTCCTCTATGTCCTACTCTTGTTCACTCTCATCTTCCTCTATGTCCTACTCTTGTTCACTCTACAAGATTCCAGAAGGATGTAATTCAGAGAACGAAGATGAGTTGTGTCGTCGTTCTATTTGCGTCAATGACCCGACACAGCCAACTTCTGTGATTCATAGTTAGTGATATGATGTCATTCTCAGTCTGTTAGATTGGTTGATTTTAAACTGTTTAGTAAGGTCTCAGACTCCCATGTTTATCGGGAAGAGCACAGGTTTTGAACTATCTGTCTCAGGTACTATTTTATTGAATGTCTAAACCAGTGGTAGATGAAATCCGACCCGCAAATATATTTTTACTGGCCCGCTAGGCGTCTTCTTCTTCTTCTGTGTTTGTGCTCAAACTCCTGTAAATTAAAATAATGCAGTCTGGAGAACAGAATAAGGTGTGCCATTGTTGACATATTTGCTGCGATATCTGCGCCTTTCGGCCTGACACATCCTACTTCAGCACGGTTTCATGACTTTCATTTTGACCCTGTATGGGATGGGACAGGCCTAAGATGTTTTATTATTACTGTATGCACTGTATCCTGAGATCTAAAATAACAAATTTCAAACTATCTCACCCAAACTGTATATTACGATGCTAATGATGTTACTAGGGAAAGAAGCGCTTTCTGCTGCATAAGGTTGATGTTGGATATTGGATAGAAGTTTCAGTATCATATTCAGAAATGAAGTCCATCATTAAACGTTCAATAAACATGGAGTGGAGTGGACTCAATGTACTCGTGCAGATAACTGGACAATGCTGTCCATATGCTTGGAAGAATTGAACAAAAAATCCTTTTAGATTGAGAGCTGGTCACAACAGACTGAAGCAATACATGCGTTAAATGTTTGAAGTTTGCTACATCGATTTGTGATTGTTCACCCCTTGTGGACAATATCTAAAAAACTGAACATCTTTTGAAAAACTGACCACTGTACCATTTCACAGAAAGTAAATTATGGTCACCTGAAGCATCCCTGATCGACAAGCACTACGGCCACGTCTTGGGGCTGGTGACCACAGTACAGTTCATTGATACAATTCATATTACCGTCTGCCTTTGATTGGAGACACAAAAGTACACGCAAAGTGACCAATGATAAGTCTTATCAGTTTAGATAAGTGACATTGATGAAATTCCATAGAGTGTCACTTATCGTAACTGTTGAAATAACATAGAGTGTCACTTATCGTAACTGTTGAAATTCCATAATTTCATCACTTAAGATACGTGGCACTCTATGGGATACACCAGTTAAGATACGTGACACTCTATGGGATTTCATCAGCTAAGATAAATGACACTCTATGGGATTTCATCAGTTAAGATAAATGACACTCTATGGGATTTCATCAGTTAAGATAAATGACACTCTATGGGATTTCATCAGTTAAGATAAATGACACTCTATGGGATTTCATCAGTTAAGATAAATGACACTCTATGGGATTTGTTCGCAGGATTATATTAGCGAATGTAGAAGAAGGAGACTCCAATCCTTCAATCCAAAAAAATTTCCTATTTGTTGGCCTAAATGTTCCGGTCTAACCTCGTAACATATTAAAACAAGTCTGGAAGAAATGAGTTTAAAACCCACATAATTTTTGAAATATTCATAAAATACCGAACGAAAATCAACGAATCAATCACTTTGGTTTTAAAAAAAAATTAGCTGTTAACACAAACTTGGAAGATTTCTACATGGGAAACAGTTCTTTGATGTAGATTTAAGTTTCAGTTTTATGTTTTAAACATATAAATATGTATGTCTACTCCCAGTAATACGAGAAAAACTTGTGTTTTTATAGAAATCTACTATATTTCTAAATATTAAATATTCTTTTGAATTGCTACGTTGAATTGTTAGTTAGTTAGTTTGTTTTGCGTTCGCTCCATTGTAACCATCACGGATATCCGTGCGATCTCCGCCGGAGCGTGATTACGTTGTGCCACCGTTATGCGCATTGTAGGCCTAGCACATTCGATTTCGGCATGGAATTGTTAGTGATTTGGTGTGTGGTAAATCTAACTCATATTGCCTGGAAGCACTGTACATGCATACACTTCATAAGTTATTAAAATCTTGATATAATATATTCTCTCACATCTATTTTATGGTTATTTTTACCGAGTGTAAAATAAAAAAACCGCACACGTCGTGGCGACACAAACGTTATGCGACCTTTCTCACACATCTAAAAAGTCATTCCTGAAAACTCCCTACAATAAAAACGTTTTCAGTAATGACATTTTTTAATGGGAGAAAGGGGAGGGAACACACACAAAAACATGATTTCCCGGTTTTGCATAGAAAAAAAAGAAACAGGACTCTTATTTCTAAATCTTTTCTGTCACGTCTTTAGTGGATTGAGGCGAGTGAATGAGGTATCAAAAGTGTCAAGACGTGTTGCAATCGTCTGATGTCTCTACACTGTGTCTTGTCACCAGTTACTCTCTTTACTGGTATTCTTAAGGTAAAGTAGTCCTCGTCTGTTGCTAAAGTTGTTTTGTCTTTTCACTATGCCCTGTGCCCAGGGGGATGACTTGAAAACGGTCAACTATATATGTATATATACATGTAAGGGGTCACAAAAAGAATCGGTTGTTACCAGAAATAACCAGAATTTTCTTTACTGTGAGGCCAAATCTTTTTCAGAACAGTACAACGACACTCATCCTGTCTGATGAAATTGATTATTATTCACGTTGTGTCTCGTCAGCTAATGAAAAGCACTGAAATTGATTATTATTCACTCTGTGTCTCGTCAGCTAATGAAAAGCACTGAAATTGATTATTATTCACTCTGTGTCTCGTCAGCTAATGAAAAGCACTGAAATTGATTATTATTCACTTTGTGTACGGTTTGTGTCTGGCCTGCTATTGAAAAGCACGGAAAAAGAAGGTACCGAGTTCGATTCCCGCCATAGGCAATTGTACATCCGGACCGTTCATAACGCACTGGCAAACTACTGAACATATTTATGTTGCCTAGAAAATCACTACAGCTAACAAATGCTGGGTTGATAGCCACGTCCTGAATAGGATATGCTACCAAAGAACGGGACTCTACGTGAGATCAGCACGCAACATTGTTCTGGAGATGACTTTGGTATACATTAATCAAGCCCGTCAGTAGTCAAGAAGACATCTTTACAGAAAGTAAACACTTCACTCGTTACGTTTTTGATTATTGTCCTGCTTTTCGTTAGTGACTGTTTATATGCGTGGAGTAGCATGCCCCAAAAAAGCCAAGCCCGATCAACGAAATGCACGGAAATAATCAAAATTGGCTTTTAAGGTAATGTTTACCTTTCTGTACACAGGTCTTTATACATGAGCATGGTCATTCACCGGACTCGTACATTTTCTGGGTATTCTAGTGACAAATGGTTCAAGGACGAGACATCCTGGTGGCAACGCTTCTTGACAATCTCCTCTTTCTGTCGTGGAATAACCTTATATATCTATACGACCGTGGTTTACGTCAGCAAAATATGTATAAAAAAGTAACATGTCTAACCGTGACCCTCGGCAGTATAAGAAAATCATTTTCACCATCTTTTCTGAAATCTTTTCTTGCCATCTGATGGTCATAACTTTTCTGAAACACGTTGTGTGAAAGTGCCTGAGTTTCCTCACATGACGTCTATATACAGTCCGTGTTTCAACAGCACGTGGAGTACATCTGCTCTGTAAATTTTCAACTTAAAGAACTTAAAAACACAAGAACTACGGCAACTTGCAACGAAGCACTCAACACGGAAAGAAACGACTATTGCCCGTATGTGTCATCTTTGGCCCAAAAGGAACTAACAATCGATCACAAAATTTTCATAGACAGTAAACCGTTTTTGAATATTCTCAACGACTCCTTTCTCATCAGCGAGGAATTATCACACTTTATTTTACTATCATTGTGTTTATAATAATCGAATATGTATAATAATCGAATACTCTGTTTTATTAGTAGTTGTAGGTATTTGTCTTACTGGGTGTCAAGTTAACAACTATCTTGTTGTGCAAATATTGCTGTTCAAACTTTTGTATTCCTAGCCTGGAACATATACTTTTATTGTGTCTTATTTTGGGTAGTTTTTCACATCACAGCTCTATTCACAAAAGGTGTTGGAAATTTTCGCCGCGGTTTAGTTATACTCTATTCACCCTAAGATTGAAGTGAGTCAGTGTTTCTAATTGGCCGTTGGACGCAGAACGCATTAATCGATTGTTAAGTGCCCAGTAATATTGTTCTTAAATTTCGTTTTGAAATGTTTAAAGTAAAAATTGTTTAGATATTGTTTTTAATTGCTTTAAAAATTTTTTAAATAATATTGTTTTTACATGTCCACCACTGTTTAAAAATCACTTGTTGTCGCGGAGTAATGTGGGAGTGTATTTTGATCCAGTTTATTCTTAAGTGAACAGAGTTTTAGAAGGAGATCAAATACTAAAACATCTGTATGTAGCAGTGACGTTTTGCAGTACAGTTATGTGGAGTTGGAACCATGACGTGAAAAATGACGTTGCGTTTTACTTCAATTCAAATCAGTTCCATCTCATTAAATGGACTTCCCTGTACCTATTCACTATTATTACTTTGGTGTTTGTGTTACTACGGCCATACCCGGAATGTTGGTTCCTGTTTGTGAGGTGGCGAGGGCTGCCATGGTAAGGTTGAATATAATTTGGAAAAGTAAGATCAATATTAAAGTTCAATCTATTTAGATCACTAGTGCTAAGTATACTTTTATACGGATGTGAAACTTGGACATTCAAAGCAGACACGGAAAGAAGGATCCAGGCTTTTGAATACAAATGCTACAGGCGTTTGTTAAGAACTAGTAATATAGAACACAAGATAAATACATTTGTCCGGCGCAAATAAACAAACTTGCAGGTTATCAAGAACCAATCTTGGCAGTTAAACACAAACTTGCAGGTTATCAAGAACCAATCTTGGCAGTTAAACACAAACTTGCAGGTTATCAAGAACCAATCTTGGCAGTTAAACACAAACTTGCAGGTTATCAAGAACCAATCTTGGCAGTGGTGAAACGGCGTAAAATTGTTCGGTTTTGACATTTAACGAGACATGGTTCAAATTCTAAAATAATTATTTTCCAAGGAACAGTCGAGGGTTGAAGGAGAAGAAGGGGAAAGGGAACATCATATAATGATAACATCAAGGAATGATATGGACGCGATTTTTCTACACTCTTCGGAACGGCTGAGGATAGACATGTTTGAGGGATAATTTGTGGTGATATCTCCAGTGTGGCACCCCTAAAACCCTGACGGACTATGGCTATTATTATTATTATTAAAATATTTGTTTTGTTTTGGTAATTATATCACAATTACCTGTTTTAACACAAGTTGTCGAGGCGTGTCGTTATAACGGTTCGGTGCGGTTGTACCAATTATTCGAATATGGTGATATTTCGTACACATAATCAAAACATTCTAAATTTAAAGTGTACACAATTTCATGTTTCTATTTCTACTAGTAGTTAAGAAAAATACTGTGGTGCATTACTTTCTGACCCCCCCCCCCTTCCCCAATTTTGTGTACATCTCCTCCTCCTTTCATCATTACTTTCTTCTCTCATATCTTGTGTACATCTCCTTTCATCATTACTTTCCACTCTCATATCTTGTGTACATCTCCTTTCATCGTTACTTTCTGATCTTCTCTCATATCTTGTGTACATCTCCTTTCATCGTTACTTTCTGATCTTCTCTCATATCTTGTGTACATCTCCTTTCATCGTTACTTTCTGATCTTCTCTTATAATTGTGTGTCTATCTCCTACTTTCATCATTACTTCGTTATTCCCCCCCCCCCATATGTTATGTACATCTCCTTTCATCGTTACTTTCTGATCTTCCCTCAATCTTGTGTCCATCTCCTCCTTTCATCATTACTTTTTTATCCCTCCCCCATATGTTATATACATCTCCTCCTTTAATTATTATTTTCTGATCTTCCCTCATAATTTTGTGTCCATCTGCTTCTTTCATCATAACTTTCTGACCTACCCACATAATGTTGTGTTCATCTCCTTTCATCATTACTTTCTGATTTTTCCTCAAATCTTGTGTACATCTCCTCCTTTCATCATTACTTTCTGATCTTCCCTCAAACCATGTCGTCTGCTTTTACCTCTTATTCGTCGCACTGACCTCATATCATCTCTTCCAATGCGATCTTATTTTGATCGTTACTTCTTTTATATGGCCACTATATTGTAATTTTCTGGTGAGGACCTTGTTGTGTACCGATACTGCTTTTACATTCATACTCCATCGATGCCAGATCCTCGCAGCAGAGATGGGACTTAAGAAGCTATCGGCGACAGATACCCGAGTCTTGTCAGATCGACACACAAGCAAGACCAGTCTTCCTTATCGAGTAGTGAGTGGTACCGAAGATGGAGGCAACCATGCAAGAGGCACATACCAGCACTCATGATTCTACGCACTATCACAATGATAATATGCCAGATAGGAAAAAATAAACACATTCTCTATAGATGGCTCCATTTATGATCTTGTTGGTCCATGTTTTCTTTTTCAAACGCTAGTATTTTAATTTTTACTTTATTGGGAATTGTCAAAGATTTACACTTGTATACTTGTTTTGTCTTGTCCTATCCATGTGTGCCGCTAGGCGTCACGAGGAGCCGAGGTCTTCTTTATTTTGCTAATCGTGGTACAATGGCCATAGTGCAGTCTTGGTGTTCGTGTTCTAGTATGTCTCTGCTATCATCTATCAATCTTCGTTTGTATCTTTCCCTGTTTCTCTTTTCAGATAATCTTTTATTGTAGGCAATCTATGAAATACAATCTGGTTGCATTCCGATTACGCGGAGGAACCATGTGATCTTTTGTGTGTATGTATTCTTTGCACAATATTGTTTTCACCAGATTTCTTATAGTGTCATTATTTATTTTATACCTTTTTGTCAAAACATCCCCCCCCCCTCCAGGATATTGTTGACGTCAAATTTTGTCAACTCACCCCTCTTTCTTTTCGGCTATATCAACATCTGTGAAACGTTTGCACACTCTCTCGCTACTAGAAGCTGACTCAATTTATGGACAAACTTAAAGTAACAGACAAAAAAAACAACAACTGAGATTTAATGACGTTTTTAAAGCAACATTTCAACGTTTTTAATGTGGTGAAACTGAGAAATTTAAATTTGATCTAATTCTTGAATTTATACATGTCAATTCTTGGGAGTTGGCTGGTGATGTGCATTATTTACAGTGCAGAGTCGCGACATCCAATCGTCCGATGTTGCCATGAGGTCGCTGTTTTGAAGACATGAGTTGTAGATGAAAGGTACATGTACCCTTAAACTCAGATTTGTTATAATACATGATGTTATCGTGTACCCTTAAACACAGATTTGTTATGATACATGATGTTATCCTGCACCCTTAAACACAGATTTGTTATGATACATGATGTTATCGTGTACCCTTAAACTCAGATTTGTTATAATACATGATGTTATCCTGTACACTTAAACTCAGATTTGTTATGATACATGATGTTATCCTGTACCCTTAAACACAGATTTGTTATGATACATGATGTTATCGTGTACCCTTAAACACAGATTTGTTATGATACATGATGTTATCGTGTACCCTTAAACACAGATTTGTTATAATACATGATGTTATCCTGTACCCTTAAACTCAGATTTGTTATGATACATGATGTTATCCTGTACCCTTAAACTCAGATTTGTTATGATACATGATGTTATCGTGTACCCTTAAACTCAGATTTGTTATGATACATGATGTTATCGTGTACCCTTAAACTCAGATTTGTTATAATACATAATGTTATCATCCCCACTCTCCCGTTTATCGATCATCTACAAAATGAGAGAGAGAGAGACAGAGAGAGAGAGAGAGAGCTGTCATGTGTCCGCATATGGAACTTTTAAATTGGCTTACTTCCTGACTGTCTTTACAAAATGCCATTATCATCATCCAGGGACCGTGGTACGCAGTGGTTAGTGCACCGGCTTTCTACATAAATTCAAGCATTGCTTCTATTGAATAAACTCAACATTTCTATCTATTGAATTCTACCTAAATTCAACATCTTTTTGGGTATTGGATTCTACGTAGATTCCATATTTCTTTCTATTAAATTCTGCATACTTTCAACCTTTCGTCCTATTGAATTCAGCATAAATTCAACATTTCCTTCTATTAAATTCAACATAAATTCAATCTTTCCTTTTATTTCTTTCAAAATAAATGCAATTTTTCTTGCTGTTGAATTGAACAGCCATATTTTTTGTTATGAATGTAACCTCTCTATTTGTATACAAAATATAACATTTTCCTATTTCTTTTATAACTAACATGATGTGCCATATTCTCTATTTGATTATAAGTTATTTACCCTACATATAGTACATGAACTTTTTCTACAACAAACACATTCCACTCATATTTCTTGGTAATTTTAGTAATCACAATTTTAACGATTGTTTGCTTTTAAACCCAGACATTGTAAGACTGATCCTTGACATTTTTAAACCCAGATATTCCGCCGAAGACGGATGTGTCGGGCCAGTGGCGCAAATAAAACGGCGACACAACGCATTTCCATTCTCTGGACTACATCCTGCTGGAAATCTAGTAGGACCATGGTCCTTCTATAAGAGAATTCAGCAGGAGTTTGAGAATGAACGCAGAAGAAGAAGAAACCCAGATATTGTAAGACTGATCCTTGAAATGTTTAAACTCAGATATTATAAGACTGATCCTTGAAATGTTTAAACCCAGATATTATAAAACTGATCCTTGAAATGTTTAAACCCAGATATTATAAAACTGATCCTTGAAATGTTTAAACCCAGATATTATAAGACTGATCCTTGAAATGTTTAAACCCAGATATTATAAGACTGATCCTTGAAATGTTTAAACCCAGATATTATAAGACTGATCCTTGAAATGTTTAAACCCAGATATTATAAGACTGATCATTGAAATGTTTAAACCCAGATATTGTAAGTCGGATCATTGAAACGTTTAAGAAACATGATTTTTATGAGTTTGTACATGTATGTAAATTTGTAAAACAATTGTGGTCCGAAAATTGTGTCAATAAAAATGTGTGTATGCTATTTTACAAAGTATATGTTTCTTATTTTGTTTCACTTTAGTTAACTTTCTAAAATGAAATTCTCTATTCATACCACGTTAGTTTATTTATGTATTCTATTTGTGTAAAAATAAACTCCTTTCCCTGTAAAAACACATTGTAGAAAAAATGGTACCAGTCGTAAAGAAATTTTAATAAAAACTTTTCGTATATATTTTTATCATATTATACATACATGAACCTAAAATATTTGAAATATTCAGTAAACATATATTTTTTATTATGGGAAACATGAAATAATGTAAAAGAGTGGTTCAGTTGTCGTGTTTTCATGTAATAATGTAAAAGAGTGGTTCATTTGTCGTGTTTTCATGAAATAATGTAATCGAGTGGTTCAGCTGTCGTGTTTTCATGAAATAATGTAATCGAGTGGTTCATTTGTCGTGTTTTCATGAAATAATGTAAAAGAGTGGTTCATTTGTCGTGTTTTAATGAAATAATGTAAAAGAGTGGTTCATTTCTCGTGTTTTCATGAAATAATGTAATCGAGTGGTTCAGTTGTCGTGTTTTCATGAAATAATGTAATCGAGTGGTTCATTTGTCGTGTTTTCATGAAATAATGTAAAAGAGTGGTTCATTTGTCGTATTTTCATGAAATAATGTAATCGAGTGGTTCAGTTGTCGTGTTTTCATGAAATATAGTAATCGAGTGGTTCAGCTGTCGTGTTTTCATGAAATAATGTAATCGAGTGGTTCATTTGTCGTGTTTTCATGAAATAATGTAAAAGAGTGGTTCATTTGTCGTGTTTTCATGAAATAATGTAATCGAGTGGTTCAGTTGTCGTGTTTTCATGAAATAATGTAATCGAATGGTTCAGCTGTCGTGTTTTCATGAAATAATGTAATCGAGTGATTCATTTGTCGTGTTTTCATGAAATAATGTAATCGAGTGGTTCAGTTGTCGTGTTTTCATGGAATGCGCTATATTTGACAGCACACCCTGTACTCCACCGCCCTCATCGCTGAGTCTTGTGATGGACGCTTTATGTTATTTTCTCTCTGTCTGTCGATTTTTCTCTTTCTTTTCTGTCTGCTCTATTTTACGATTGCTGTGTTTGTTTTGCACTTAAAGAGGGCCGGCTGTTTGTTCTTTGATTTAAATAACAGCCACAGACATTTTAGCGGTAGTTCCTACAGTGGAAGAATCATGTCAGCTCGACCTAGTTAACTAGGTCATAATACCTCTCTCATATATAATGTGAAGGTCGTTGTAACAGAATTATAACTTCAGCATTTCATGTTTAAATGACACAGAAGTGTATGCTACGCTCCTGGATGGACGTGAGGATCCTAGGATACTGATGCACTTGAGTGACCCGTTTCGGGCATCAATAAATATGCATGAATAACGTAACCATGACCTAACCGTGCTGTTGTCACAACAGACCTTATACAAGTTCAGGTGTCGCTTCTGTTACACAACTGGGAAGAACCTATGCTTTTGTTAGGAAGTCTATGGGATGATAAGAGCTACCTGCTTACATCTACCTGTTTACATCTACCTGCTTACATCTACCTGTTTACATCTACCTGTTTACATCTACCTGCTTATATCTATCTGCTTACATCTACCTACTTATATCTGCCTGATTATATCTACCTGCTTACATCTAACTGTTTACATCTACCTGCTTACATCTATCTGCTTACATCTATCTGCTTACATCTACCTGCTTACATCTACCTGCTTACATCTACCTGCTTATATCTGCCTGATTATATCTACCTGATTATATCTACCTGCTTACATCTACCTGTTTACATCTACCTGCTTATATCTATCTGCTTACATATAAAGGGATTATTTTATCATACATAGGTAAAAAAATAGGTTCTGGTTGAAAGTGGCGTGTCTAATCTTACAGATGTCTTTTAACAGCATATCAACCAAGCACCAGCCGAACTAATAACTTTCAAATACTGAAAGTTAAAGAGGCACGAAAGTAAAGCATATTTTAGTTAATAATGTAACCTGCCACGTATATTGTGAGAGATATATTGATGGTCGAGTATGGGTTGAGTATATTATAAGAGATATATTGATGGTCGAACATGGGTTGGGTATCTAATCCCGTAGAAAAAAAAGTAAATATTGGCCTAAAGTGCAGTTCTATCTCATCCCGTAAAAAGTCATACTGACCTAATATGCATCTTCAAAGTCTGATGTAGTGGGATGAAAGTTGTAGACATCTAATCGTAGCTGTAAACAGTAATAAAATGCGTTTCGTTATGTTTTATCGCATTTAAAAAAAAAACCATAATCCGATTTCACATATAGGACATTCTTGTTAAAATTTAGCTAAAATGTGTGGTGTTGTCGTCTGCGTATATTAACTAATGAATAAAATCTCGCATCTACTCACGTGTAAGGGTAGAATGTAGAGTACATATCTTCTTCCTCTTCCTCTGCGTTCGTTCTCACACTCCTGCACATTAGCAGGATGTAGTCCGGAGAACGGAATGCGTTGTGTCATGGTTTACAGCATTGCTGCGATATCTGCGCATTTCGACCGGACACATCCGACTTCAGCATGACGAGTACATGTTACAAACAATTATCTGATCATACTTTTCTCAGGATGACTATATGAACGCTTTGTTACTATAGTGTGACCTAATACATTTACAGCAAACGATGAAATCAGAAGTTTTCATGGCAGTAACACGCACTAGATAATAGCAGGGACAACAATATAACTAGACAATATCAAGGGCGACAATTTAACTAGATAATATCAAGGGCAACTATTTAACTAGATAATAGCAGGGACAACAATTTATCTAGACAATATCAGGGACAATAATTTAACTAGACAATATCAAGGGCAACAATTTAACTAGATAATAGAAGGGACAACAATTTAACTAGACAATATCAAGGGCAACAATTTAACTTATAATATCAGGGACAACAATTTAACTAGACAATATCAAGGGCAACAATTTAACTAGATAATAGCAGGAACAATAATTTAACTGGATAATAGCAGGGACAACAATTTAACTGGATAATAGCAGGAAGAATAATTTAACTGGATAATAGCAGGGACAATAATTTAGCTGGATAATAGCAGGGACAATAATTTAACTGGATAATAGAAGGACATTAATTTAACTGGATAATAGCAGGGACAACAATTTAACTGTCAATTCAGTTACTACATAGTAAATACAAATATATAACTTTACTATGTACTAAATTTTGAAGTACTCTCGTTGTTTTCTTGTCTAGAAAAAAG
>CM067305.1:14375169-14410169 GCA_034231615.1 Meghimatium bilineatum
CTCCTCTTTACATGTTGCTGTAGTTTTCTGTATTACTTATGCCCAATATTTTGTTGATTGTTCTGTGTAGATATTCTTTTAGATGATGATGATGCTCCTCCTTTGCAAGCGAAGATGAGCATGGCATGAAAAACATTAAATGCGATGAAAAAAAAAGTAAATATATAATAATTAAAATTGGTAATTAACTAATTTGGTTTGTGAGTTCGTAGATGCCCGATGAGTCCGATTCGTGCACGGAAAGTTCTATTGCAGTGCATGCAGGAGTGCTGAAGATTCGGGGTAGGAGAATTTTCGGATTTGAACTTCCGCTTCTTGCGCTTGTGGATTGCCCGCAGTGTTCTTTCTTTTTAAAATTTCGTGATGCCAGCAGCGATATGGGTGTGCCAGGCAGAGCGATCAAGTGATGTAGTCTCCCAGGGGCTAGGATCGATGCTGCAGTTCTTGAAAGAGCTTTTTAGGTGATCATTGAAGCGCCTTTTTCTGCCCTCCACTTGAACGTTTACCTTCGCACAACTCCCCATAGAATAATCTCTTTGGAAGGCGCTTGTCTGGCATACAGACGATGTGGCCAGTCCAGCGGAGTTAGGACCTATTCAGCATTGCATGGATACTTTGCATACGGGACTTCTGAAGAATGTCCGTATCTGGTACACGATCCTGCCATCTTTTAGATGTCTTACTTATTTTTCATTAAGCAAAATCTGTTTTGTAGGTTTGTGAAATTCTTGCGAGTGCCATATATTTGAAAGCTTGTTAAATGCATTTGCTGCTAGATCTTTGCGGGTTGATATATCTTTCCTTGTATCATTCACCATCTTGTGCTAGCTTGCTCCATAAATAGTTGCAAGTTTTAGCGTCGTCTAGCACATTTTCTTTTGTTTGACATGTTTGTGAAATATATTTTTTTTAAATGTGTTCATGAATAGACCGATTTGTCCTGATCAATTCTGAAGCCGGTCTGTTTTTTGCATGAAGTTCTACATATTTCATGCTAAAAGAGCCACGTTGTCAGCTAATACTAGACCTTTTAACATTCTATTTTCAACCATATTATTTGCAAACCACCTATATATTTATGAAATACTTAAATGTTTCTAGGAGAGTTTTCCCATCAATTACTCCTGCACATTTTTTGGTCAGTTTTTGATCCTACATTTCCCTTCCTCAACAATTGCCAAGAATTCAGACACTTCCCTCTCTGTTTTATAATGCCAAAAAATCTCCTCCCCCTAACACAAAAAAATAATAATATTAAAATAACAAGATTTTACTTTGAAAAAGTACCAGAATACTACATTTCAGAATAATATTTCATATTCAAACAATTTAATTGCTGTATACAAAACTGTCCACAAAAAAAACTGTCAATACTGCATTTTACCAGTTCAGGCGTTGCAGGGAGGGGATTGAATAGCTGTGTGATAAAGGCCGCATGCTCTGGCCACGTCATGTACAGGGTGAGTTTTTTTAATTTACTCTCTGACAGAAAAAAACTCAGTCCTTACCGGGGATCAAACTCTAGACCTCACTCGTTTGAGACTAGCGTTCTGACCTCTTGGCCATGCGCCACAAATAGATACACATGTATACATAGTATACAAAACAGTACTGTTAACGTGAACTTTTGTCAACCCAAGCTGTAAACCACGATATAACGCATTTCGTTCTCCGGAGTACATCCTGCTAATCTGCAGGAGTTTGAGAACGAGCGTAGAAGAAGGAAACTTGTTTAGATCCTTCCTCTCAATAATTGAATATGTATGGAGAGAGAAATACATACGTATTCACAAAATAATGACAGAATTACAAATAAATATAGGCCTATAAATATTTAGAGAGAGTAATACTGTGGTGCTTTCTGCTGTGTTGCATTGTACTGTGGTGCTTTCTGCCGTGGTGCATTATACTGTGGTGTTATCTGCTGTGGTGCTTTATACTGTGGTGCTTTCTGCTGTGTTGCATTATACTGTGGTGCTTTCTGCTGTGGTGCATAATACTGTGGTGCTTTCTGCTGTGGTGCATTATACTGTGGTGCTTTATGCTGTGGTGCATTATACTGTGGTGATTTCTGTTGTGTTGCATTATATTGTGGTGCTTTCTACTTTTGTGCATTATAGTGTGGTGCTTTCTGCTGTGTTGCATTATACTGTGGTGCTTTCTACTGTGGTGCATTATACTGTGGTGCTTTCTACTGTGGTGCATTATACTGTGGTGCTTTCTACTGTGGTGCATTATACTGTGGTGCTTTCTACTGTGGTGCATTATACTGTGGTGCTTTCTACTGTGGTGCATTATAATGTGGTGCTTTCTACTTTGGTGCATTATACTGTGGTGCTTTCTGCTGTGGTGCATAATACTGTGGTGCTTTCTGCTGTGTTGCATTATACTGTGGTGCTTTCTACTGTGGTGCATTATACTGTGGTGCTTTCTACTGTGGTGCATTATACTGTGGTGCTTTCTACTTTGGTGCATTATACTGTGGTGCTTTCTGCTTTGGTGCATTATACTGTGGTGCTTTCTGCTGTGTTGCATTATACTGTGGTGCTTTATACTGTGGTGCATTATACTGTGGTGCTTTCTGCTGTGGTGCATAATACTGTGGTGCTTTCTACTGTGGTGCATTATACTGTGGTGCTTTCTACTTTGGTGCATTATACTGTGGTGCTTTCTGCTTTGGTGCATTATACTGTGGTGCTTCTGCTGTGTTGAATTATACTGTGGTGATTTCTGCTGTGTTGAATTATACTGTGGTGCTTTATACTGTGGAATAATACGAGAAGTCAATATATAATTATCCATAAAGAATGATGCACATGATTATAGAGAGAGTAATCATATATATATATATTCAGAGAAAAAATGGGTCTGTCCAGAGATTGTATAAATGTATGCACATAAATTCCTCTTCTGTGAGTATATATCGCCAGAGATAAATGTCGATAGAAAGACGCAGTGAATATGGAGAGAGATCAGTGTCATGATTTGCATTACTTGTGTCGTTTATTCAGTTTGTAGCATCATTGAGTAAGAGTTACGATAATGACGAGAGTCATTGTTGCCTAGAACGCGTCAACAACTAACGATTATGTCTGCAGTTACGAACTGAGAGCTACTTCAAATGTCAAGGAGTCGAACTCATCAATAACGTGTGCGCTCAGGGATACTCTAACTACAATTAATATTCGATATATTTCAGCTGAACTAAAGAGGAAATTTAACTAGAAAACAGGGTTGCCAGAATTTGCTATTTTATGGTTAAATTTCAGTTAAAATGATTTGAAATCTGTAAACAAAGAAAATTGGATGAACAGATGGGTCATGGGAAAAACTGGGAGGGAAATCTATAAATATATGATCATCCCAAATCCTAAAAACAATATAAACCTCCTGGGAAGAAAAGACCAAAGTACCATCTTCAGACTGCGCACACAACATGTACAGCTTAACAATTACCTGAACAGAATACAACCACAACACATTCCAGGGGGCCGGATGTGCACTCATCCCTATGAAAATGTTGACCACCACCTTTTTGAATGCCAGCGCTGGATGACATCAGGAAAATGCTTCTCCCTCCAGGGCCAGATAAATGGAACGCATTATATGGAACAAAACAACAGCTCACAAACACATGCATATATCACACAATGGCATTGGGTCAAAGGGCACGAGCCCATGGACCGCTGGATCAGCAACCAACCAACCAACCATTAATAAATTTCAATTTATTTTTTTGCCATTTTAAAATGTATTTGGCCATGAAATTTTTGTTTGGATCATTCTAATATTTTTGGTCAATATGAAAATCTATTGAATGTTAGGGACGTAGCCAATTTTGTTAAAATTCTACATGAAATTTGATTTGTACTATCTGGCAACACTGCTGGAGATGACAATGTAACAAAAATAAGCAAAAAAATTAATCAAAATGTTTTATTTTAAAGTTGCTGTTCGGTGAAGACATAAAATGTATACAATTAAATATTTTCAGCAGTGCTTCTCAAGTTATATCCAATGTACAGTAGTTGTAGCGAAGTAGATACAAGATACACTATCCATCTATCTGTAAACCTACTACTACTACTACTACTACTACTACTACTACTACTACTACTACTCCTACTACAATTGATACTACCAATATTGCTACTACTATTGTTACTATTACTACTACTACTAATACTACTACTACTACTACTCCTACTACAATTGATACTACCAATATTGCTACTACTATTGTTACTACTACTACTACTACTACTACTACTACTACTACTACTACTACTACTACTACTACTACTACTACAATTGATACTACCAATATTGCTACTACTATTGTTACTACTACTACTACTACTACTACTACTACTACTACTACTACTACTACTACTACTACTACTACTACTACTACTACTTCTACTACTACTACTCCTACTACAATTGATACTACCAATATTGCTACTACTATTGTTACTACTACTACTACTACTAATACTACTACTACTACTACTCCTACTACAATTGATACTACCAATATTGCTACTACTATTGTTACTACTACTACTACTACTACTACTACTACTACTACTACTACTACAATTGATACTACCAATATTGCTACTACTATTGTTACTACTACTACTACTACTAATACTACTACTACTACTACTCCTACTACAATTGATACTACCAATATTGCTACTACTATTGTTACTACTACTACTACTACTACTACTACTACTACTACTACTACTACTACTACTACAATTGATACTACCAATATTGCTACTACTATTGTTACTACTACTACTACTACTAATACTACTACTACTACTACTCCTACTACAATTGATACTACCAATATTGCTACTACTATTGTTACTACTACTACTACTACTAATACTACTACTACTACTACACCTACTACAATTGATACTACCAATATTGCTACTACTATTGTTAATACTACTACTACTACTACTACTATTGCTACTACTACTACTACTACTATTGTTACTACTACTACTACTACTACTACTACTACTATTGCTACTACTACTACTACTACTACTATTGTTACTACTACTACTACTACTACTACTACTACTACTATTGCTACTACTACTACTACTACTATTGTTACTACTACTACTACTACTACTATTGCTACTACTACTATTGTTACTACTACTACTACTACTACTACTACTACTACTACTACTACTTCTACTACTACTACTACTACTACTATTGCTACTACTACTACTGCTGCTGCTGCTACTACTACTATTGCTGTTGCTATTATTAGTATCTCACACAGGGCAAACATGAAATAAAAAAACCCAATATATTGATAGTGCGGAGTATCGTCCATTATAATCTATGCGAAAGAGGGCGATGGCATTAACTCATTTGAGAAACTGCTATGAAGAACAAATAGTGATTTATTTCGAGAGAAGAAAATAGAGAAGCCCCATATAGCTATATGAGAACATGTTCTGAAACGAAGTATGTTGTTATTATTTTCAAAGATACAGACCGCCTTAGTGCGCATGACATTCAAGTCACTTTCATGAAATCGTGCTGTTTTAATGATATGGCTCACTGTACCCAGTAAAAACGTTATATAGCGTTACATGTTGAGTTGCAGTATTTTTTTTTAATGCGCTTCGTTCCAATATATATGAATTCTGTTGTAATTTTGTCAGTGTATTTATTTTCAAATCAGAAAATTGTATTTCTCTTACATTTCTCCACAGTTTGGAATACTCGCCGTTTACTTTCTTCAGACATACATTATTGTTTCTGTGGATTTCCACAGATCGTCTTGTGTTTTTCTCCCTCATTAATGGTTCATTTTTTTCTCTGTCATTGTTTTGTATTTTCCTATAAAAAGCTGTTAGCTGAAATGGCTATCAGTCTAGTTGTGTCCGTTAACTGTTAAACTATATTCAATTTCTCTGTGTTCGTCTATTAAATATTGCCCGGCTCTGTGTCGGAGTGGTACAGAGCGCGTTTCAGACTGCCAAGGTTTCAGTGTAATTCCTGCCGCAGGCAGCTGTGCATCGGTATCGTTCAAGAAAATATGGTAGCCTACTGAACGCATTTATATTGCCTAGAAAATCGTTACAATACAAAATTTCAGTTTGGATGGCTACGCCCTGAATAGCATATGCTACCAACTATTAAATATCTTAGTAATAGAGTGGTTCCCAGCGTTTGCCATTTGGCCCCTTTTGGTGTCACGAAAACGTCAGGGATCAAGCACATTATGAAATTGTGGGTCATAGGTCAATCCAGAGGGACAACATGAAAGTAACTATTTGAACAATAAACAGCATTTATAATATTAGTGAATTGCACAAAAGGTCAACGACGGGAGAGGGGAGCAACAAAATAACAATTTTCCCGAATGGGTACCAGGGTCTAAAAAAGATTGGATGCCACTGCTGTTATAGAGCAACGATTAGTCGTTGAGGAAGTGTCCTATAAAAGTATATTATAATATCATTAGTTTCGTTCGGAGCCCACCGTCCCGTCGGGACGAACTTTATTGGGTTGCTTACCCTGATATGCCCCACATTGCCAATATGCTTGCCAACCCGACTCACCGTATGGGAACAAAAGCGAGTATGACATTTGATCCATATTCGAGCTAAGTATATTGATATTAATGAACTACTTTGTTGGATTCTATGGATTCAATGGGTAAAGGCTTATGTCGCAGTTAAAAGGTGGTTCTCCATCTTCGTTGACGAAAACCAGTGCAACCTCGTTCGATGTTAGTTCATTATAGCGACGTTGATCAGACTGACGTCGCGCGTGAAGACAATGTTTACTATTGGAATTTCTCTTCTAGTTCGAGCAGAATTCTGAATATCTCTTGTTTCGATATTACGCATGAACTGATACGACTGTGCTAGTCTATTGTATTGACGAATTTCTCTTTCGCATGCAGCACTTGCTACATGTGCTTGTCGAACATCTGTTGCTTGAGTACTGTCCAAAACATACAACTGAGAGAACTGTGGAACTTTGTTGTATGGAGGTTGTATATGAGAAGTTGGATGATAGTTTGTCCATGAACTTTTGAAACATATGGACCTCGACCTTGACAATCCGTAATTTTTGTTCCCATTGACGCGAAAGAAATAGCTCTATTATAAGGGCGAATATTCTCGCGAAAATGTGTGTATTTAGGGTGTGTATTATCAGAGAGCAACCAAGCACAGGAACTAGAGATACTCCGGCTTATTACCATGGATGTCTTGTAGCTTTGGAAGCATGGACTTTCCCTTTCGGCAACAACTTGTACACTTGACATTGTTAAGGCAAGAAATAAGACAAAAATATTTTAGTACTACAAAATTGATATATAATATCGAAACCCCACAGTTATTGAGAGAGCGTACGCATTTACAGCTCGACGTTTCTGTGTTTGCTCAACAGTTTCATGCTGTCTGTGGCGACGTTGGTATTCTATATTCATAGCTTGTCGATGTTCTCCTTGCGCTGGTGATTCCAGCTTAGCTCGACGCCTATGCAAATCTGCATCGTGTTTGTCTTTGTTGAAAGATTTTTGATCAATTCTTTGAATCTCTCTTTCAATTCTATGTCTATGCTCTGCAGCATTTGCGGCGCGAATATGAGCGAGTGACCCTTGACTTTGATCACTCAACCTTCTAGCTTTCCACTATTATGTTTTTTTTCTTTCTTGCGAATAGATCATCTTTATTCATCATTTAAAGCAAACTATATGTATATTTTAAATATAATGTATTTTAAATAACCGTAACCACAAGCCGATACAGAAGTTTAACGCATCAATAACATTTACATACAAAAATGCTCTTTGCTTTGAATAACATCACGACACCAATCGTTTTGATTGGATGCCACACGGAATTCCGTGACGTAAATGCACTATTTATAGGGCGTTCCGTAGAGAATGACATAACACGGTTATTTATATTATTATTATTATTATTATTATTATTATTATTATTATTATTATTATTATTATTATAGAAGAATCGTAAACTATTACACACATTCAATCTTAGTTTTGAAGTTCTATTTCTGCGTTCATTTTAAAACTCTGCCATTCAGGAGAAAGGATTGCATTGAATATGGTTTACAACTTGACAGAGATGGCTGTAACTTTCAGTCCGACACATACATTTTCAGCATATCTTCTGTTCACCTCGACCCGTTAAATGAGACATTCAACCCCACCTCCAAAATCGCATTAGTCGTCTCTTACATCATCCAAGCTAGGCTACAGTTGCTATTCTTGACACTCATTTCAGACCCCGGCATCAGCAGACCTGGCCAGAGGATACAGACTTGAGGCAAAAGCTATGGGGCAGCCGTTCTGACCTGGAGAAGGCAGTGGACTTCGACTTGACGACAGGCCTGACGGTATAGCATGACCACAGATGCTGAACACAGAAGAAGAAGACACCGGCATCACACGGACTGAAAATGAAACTACAATATGCAGTAAAAGCTGATTATCAGTTGCTATAGAATCAGAACATAAGTCAGCAAAATACGTCTACGATCCAAATTCCACACCCCCCCCCCCAACTATGTTTTATGGCCGGCCAGGATCATGTTATATCGCTAAATGCGCTGGGCCCAGAACTCAGAAGACACTATTTGGACTTTCAAATGAATAGAACAAAAACAAAGAAAAAACGCATACCATACTAAAAAAAAACTAAATCCTGTCCGACAATTCTAAAATGTTACCCATATCTGTGTTAGAACAAATAATGTTGTGATCTTATATGAAGCAAGAAGAAAGGTTTTTATAATCGAAAATTGTCTACCAAGCTATAGGATTTCAGGTGTATTGACATTTTGGGTGGTTATTTCCCTCAAGTGTTGCAGATTTACGAATCTAGGTATTTGTGAAGCGGGCGTCTTAGATTCGTCATTTTATTTCATTGAAAAAAAACTGTGTATTTTCTTCTTTAACAGGTATACAATTCGTGTTTTTTATGAAGTTACAAAGTCTTTCTTTGTTAGAAATAACTTTCTTCTGATAGAGCTTGTAAATCTGAAGCTATTTTTTACGGAACGTGCTGTGCAACATTTCGTCAATTAACAGATCTAAGTGCTGCGTTACTGGAAAATACTACACTACTTTTCCCATAATATTCATTAGTCACTATACGTTGCTGAACCGCTTTGCCCACAGAAATTGTGCTTACATAAAACATGTTTTTAGGACGTTCCACTAAAACACGACGAACTATCACTAAAACTAGGGGGTTATTATATTTTAGTGATATTCCGTCGTGTCTAAGTGGAACGTCCTAAAAGCCTGTGTTTTACATAAGTACAATTGCTGTTACGTTTCACGCAGTATTACCTTATATTTTTTGCACACAGAAATGTCGTAATGAATATTCAGCACAACAAAATCGTGAATCATATTTTAGATTTTTTGCCAAAAAAATCCTGTAATAGGAACTTGGAACGTGCGGAAGCTTTATGCTGTCGGCAAAGTGCAGAAACTGATACACGAACTAGAAAGATACACTTGGGATATACTGGATATATCGGAGGTAAGATGGACAGGGATTTAGGAGAAGTTAACACAGAAAAAGTGCATAAATATGGCTCAGCGGAGAAGAAACAAAGCACAAACGTGGTGTAGAATTTCATGTCAATAAGAATAGAATTAACACCATCATCAGCTACACGCCGAACAGCCGGCTTATGATCATATGCGTCGCTGAAAAACCAAAGAATACATCTGTCATTCAAGTATTCGCGCATACACCTGAATGCGAGGAAGATGCAATTGATAAATTATATGCTAAATTACAAGTTCTTGAGACCAACGGGAATTGAACCAGTCCGTTCTGACGGCACCAAATCGCCTAGCAACAAGAGTAAACTGGTTTTTCCGTGCTTGACTAACCACACCTCCAAAAAAAGATGCGATTGTGTCAAGACATCAAACTGTGTACTCAAGTCACTTAGAACGGACCAATCTCGACAAGGACTATTACAACAACAGCGAACATCCCGCACAAGTATTGAAGTATTGTATACAATTATTAAAATGTGGTAAGACACCAGGAATATGTATTATTTCTGCAGAACTCATCAAACACCGGGGCATAGAGACAATAAATGTTATGAGAACACTTTGCTAACGCATATGGGAAACAAAAAAGTGGCCTACAGAATGGACACAATCGATGGTAATACCACTACCAAAGAAAGGATACTGGGCAAAAATTATAGAACTATTTGTCTTATCACTGATTCAAGCAAAGTGAAGTTAAGAATATTGTTAGATTGAAACATAGATCAGAGGAAATAATAGCTGAATAACAATCAGGATTACGTAAAAACAAGTTCTAATGAACACATTTTCAAACTTTCAACGTCAGAATAAACGAGAAGCAACTACAACATCAGCATGGAATCTGTCACAACGTTATCGATTTCATTAAAGGCATTCGATCGAGTATGGCAAGAAGGTTTATATATAAGATCATGAGAAATGTGTATTTTGACAGAAATATAAAATATATATATGATACACTCTACAAAGTAACTAGTGCTGCTTTAATTGATGGTGAGTTTGTAAAGTGCTGCTTTAATTGATGGTGAGTTTGTAAAGTGCTGCTTTAATTGATGGTGAGTTTGTAAAGTGCTGCTTTAATTGATGGTGAGTTTGTAAAGTGCTGTTATAATTGATGGTGAGTTTGTAAAGTGCTGTTATAATTGATGGTGAGTTTGGAGAGTGCTGTTATAATTGATGGTGAGTTTGGAGAGTGCTGTTATAATTGATGGTGAGTTTGTAAAGTGCTGTTATAATTGATGGTGAGTTTGGAGAGTGCTGTTATAATTGATGGTGGGTTTGTAAAGTGCTGTTATAATTGATGGTGAGTTTGGAGAGTGCTGTTATAATTGATGGTGAGTTTGGAAAGTGCTGTTATACTTGATGGTGAGTTTGTAAAGTGCTGCTTTAATTAATGGTGAGTTTGGAAAGTGCTGTTTTAATTGATGGTGAGTTTGGAAAGTGCTGTTTTAATTGATGGTGAGTTTGGAGAGTGCTGTTTTAATTGATGGTGAGTTTGGAGAGTGCTGTTTTAATTGATGGTGAGTTTGGAGGTTTTTTTTCAAAACAACTGCAGGGGTTCGACAAGGATGCGTATTATCACCAGTGTTACTCAATATATTTTTGTAACAAATCTTGCAAGAAACACTACAGAACCATCAAACAACAATCTCAATTGGTTGCCACCAACTGCATAACCTGCAGTTTGCAGATGAAATTGATTTTATCGCTGATAATGAGAAAGAACTTCAAGAACGTACTTCTAAACTTGAAAAAAAAAAAAAAACTTGCAAAACTTATAGTATGGAAATAAACACCGAGAAAAGAAAAATAATGGCACACAGAAATGATAACACTAACTCATGTTAAGGCAATTGGCAGATAAATACTAGTAGGTGAAGACTAATAGATCAAGTCAAGAAATCAAGTCAAGAATATGGACTGGATATACATATTTTAAAAAACTATGATAATCAGCAAAGACACAGAAGAATAAGAATTAAACATTAACATACATGGAGAGAAACCACAACAAGTAAAACTGACCGGACTTGCTGTGTAGACATGTTAAACCGGATTTTCTATGTAGATATGTTAAACCGGATTTGCTGTGTAGGCATGGTAAACCGGACTTGCAGTAGGACCGTTCTTCTATACAAGAGAGATCCAGTAGGATCATTCTTCTATACAAGAGAGATCCAGTAGAACCATTCTTCTATACAAGAGAGATCCAGTAGGATCATTCTTCTATACAAGAGAGATCCAGTAGGATCATTCTTCTATACAAGAGAGATCCAGTAGGATCATTCTTCTATACAAGAGAGATCCAGTAGGATCATTCTTCTATACAAGAGAGATCCAGTAGGATCGTTCTTCTATACAAGAGAGATCCAGTAGGACCGTTCTTCTATAGAGATCAAGTGGGTCTTTGAGAACAAACTAAAAAAGACAAATTCATATTTTAATTGTAGAAATTTAATAATTAGCATATTAAAGTATTTGCATATGCAAACGGGTTTTCAGTCAGCTTTTCTTGATATATATATATATTGTTAGTTTGTTCTACAACTCTTGCAGGCTAACAGGATGTAGTCCAGCTAGCAGAAAGAGTTATGTCATGGTTTACAGCTTTACTGCGATGTCTTCTCGTATCTGTCTGACACATCTACTTTAAATATAGTTTTTCAGGCTATTCATGATACTATGAATTATGAGATGGGACAACCAACTCTACACCCAAAACTTCCTTAGCTGTCTCCTACAACATGCATGGCAAGTCACAGTTATGTTAGTCTTTGCATCTCTTTCGGGCTCCTGCAACAAATGATCGTTTTCGAAATCAGAATTGCTAATATATATATATTAAATGGCCAATATGAACGAATTGGTTAGATATAGCAAGACCTACTTACTAATCACTGTCAACCGCGAATATGTTTTTAATTCAAATCGCCTGACTGGTTACGAACTCAAGGCTTGCGGTTGTAGGGACGAATATAATAGTACAGTCTAGCCCACTTTGCTCTCACAAGAGGAGATGTATTCTGAGTGAACGAGGGAAGATGATGAAAGAAATGAAGTGTGGAGAAGATGAACAAACTAACATCAAAGAAATACTACAACATGATGGACGCACAACAGTCACTGTAACAGACCAGGGGTCCATGAATAGTACTTGACCTCTCCATACCACTTGACCGTATAAGTAGCTTATTCTTTGTTGCTTTAAATTTGTTTATATTTTATAATAGTAAACATAATATACGATCTCTGTTCCTTTAAAAATGCAATTTACAGCTTTGAATACGAACGCAAATATGCGCACCGGCACGCACATATGATAACCAGCAGGCACATATGATCACAAATACGCACATATGCACACCAGCACGCACATATTCACATCAGCATGCACGCCAGCCTGCACACATGCAGAACAGTCCGCACATAAGAACAACAGCCTGCACACATGCACAACAGTCCGCACATAAGAACAACAGCCTGCACACATGAGCACCAGCTTGAAATCATGCTCACGAACCCGCTCCCACGAATACCAGTCCGACACATGCACACAAACCCGCACACATGAGAAACGCACCGCACACATGCTCATCAACAATCATGAATGCCCATCAGCCAGCACACATGCTCATCAACCATCATGAATGCCCATCAGCCAGCACACATGCTCATCAACCATCATGAATGCCCATCAGCCAGCACACATGCTCATCAACCATCATGAATGCCCATCAGCCAGCACACATACTCATCAACCATCATGAATGCCCATCAGCCAGCACACATGCTCATCAACCATCATGAATGCCCATCAGCCAGCACACATGCTCATCAACCATCATGAATGCCCATCAGCCAGCACACATGCTCGTCAACCATCATGAATGCCCATCAGCCAGCACACATGCGAAGACACTAGCAGACGCGCCCACAAGTCAGCACCAACCTGCACACGTGCGTACCAACCTGCATACATTCGCCTCAGCCCGCATACATGTTCATCGGCCCACATAATGCGCACCAGCCCACACACATACGCACCAGCCCACACACATACACACCAGTCCACAAAACAACCAGCATACATGCGCACAAACACGTACGCATATAAAATTGAAGATCCTGTAACGATGCATAAATATTTAGATTTTATACACTTGGGGTCTTTGTTACCTCTAGTATTTTATGACAGTGCGTCCTGATAAAACCTGATTGGACTTTGCTGTCCGCTGGTTGAAAGATCGCGCCTCTCCAAAAGAGAGGTAAACTCAATAACTACCTACCTACCAATGGACAAATAATACTATAGTAAATGCGGGTGGTTGTGGTGACTAAATAACCAGAACTGCTGGTTAATGGTTGAAAACACTGATCAACAAAACAGACTCGCAGTTGATTGGGGCGTATCATAAAAGATACGTCTTTAACTTAACCGAAAAGAAAGATGCTAAGTATGCTCACGTGCATAAGTAATAGAACATCTCTGTTAGATTATGACATCCTCTCATGGATTATGGCCAATGCCCGAAAAGGGAGTAAATAATAGCAATACTGTTACATGTCATACATGTTGTACGAGGCTACTAAGGAGGTTTTTGGTTGAGTAGTCTCTACCGTCTAATAGCAGAAGGATTAATATAAATATACACAAACAACACACATGTGAGAGTGCTTCAAATGAAAACCTTAAAAGTGTGATATAATTAGAATAACCATGACATTATCACATTGTTCGCTTGATCCAAGATGGCACGCGCAGGGCACTTGATCCATATCAACAATGTTGACAGAGTCGCTGCTTCTTTCTCAGGGTCCTCATCTCAGAATTATGGGAGAATTATCAGAGAAAATATAACTCTTCACTAGGCTTACTTTTCAAAGACTTACTATTCAAAGGCTCACTTTTCAAAGTTCTAAACTCAAAATTATGAAAATTTTTAGAGATTAAAAAAAAAAAAGTACGTTTCCACTGCAATAGATACAATTGATTGGTTTAATTTTAACTTTGGTTTTCAAATCCCCACACATTTTTACATCATTCTGTTTATAGATTGTACTTGCCTCAGGTGTTTCAGCCTGTTCTGATCCAGCGTTTGGTTTTCTGTAAATGCTTCATTCAATATTGATTTTCCTTTCTATTAGGTATGCAATATTTAATTCTGGTTATACACACGAGTATGTCGCCTGCGCGTTGATAGAGCACCGTAGGGAGCAAAGAATAGTGAAATTTGTACATTTCACGCATGTGTAAGAGACGGCTATGGGGTTGTTTTTTTGTGGGGGGGGGGGAGGGAGGGGGGCTGTCACATCCCAGAGTATGATCCATAAGTCATGCTGAAGTCGGATGTGTCAGACTTAAAAGCGAAGCGATATCTTAGCGAAGCTGTAAATCCTGACACGTCACATTCCGTTCTCCGGACTATATCCTGCTAATCTACGGGAGTTTGAGAACAAGCACAGAAGATGAAGGAATAAGTTAGCGATGGAAAAAGTAAGTAGTGAAGGGAGACAAACAGAGAAAGAAATCAAACAAGATGACACCGCTGAAGAAGGATGTTTCGGGCCATTGACGCAAATACAACCGCAACACAACGTATTATCATTCTTTGGACGTATCGAGTATCTCAATATGTATCACACCTCTCTCAACGATGCGGCGCGGCTCCTACCGTACCATTCACAGCACGTAACTCCGTAGATTCAAGCGATGAATCTCCCGAGATTTTCAACAAAAAAATGCACTTGAAAACAAGATGTCTCCCCCAGATTTCAAACCCTCGATTTCTTCAAATGACGTAGCCACTACTCCTCCGAGATCCTCCATTATTTAGCATTGCAGTAGTAAAGTAATTTAAAACTTATCATCATATTGCTCGAGTAAACGAGACATACTTGTCCAATCTTCTATCCATTGTCTTAACATCAGTGATGTAATTACATCAGCTCTTGCAACAACATCTGAGTGTCAGAGAGCCAATTGAAAAACTATTACGATAAAATTGCAAGAAAAAAATCACTAACCATTGGACGCCGTTGTCGGTAAGAATCATGAACTATTTAATCTTGTTGACTCAGTTATCAATGGAAATCTAAGTCAAACAGAAATATTCACACTGGATTGTGATGAGTGGGAGTGTTTATTGTATATGATTCCAGACGTTTGAATATGTTAGATCCGTGGTTCTAAAACTGGTGACTCCGTAGGTGGTGATTGGATAACCAGAACCGCTATATCTACTATTTTTTTATGGTTAAAGGGGTTTGGGGAGGGAGTATTGTTGTCCGTCCATCACATGATGATGATGGACATTTGTTACATCCACTTTTGAAATTCAGTTAGAGTTACGTCCTTGACTATGAGTTCGTTGATGGCTAATAAGCCCTATTCTGGTCACAAATGTCCTTGGACAGTTCGGGCATGGGATGACCCTGTAGATGGTTTTTAATCTACTCTACCTTTGTGACTGTCTAGCTACTCACCACCGTTGAGATGCTGTATTTATCCTCTTTTCACAAGATGCTGCACAGTTTTGACTGTAGAGCGCCATGTAGATCTATTTTGTGCGAGTTCTTCCCATATATCTTGGTCTAGTTCAAAGGCTTTTAGTGAGGTCTTTAACGAGTCCTTGTAGCGCTTCTTTTAGCCACCTCGTGAACGTATGTCATTCAGCAACTCATCATAGAGACGTATCTTTGGCTGGCGATGGTCTGATAAATGCACAATGTAACCCGTCCAACGAATCTGTGTCTGCATCAGAGTAGTGACAACGATAGGGATACAAAATCTGTCAAGGACTGTGATATCCGGAATCTTGTCTTGCCATCTGATGTTCATAAATTTTCTGAGACAAGTTGTGTGAAAGTGATTGAGTTTCCTCACATGACGTCTATACACAATCCATGTTTCACTAGCGTTTGAAAGAACTGGGAGTACCACTGCTCTGTAAACTTTCAGCTTAGTCTGTAGGTTAATGCCATTTCTATGCCACACATTTGCATACAATCTGCTTAAAGTGCTGCTTGCCTTAGAGATCCAGATACAAGGTACATCATCAGCTGTGGTATTTTGTGATAATCTACTAACTAGGTATGTGAATATATTCACAAATTTTAGTGTTACGCCATTTATCTTTATACAGTACTCGTGATAGATTTTGCCAGGTGCTGGTTGTAACATGACTTCTGGTTTCTTAGTATTAACAGTAAGCCCAAAGTTGGTACAAAAAGCATTAATCTGCAGACTAAGCTGAAAATATGCAGAGCAGTGGTACACAGTGCTGTTATACGCTAGTGAAACATGGACTGTGTATAGGTGACATTTTAGGGAACTCAATCATTTTCACACAACTTGTCTCAGAAAAGTTATGAAAATCAGATGGCAAGACAAGATTCCGGATACCACTGTCTTTGACAGATCTGGTATCCCTAGCATTAGGTGGAAAAAATACGTCACATGACAACATCATGGCACATTCCCATAAATGCTCCGCTCTCCTTTCCATCAGCCATCAAAGAGTATACAGACTCAGAAGTCCCAGTCAAATGTTGATTATGTGATTTTCGTATACTTCCAGAAAAGACATTATTTCTCCACTCACCACTGAGTAACCTCTGTTACTGACATTTTTGTGTGTGCACGTTTACACGTCCAATATTGTCTTCTTCACTATGTAGTATACCAACCACAACATTGCTCGCCAATGATTCTGCTGTTTCATTTGATCTGAATCCTGCATGACCAGGTCAGTATGTCCATGTAACACTTTAGGCACTCGAGTTATTCGGTAAAATGACGAATTCGTTTCTTAACATGTACCTTTCTATCTTACCAATATATTTTGGGAGTCTGCTGAGAATATCACCATGTGAGTTAATAGTTTAGTCACCAAACGAGTACCGCCGTTACCGCTTCTATTTTACTTTTCATTCTCGATGGCTTAATGGAGTAGGCAGAAGGATAGTCATTCCCTTTTCTGCCATTACTGTAGACCACAAAACTCCATCCGCACTTATTCATTTGTCTGTTGACTGAGCCATCTGTGTATATGATTATGTCTTGCAGTTTTGAGTGAAGCTGGACAAGTTCTTGCACCGTAACCTCTGTCCTGATACCAGTTCATTTCAAACAGATTTACCAAGTTTTATTACTACATTTGTCAGAGACCTTCTCTCTTTCTGTTCATCCCCATCCATTCACTATCTTTGCTAATTCTTCTAATTCATATCTTTAATTAAATTATTTTACCAGGGGCAACAGGTTTCTGTCCGCCTCGATTGAAAAACATCTAACTGCTTTGAGGTCCAAAAAGGAGTCTGACAGGGATGAATCCTCTCACCATATCTGTTTAACATATACGCAGGGAATGTTATGCAGAATGTACTGTATCATTATGAACAGTTTTAACCTCTTCAACTCAGAGATCGGGCATTCCAGAAATTAGGTATGCTGATGATAACACCCTAATATCAAGGCTAATCACAGATTTAGAACATATGATTATGTTAGTCAAAAATCATAACGAGACTGAAAATAGAATCCTCAGTGAAAAGAAGACAAAAATATAATGTATATCAACAGAAACAAACGCACACCTATAATAGTCATTGACAAAGAACAACTATAAAATGATGTTAACAACTTTGATTAGCTCGGGTCAACCATCAACACCACAGGAGATTGCTTAGCAGGGAAGCAGGATTAACAATGTCACTGCAAAAATATCACAGATGAAAAATATATGGCAAGGGGCAAATAGAAGAACAAAGTTACAAATATTAAGACGCTATATTTGTGCAGTGGAAAAAAGTTAATGAGTCCTGGACATTGACAGCTGTAATGGTGAATAAAATAACATCATTTGAATTGAAGTACTATAGAAAGGTCCTAAGGAAATCATGAGTAGAAGGACGATCCAACACAGAAGTCCGCAGAGACCTGACCATATAAAGAAGTCTGTTTCCTAAAAACTATAAAACAATGTAAAGTAACATAGTTTGGGCATATAAGCAGACACAATGGTTTAGAAAGATTAATCACGGAGCAAACGGTTCCAGGGTAGAGAACGAGGCAGATCAAGACTACGATGGATACAGGATATCGGAGACCATCTAACATGACACTAGAAAAAGCTGAACAGCATTCACAGAAACGAGAGGCGTATAGCGTGACGATGAGGACAACATTCTAAAAAGGACCAGTAACATATATATTATGCATTGATTTATGCCCCAAAACATGTCGTGTGACCATGACAGGATTTAAAAATCTGGGTCCCCTAGGAGGTTAACATTTGGGCCTTTTTTTTGGTAATTTAGCATTATTTATCGTGTCTTGTGTACACAATTTTGTCTCCTGGTCGAAGCCAGATCTGATGTAGCGGCGTTTAGCTACTGCATAGTTTGTTTAGGCAGAAGTACACTACTAAATGCAACCCAGAGAGTAATATAGTAACTACAGATCATGGGACCGGAGATGACATGCACACCAGCCGGCGCTCCATAGCTGGTCGAGCATCAGGGACAGTGAACCACAGCTGGCCAAGACCCTCAGTACACTTCCACGCAGTGGGCCTGGAAATAGGATTGCAGCAACCCTGCTGTAGCCTGGCCAAGTACTAGGGATCGAAGATACGGGAATGCCAACCCGACCCAAAAAAAATTCTGGCTGAAGACGGATATGCCAGGTCGAAAGTCGCAGATAACGTAGCTTGCTGTAAAAAATGACACAACGCAGATCACCCTCATACCTCCTTCTCAGGACGGTCACCAGAATGCTTTCAGAGGGTCCGCCGCCAGGCGTACGAAGAAGAAGAAGAAGAAGACTACAGATCATTATCAATAGGTGATTCCGTCGTCTACTTTGCGTTAGATGACCAGAGATGATATCAAATAATGAGTTGTGGAAGAACGCTATTGAGGTAGAGATAGAAGATAGAAAAATGAAGGTAGATGAAACATAAACTCAGACATAAGCATGCCAACATAAACATGCACTTGTTTGGAAGCTGCGTGAAAGGGGGAGTTGGAAGATCGAAGACCATTTGAAACAGAGAAGTGGAGAAAGAAGAACATCTGGTACAGAGAAGTGGAGAAAGAAGAACATCTGGTACAGAGAAGTGGAGAAAGAAGAACATCTGGTACAGAGAAGTGGAGAAAGAAGAACATCTGGTACAGAGAAGTGGAGAAAGAAGAACATCTGGTACAGAGAAGTGGAGAAAGAAGAACATCTGGTACAGAGAAGTGGAGAAAGAAGAACATCTGGCACAGAGCAGTGGAGAAAGAAGAACATCTGGTACAGAGCAGTGGAGAAAGAAGAACATCTGGTACAGAGAAGTGGAGAAAGAAGAACATCTGGTACAGAGAAGTGGAGAAAGAAGAACATCTGGTACAGAGAAGTGGAGAAAGAAGAACATCTGGTACAGAGAAGTGGAGAAAGAAGAACATCTGGTACAGAGCAGTGGAGAAAGAAGAACATCTGGTACAGAGCACTGGAGAAAGAAGAACATCTGGTACAGAGAAGTGGAGAAAGAAGAACATCTGGTACAGAGAAGTGGAGAAAGAAGAACATCTGGTACAGAGAAGTGGAGAAAGAAGAACATCTGGTACAGAACAGTGGAGAAAGAAGAACATCTGGTACAGAGGAGAAAGAAGAACATCTGGAACAGAACAGTGGAGAAAGAAGAACATCTGGTACAGAGCAGTGGAGAAAGAAGAACATCTGGAACAGAACAGTGGAGAAAGAAGAACAATTAAATTGTCATTGGCGCAGTTTAAGAGCACCAGGTAGGGCAAAAATCGTTTGGTAGATATAATTGCAGGGTTATGTTCCACAATGACATTGGTGATGGATGGGCATACACTGAGAATACCAGCAGAAATAATTGCAAGATGGGATCTGTTGAGCAACCCTCAAGTAAAATAAAAATGTGAAAACATCTGCAGAAAAAGGAAGCAGATAATACTAGAGATTATAAAGACAAGTAGTAAAATATTGAAGAGACAAGTACAGTGAGAGAATATGATTAAATGTATTGAAAAAATTTCACAAGAAATCTGATAAGTGAGTACACCATAAGCTGACTGTTCTGCCAAGGAGATATCAATATATATTGCAGAGAAACATTTATTCTTTTTTGTCGAGTCATGGAATTCTGCAGAGTTCAACAATCTGTTGAGTTCACTACTTCTTTTTTTTTTTGCTGCTTGTCTCTAGTTATCTGTTGGTGGACTAAATTGATCAGAGAGTCTCTCGAGTAATGTGTTTAATCGGTTTTCCTTTATTGCAGTGTTTCTCAACCTTTATTTTATCATGTCCCCACTTAAGTCTTTCTAAAATCTAATGCCCCCCCCCCCCTATGTAACATATGCATATTTTCTTATAATTAAAAAATTGAAGTATTCTCTAATATTTAGGGAATAGATGCCCCATGAATTGCCCATCTGAACAATCAAATTGCTCCCCCCCCCCCCCCTGTGTGGCATGAACCCCACGTTGGGAAACACTGATTTAATGTATCTTTTGGATTATATCCCATCCGTCTGTTTTACGCTTTTAACAATAAGAAATGTCATTCTATAAGCGTTTTGCCCTTATCAAAACTAGTTAGACATTTCTTGACAGGTGGAAATTGATATTTTATTTCGAGTTTTATGGAAAGTTTGGAAGGATGACTTCGAAATTGCTTGACGAGTTATTACTGTATGGTATTTTAAGGTCACTCAGTCACATTATGTTGAAGGATGGCACTGAAATCGATAAGATAGCTATCTGTTGAGATTGCAAGATTTTGACATAAAAAAATTCGATCTGTGGAGGGCATAGTGTGTTCAAGTTGTGACGCAGGAAGCCGAGGTAAGTTACTTCACAGAAACAAGTGCACAGAGTATGACCTGGAAGGAAGCACATAATAGCAACACTTTTACATTCCATGTATGTCGCAAGAGGCGACTAACGATGTCATGGGGTAAAGATGGCTATTCTATACCATACAGGGTCAAATCGATCCAAAAGTCATGCTGAAGTCAGATGTGCCACACTGAAAGGCGTGGATATCGCAGCAAAGCTATAAAACACGACACAACACATTCCTTTCTCCGGACTGCATCCTGCTAATCTGGAAGATGTTGAGAACGAAACCAGAAGAAGAAGAAAGCAAAACATAAAGTTTTGGGCATGCAATATCAGATTCTAACATCACCCGTGTCTTGTCGAACCTGAAAGCGGTGCAAAAAATAGTAACACTGACACCTGCCATGGATGTAGCAAGAGGTGACTAAAGAGGTTTATGTCAAGAGTTGGGTACCAAACAAAGCGCGATGTTATTGTGACGATGGCGCTCTTCATTCGTAAGTGAAGTAAATAGTGACCAACCGAAACCCGAACAATAATAACAAACGAAACGAATGGTGTCCTAATTAATTCTGTTGGAAGGTCTTCTATACCGTCAACGATCTTGTTACATGGCGGTAGGTACCTTTTCTTTACGGATGGCGTGTTACTGTAGAAAATTTAACTTGACCGCTGTCGTATATACGCTCGTAGTTTCCTCTTTTTTTTTAATGAAAAAATACTACAGAAGAAGGATGTGTCGTTCGTTGGCGCAAATAAAAACGGCGACACAACGAATGTCCATTCTCTGGACTACATCCTGCTGGAAGTATATCTTATACCTACATATGTATACGTTTATCCTATACCTACATCCTGTAGGTCTATTGTCCTGCTAAATGACGGAACCAGCTGAAGTTTGAGAATGAACGCGGAAGAAGAAAAACTAAAAATATAATGGCCATATTGTGAAAAATCGTTAAGGGAGGATTTTTTCTATCTTTTGTCTATATTCATGGTATTAAAAATCAATTTCTCGCTTGTTTAAGGAGGGACGTAGTTTTTGAACCCCTCCCCCCCCCCCCTTATCTACAGGCTTGCTTGATTATTAACACTGCGTAAAGAGAGGTACGAAGATCATTGATCGGCCGTTACTATACACGTAGACGCCAAACATTTTTAACGAAACAAAACTGAACGAAACGAATCATTCCCGTAACTTGGGTACAAAGGGACATAACACCAAATAATACAAGGATACTATCAGAAATATTTGAACATTTTTTATTGGGACAAGTTAAAGTTTGTAGCGTATCCATTTCAGGATGTAGCCATGAACCCAGCATTTATTGGCTGTAGTGATTTTTTAGGCAAAATAATTACGTTTGCCATTGCTTTCTGAACGGTCCGGATGCACAATTGCCTGTGGCGGGGACCGAAATCGGTACCTTGGCCGTCACAGACGCGCTCTTTACCATTATGCCACAGAGCCGGACAAGTAATCTTTCAAAGCACCGAGAATAGCGTCAAATGCGGTTTCTGTTGCTGTTAACATTGTCTCCATATAAATTCTGCAAGATGGCCTTCAAGATGGTGTTGAGATGTACCACGGTGTTTCTTGTTTCTCCATTTCATGCATCCCTAAATTCGTTGAATGTTCATAGTGCAATTGATTTCATTGTGCTTCCGTAACGCGTAGATAAAAAAACAATTGCCAATCATCATTCTGCGCGCAACGCACTTGGAGGGCGTCCCCCCTCCCCAGCTGAGAATAATAGTATATTTATGGTAATGATCTAGACTACAGCATTTATCAACAGGTAGTATTTCTCTGCTTTGTAGAAACACAACTGCTTCCTGCTCGTTTCTGGGGAAACTAACAGTGTTAACGGGCATGTTTATGTTAGCAGCCATGTTTGTTATTATAGCAACGAATTGTCATGCGCAGTGACTATCTAAAAATTGGAATTAAAAAGCTGAACTATGTATTTGAATCTCCCTGTACGGTACCTATCGCCTACACCAATGGACATAGCTGAGACCTTCGAACAGAATTAATTAGGATCCAATTCGTTACTAATTTATTATTGTTGTGTTTCGGTTAGTCACTATTTATATTCCTTGATTCGCCTTTGCTAATTTTGGCATGTTATTCCAAGCAAGTATGTAAATAGTGACCAACCGAAATCCGAACAATGATTAAACGGCATAACGAATGGGGTCCTAATTAATTATGTTGGAAGGTCTTTATTGGAGACGGTCATGACATAGCACCCAATAATAGACACATACTTAAAATAACGACAAATATCAACAATGGGATAATTTGTTGTGTGTACCAGGAGAATACTACAGGCAATATCAGTCAAGCATTGTAGCAGTGTTGTTAGAAGCTCTTGGCAGATAATACACTGACACCAAACACGTAGCAGAATCAATAACCACAGAACATCATTTACCAATCTATGTAACATCTGCAAAACGACATAACACATAGCATCCGCTCAACAAAAGAACTTGCTACAGTTGTATGATTTTTATGCTTTTGTACGGAACTGAATGAGCCCCCTAATTAATTACACCGTGTCTCTTATGCAGTCATGTGGATATCATCCTTTCAAAAATGACTCTATTTGCATTTTCCGTGATTTTCATTAGCTGTCGACACAATGTATACCTAAGGTGACCAATGAAAATCCCGGAAAAATACAAATCTCGTAACTTTTGAAGGATGATTTCTAATGATTTAACGTCTGTATAATGTACGAGTGACTCGGCTGAATGCTGGAGAGCAAAAGGGATAATACATTTCTATTGATGGTATTGATGGAATAGATTTAAATATATAAAAAGCAAAAACCATGATTATCAGCAAAATCGCAGAGGAACAGGCGCTAAACATAGACATACATGGACAGATACTACAAGTACATCATTACCAATATCATGTACACATAATGGCAAATGCAATACTTTGTACACATAATGGCAAATGCAATACCATGTACACATAATGGCAAATGCAATACCATGTACACATAATGGCAAATGCAATACCATGTACACATAATGGCAAATGCAATACCATGTACACATAATGGCAAATGCAATACCATGTACACATAATGGCAAATGCAATACCACGTACACATAATGGCAAATACAATACCATGTACACATAATGGCAAATGCAATACCATGTACACATAATGGCAAATGATGGAAGATGTTAATCAAAAGTTTAAAAGAGAATAGGAAAGACTAAACGTAATTTTAATGACAACTTGATGTGCGAAGACTGCACGTGATGATGATTGATTGTTAGTTTTTCGTAGTGACAGTGATTATAAATGCGTTGAGTAGATTACCATGTCTTTTTGAATTGCCCGGATGCATAACTGCATTCGATGAAAATTGAACCTGATACCTTCTTCTGTTGAGACGCGTTTTGTGCATCCCCACAAGAACTCAAAACACCTTCCCATAAGAAATATATACTTCTTAGATTAGGATCTTATCAATTCCGACCAGATAAGCTAATTTGTTGACATTGTCCACTGAAGACGGATGTGTCGGATCATTAGCGCAAATAAAACGGTGACACAACGCATGTGCATTATCTGGACTACATTCTGCTGGAAATCTAAGAGGGCAATTGTCCTGCTACAAGGGAGATCCAGCGGGAGTTTGAGAATGAACTCTGAGGAAGAAGAAGAAGAAGAGGAAGTTAATATTATAATCAGGAAGAAGAATAGATGTTAAATTTCGCTTTATATGACTTGCAGTGTCAGAGGGTTAGAAGAGTTCTCTGGAGAAAGAAGCTTTATATGACTTGCAGCGTCAGAGGGGTAGAAGAGTTCTCTGGAGAAAGAACTTTTGTGTGCTTCACATGTTTGTTTTCGTTGACTCATCTATTTATACGACTTTCTAATCCAACGTTAAAAATGATCTCAACAATGGTTAGATATAGTGAATTCTCTCAATAATGGTTAGATATAGTGAATTTTCTAAACAATGGTTAGATATAGTGAATTTTCTAAACAATGGTTATAGTGAATTCTCTATATAGTGAGTCCTGCATCTTTTAGTGACATGTGCAGGCATTCTTGTATATCTTTTGTCCAACGGCGTCTTGGACGGTCTTTGCCCTTGTTGCCTTCTATCATCCCCTCCAGTAACACTCTCTCCATGCCGTCGTGTCTCTTAATGTGACAGAACAAAACTAACTTTTTCTTTAATATGGTGAACCAGTCTGTTCAACCGCACCAAATCGCCTAGCAACTTTCGTACACGAGATTTTCCGTACTTGACTAACCGCATCTCCAAAAAAAGCGATTTTGTCAAGACATTCAAACTGCACTAAAGTCACTGAGAACGGACCAATCGAGACAAGGACTAATACAACAACAACAAACATCCCATACAGGTATTGAAGTATCCTCAGTAATAACAAACATATAACATCCGTATTAGTTGCTAGGCGATTTGGTGCCGTTGAACGGACTGGTTCAATTCCCGTAGACTCAAGAATTTTTCATTTATCCTCTGGCTTCCTTCTTGAATTTACTTATGTGAGCAACTATTTGAAGCAAAATTGTACTGTCTATATATGTTATCCATGTTCACAAGAAGACCTATCGGCCCTTGTAGAACTAATACGGATGTTATATTTTATATGTTTGTTGTTACTGAGGATGACTTCAATATCTGTACGGGATGTTTGTTGTTGTATTAGTCCTTGTCTCGATTGGTCCGTTCTCAGTGACTTTAGTGCACAGTTTGAATGTCTTGACAAAATCGCATCTCTTTTGTAGATGCGGTTAGTCAAGTACGAAAAATCTCGTGTACGAGAGTTGCTAGACGATTTGGTGCCGTTGAACGGACTGGTTCAATTCCCGTTAGACTCAAGATGTTTTCACACAAGATGATGTAAAAATAAAAAAAAAAACTTTCGTTACTGCATGTTTTCATGTGAAGGAGTGCAGGGAGGCTTTCTATGGGCTGATGTGACATGACAAGACGATATGACACACAACCAAACACACCTTGACCTTTTTTAAAGATGCTCCCCTCCCCATTTGGAGGAGAACATACCTAGGGATTAGCATGTATATGATAACACACTTCAACTATTGTTGAGTGTTGGGCACCGCTAATACCTTTAATCGTGTAGTCAATACAATGTGGACGATTTGCCTTTGGAAACCACAGGTTAGTTGTGGCGAGTTAAGATTGTAAGCTACATCCACTAACCAAAAGATAAAACTATGGCGTCGAGAAACAACCCGATACCAGAAATGCGAGGGCTGGGATAACAGAAGGCAAGTATATTTTTGTCCACTAACCTAACCTTCTCTATGGAGTGAGTAACACACACAAGGCAAGTAAACAAGATTTAAGAAGTTTAGCATCATTTTGTCTACTTTACAGTCGTGTGATTAAATCATTTTCTTTACATTCGCAGCTCAAGATTGCCTGGCGTATATGCAGAACGGTAGCGAGCTCATCAAGGTACGCTCCAACAATCGTCAGTATCATCGGTTCTTCACACTCAGCAGTGATGTTTCAGAGATCAGATGGGAACCTACAACCAAGAAACCACATAAAGCCAAAAGTCAGTGTAATGTTTTGTACACATTTCTTACTATATATCATTGTAGTTACTCTTGAGCGACATTTTAAACTCTATGCAAAAGGTAATCTTCTCCTTACGATTCCCCAACATACTTTTTCAACTACATCTGTTCAGATAGATCTTTCTGCTTCATATGTGCCCTCCCTGCGCCACCACCTTCGCATATCTTCCTTTTATGACGTTTCTCTGTTATATTGTGGGACCTACATCAACCTATGCCCGCCATCGATCTTACCCCTTTACGACTCACAGTGGCCAGTGAGCGATCCTTCTAGCCGCAATATTAGTTTTGGAATTATTATTGCTCGGAACTGCTTTCTGGTTTCCTTTTCTTGGCATTGTTAGGTTGGCTACCCCTACAATAACCGATGATGTGAAGGTTGTATGGCGGACTGCGACTTACTCTTCTCTCTCTCTCACCCCTTCTTTTACGACAAAACTGTCGGTCTGTTACACACGGCTAACAGGCTGGTTCAGAGGCAGGGGTTCCACCTCTACCTTTTTACGGAATCAGCGTGCAGTACGAGCAATGCCTACAAACTGCTTGCAATTTACGGTTGGTTTCGCATAGATATGAACCTCGTTTCATCTGAAATTTTCCTCCCCACAGTACATGGCTCGCAATAATGGATCATGTGCTGTTGGGTCGATGTTCTGTCCGTTGATCGGTGTTCCTTATAGATGAGCTAGTGTACAGTACAAGCAATACCCACAAAGGTGTTGCGACGTGCGGCCGACTCATTCTTGTTATATCATCTTCGGTTTATGTGACCGGTTGCATTTCCAAACACACAGCCTGAAAAGGTACTTGGCGTTGCGGCAGTGTCCTTGGTCTATCTTTCGTTAGATCTCATCGGGACTTCTGCCACACCGACCTCCACTGACCACGAGATGTAGGTACCATAACCCCGATTAGCCGCCTACCACGAGCCGACACCCACCCTTGCACCATACAATACATTTCACATGCCTTGGTTGTAGTTCAGGTTCTGCCTCCTTCCACCGTGGCCTTAATGTCATGTCCCTTGATGAGGGGTGCAAAGGGAACGCATTGCTCTAGGCGGACCCAGGGTTAGCAGATATCCAAGATCCCAAATGTACCTCCACGCGGTGCACCCTGGAAACAAAAATACAGCAGCTCGAGCTGATTCTGGCCAAATCATTTGGGGATCGTGTCCGAGAATGTGGAGGTAGCAGATGGAAAGAGATTTGACTGCACAAGAGACAGACAATATCTCCGACACTACCAGCATCACCACATATAGCGACACTGTCGACATACAGTGAAGCTAGTCGGTCTAGTCCGAACATTGGAGGGGCGGCCAATGTAAAATTCACGTAAAGGTAGATGCATGGCGAGAGACAAATAGATTTCATACCGAGTACAATGAAACAATGAAAGGGCAGAACAGCACTAGAGGGCAGCGCGAACTGCAAATAGAAAGTTAAAAGTCTCTAGAAAAGGGGACTACTAGCTCCGTCAGCTCGAGACGAGCATCTAGTTACCTGAGTTCCTTACAGGCAGAGACCCAGACCCATTCATTGGCGTTTGGTAAAGCAAGAAGACCTAATCCAACTCTAATGTCGAGCCTTCCTAAACCGGAAATATGCTCGCGAAGAGAAAGGGTTCTGTAACCGATGGGCTTAGGCAAGAAAGGGACAACGATGGTAGTCCTGGCCCAACTCTACTGTCAAGGTTTCCTATACCGGAAGTACACTTGCAGAGAGAAAGGGTTCCGTACCCGATGGGCTCAAGCACAAAAGGGACAACGATTTAGCCCTGGCCCAACTCTACTGTCAGGTTTTCCTACGCCGGAAATACACTTGAAGAGAGAAAGGGTTCACTACCTGATGGGCTCAGGCGCTATTGGGACAAGGACGATCATCTCGAGAACGCCTTGCTCTCAAACGCGTGGTGTGAGACTCGAACTTGGACAAGGGGTACACGATGTCTGTGAATGACACCTCGGCTAAGAGGGCGAAAGAGTCAGGGCCCAACTCCTCTGTTGAGTTCTTCCCCTTAAGGAACCAGGCTCACGGATGAGAAACGGTTCAGTACCCAATGGGCACAGGCACAGCACGTCCAATTACACGAAGCAAGTTCATAGACAGTGGAACACCTCGTACAAGTCAGACGAGAGCATAAATCGTCTGGGCGAAGAGTCGCCACTACGCGTGCCTGGAGACAGATATAGAGGCTGTCACAGGCTAATGGTAGCCCACCCAAATTGTCAAGGCATGCCGAAATCGGATGTGCTAGGCCTACAAGGCGCATAACGGTGGCACAACATAATCACGCTCCCGGCGGAAATCGCACGGACACCCGTGATGGTTACAATGGAGCGAACACAAAACAAATAAAACATGTCCCTTGATTTCCCTCTACACTTGTCACCCATTCTTCAGCACTGTCTTCATACTCTCCCTCGTCCATCCTTTAACTTTCTATATCAGCCTCTTGGCCATTCAAACATTGACACCTTCCTACGGCGCTCTTCCGTGATAGCTCCTTTTGCTTGATCTGTGCCCTCCCTGCGCCCCCCACCTTAGCATATCTTCATTTTGTGACGTATCTCTGTTATATTTTGGGGCCCACATCAATGTGCCTCGTCGGATCCTGACTTCACCTCTTTATCTTTATTTTTACGCCACTTTCTTTACTATCTTTGTTCTCCTTCCTTCTCGCAACCCCTTGTTCATTCCTATCTTTTCTCTCCTTCCTTCTCGCAACCCCTTTTTTCTTTCCTATCTTTGTTCTCCTTCCTTCTCGCAACCATTTTTTCTTTCTTATATCTGTTAGTATACGCCACTTTGTTCGAGTCATGGCTGCTGCCATGTTATCACGATACCTGCGCTTTACGGCTTTATCCATTTTTAGATATAAATTCCGGTGTCTGGAAACAACCCTATATTGGAAATGGTATTTTCCACTAAAATTCATTTCTACAGCTCTGTTTTGACCACGCTCTTATCTTGTTCCCCCACTCCTGTCTTTCGCTAGACTTTAGAGCTTTGTTTTCTACTACGTCCTACTTTCTTTATCATTAGTCCACATTCCTAGCCAAGTACATTTTTATTATATTTTATTTTATTTGACTTCATCAAATTTCATCATTCTACCTTTACCACCTGGCCCGATGGATACTTATGCTTTGTCCATTCATCGGATATTATTGTCTACTTCTGAACTTGAGTCTTGCCTATTTTCGCACATTTGCTTTAAGTATCTCAGTTGGACAAGACATCAGCTGTTACCTTTTTATGACTAATATTTAACTCATCTAACCTACCTGTATCATTATTGTATTTTCTTCTTCTTTTTCTTATTTAATCCCATGACACGCATCTCTCCACTATCTAATATTTTCCTTCTATTGTTTGTGTATATGTGCTATGTGGCTTTCTCTATTCTGTTTTTGCCGTATTTGCCTCTCTCTCTCTCTCTCTCTCTCTCTCTCTCTCTCTCTCTCTTTCGCATCTGATCTCCGGCAAAATCTTCATTTGCTCTTCTATTCTCTCTCACATTATGATCTTTTGTTTGTAATATGCCTGTTGTTTGTTTGTGTCCTGATGAAGACTTCTTAGTCGAAATGTCGTCCGTCATTGTGTGTGTCTTTATTAGGATGCTTTATCGACTTATTTTTATAGCACAAATACCTATTTCTGTTCATTTCGACATACGTTGGCTGTAAAAAATTGAAACACTACTCGTTAGTCCAACTAGGATGGATTCTTTAACACATCAGCCCTTCTGTCAACAGTCTGCAGCAGAAACTATACTTGTAAGGACAATGACCAGGTGATCACTCATTGGTCTACGCTCATGTCGTTAGCTTTATTAAATCATTCATCATCATCAAGTGACATGCTATTTCCAGAACGTAGTCTTTCCTATGGATCTATTGAATTCTCCGCGGTCTTGAGCAAGTTGTCCTGCATCTTCCAGTGACATGCGCAGGCATTCTTGAATGTCTTTTGTCCAACGGCGTCGTGGTCGGCCTTTGCCCGTGTTGCCTTCTATCATCCCCTCCAGTAACACTCTCTCCATGCCGTCGTGTCTCTTAATATGACCGAAAAAAAACTAGCTTTTTCTTTAATTAAATCATTCATAACTGAATATTATTTCTTTCAGTTTCCGTGTCATCCATAAAAGAAATCCGACAAGGAAAGACAACAGAAGCTCTTCGTAGTAAAGACATCGTCGATGTATACTCTGATGAGTGCGCCTTTTCAATCATCTTTGGAGAAGAGTTCGAGTCCATGGACCTGATTGCTGGCAACCCTGATGAAGCAAACATTTGGATTACTGGTCTGACTTGTTTGGTTAACGTCATCTCACGCTCAAGCACTTGTAAGTATTATCAACCTTCTTGACATGTTACACATCCGTTTGTGCGTTGCTCCATGTATTTCTATATTCTCAACCTTCTTGACATGTTACACATCCGTTTGTGCGTTGCTCCATGTATTTCTATATTCTCAACCTTCTTGACATGTTACACATCCGTTTGTGCGTTGCTCCATGTATTTCTATATTCTCAACCTTCTTGACATGTTACACATCCGTTTGTGCGTTGCTCCATGTATTTCTATATTCTCAACCTTCTTGACATGTTACACATCCGTTTGTGCGTTGCTCCATGTATTTCTATATTCTCAACCTTCTTGACATGTTACACATCCGTTTGTGCGTTGTTCCATGTATTTCTATATTCTCAACCTTCTTGACATGTTACACATCCGTTTGTGCGTTGCTCCATGTATTTCTATATTCTCAACCTTCTTGACATGTTACACATCCGTTTGTGCGTTGCTCCATGTATTTCTATATTCTCAACCTTCTTGACATGTTACACATCCGTTTGTGCGTTGCTCCATGTATTTCTATATTCTCAACCTTCTTGACATGTTACACATCCGTTTGTGCGTTGCTCCATGTATTTCTATATTCTCAACCTTCTTGACATGTTACACATCCGTTTGTGCGTTGCTCCATGTATTTCTATATTCTCAACCTTCTTGACATGTTACACATCCGTTTGTGCGTTGCTCCATGTATTTCTATATTCTCAACCTTCTTGACATGTTACACATCCGTTTGTGCGTTGCTCCATGTATTTCTATATTCTCAACCTTCTTGACATGTTACACATCCGTTTGTGCGTTGCTCAATGTATTTCTATATTCTCAACCTTCTTGACATGTTACACATCCGTTTGTGCGTTGCTCCATGTATTTCTATATTCTCAACCTTCTTGACATGTTACACATCCGTTTGTGCGTTGCTCCATGTATTTCTATATTCTCAACCTTCTTGACATGTTACACATCCGTTTGTGCGTTGCTCCATGTATTTCTATATTCTCAACCTTCTTGACATGTTACACATCCGTTTGTGCGTTGCTCCATGTATTTCTATATTCTCAACCTTCTTGACATGTTACACATCCGTTTGTGCGTTGCTCCATGTATTTCTATATTCTCAACCTTCTTGACATGTTACACATCCGTTTGTGCGTTGCTCCATGTATTTCTATATTCTCAACCTTCTTGACATGTTACACATCCGTTTGTGCGTTGCTCCATGTATTTCTATATTCTCAACCTTCTTGACATGTTACACATCCGTTTGTGCGTTGCTCCATGTATTTCTATATTCTCAACCTTCTTGACATGTTACACATCCGTTTGTGCGTTGCTCCATGTATTTCTATATTATAGTCCTGCGCATTGATCCAAGTATTGCACATTGTGGCTGATCCGTGTCCCTCTACAATAAAATCATGCGTACTCGCCGGAAACCATCCTTTTAAAGTATCGTTTTTGACTTTTCTTGTGATTTCGCTTCCGGTCCACACAAAGTGACCAATGAAAATCACGGGAGAAATAAAGTTGTCTCATGTTTAGATGGATGATTTTATATGAATCCACAGGACTGCAATGTCGAAAGACTCAGCTGATCCTAATTTTCCCTGTGACTCATTGGCTGATGACTAAATTATCAGCAAAAATAAGTGATTTGTTTGGGAATGAGCTAGAAGGACTATGTTGGAGAAAGATTTGGTTGTTCCACGTGATTTGATCTGTTCATTTGATTGCAGTATCAATCTTATTTATTATGTTTTCTTGTTTGTTTTGCGTGAGCCATTTTTATACATTTCCTAGTTCTGGCAGCAGTATCTCATTACATCATGTAATTGTATTCTCACTACTTGTAATTGTAGTGTCACTACTTGCAATTGTAGTCTCACTACTTGTAATTGTAGTGTCACTACTTGTAATTGTAGTTTAACTACTTGCAATTGTAGTCTCACTACTTGCAATTGTAGTCACACTACTTGTAATTGTAGTATAACTGTAGCCTCACTACTTGCAATTGTAGACTCACTACTTGTAATTGTAGTCTCACTACTTGCAATTGTAGTCTCACTACTTGTAATTGTAGTATAACTACATGTAATTGTAGACTCACTACTTGTAATTTTAGACTCATTTCTTGTAATTATAATATACCTACTTGTAATTGTAGTGCCACTACTTGCAATTGTAGTCACACTACTTGTAATTGTAGTATAATTGTAGCCTCACTACCTGTAATTGTAGACTCACTACTTGTAATAGTAGTCTCACTACTTGTAATTGTAGTATAACTACATGTAATTGTAGACTCACTACTTGTAATTGCAGACTAATTTCTTGTAATTATAATATAACTACTTGTAATTGTAGCATCTTTTACCTGTAAAAGTAGTCTCTCTACTTGTAATTGTAGTCTCACTACTTGTAATTGTAAATCTGATTCGTACAATTATAGTCTCACTACTTGTAATTGTGGTCTCACTACTTGTAATTGTGGTCTCACTACTTGTAATTGTAAATCTGATTCGTACAATTATAGTCTCACTACTTGTAATTATCGTCTCATTACGTGTAATTGTGGTCTCACTACTTGTAATTGTATTCTATTTACTTCTGGGAAGTCTGATCTCAGTATTTATCATATTTTTATTTGTTTTACATCTGATCTCATTACTTCCAATCTCTTACCTCATTACTTCTAATCTGTCTGACTCCATTACTTATTACATCTGATCTAAGAGTATTTATTTTTCACACATTACCTTTTACATATGACCTAATTACTTTTCACATTTGACCTTATTACTTTTCTCCATTACTTCTGATCTAATGTCTCTGACGGTGTTTTATTTATCTTCTTCAGTATATTTTCTTTCATTAGATTTCATATATTGTATATAATGTCTTTTATATGCTGACACTCGTATACTCTCGTCTGTTCACATCTGTCTTTGTGCGTTACATTTCACATATTGTCTCTCATTACTTCTCATATATCGTCTCTCATTACTTCTCATATATATCGTCTTTCATTACATCTCATATATCGTCTCTCATTACTTCTTCATATATATCATCTCTCATTACTTCTCATATATCGTCTCTCATTACTTCTCATATATCGTCTCTCATTACTTCTCATATATCGTCTCTCATTCTTCTCATATATCTTTTCTCATTGCTTCCCTCATAAATCTTCTTTCATTATTTCTCTTATATATCTTCTTTTATTACTTCTCTTATATATATATATATATATATATATATATATATATATATATATATATATATATATATATATATATATATATATATATATATATATATATATATATATATATATATATATATATATATATATATATTGTCTCATTGCTTCTCATGTATCTTTTCTCATTATTTTTCTCATATATCTTCTCTGATTACAGTTCATATATTTTCTCTCATTACTTCTGACATATATGTGCTCATTACGTCTCATACATCTTCTCTCTTTACTTCTCATATATAGTTACCCATTATTTCTCATACACCTGTTCTCATTACTTCTCTTAACCTGTTCTCAT